>JAAVUA010000147.1:0-349210 GCA_014898875.1 Fusarium miscanthi
GTGACAGTTAAGGAGGAGGAGGAGGAGGAGGACGGGAGAAAAAAAGGGCAATTGCCCAGATAGGTATAAGTCAAAGCATAATATGTGGCTATAGAGCAGAAGATCAAGCCAAGACACTTTACTGACTGTGCAAAAGCCTCAGATCTCTAGTTCTTCTGCCGACAACCTATCCAGTAGTCTGGAAACTAGGGGTCTTTAGCTCAACCCAACTAATGTCTTTAAAGCTGCTCATGGGTCCGGTAAATGAAGTAAGCCCCAAGACGAGCCAGAAACGGAAGAAGTTCAGGCACCATGCAGAAACGCTTTGAGTGGCCGCAGGTACGAATGATACCGGAATACTGAGCGGTATAGCCCTTGAGCCAGGCACAATAATTCGGGGACCAACAAAGAGGTCGGTACTTTGTTCGCCAACAAATTCAGTGTAAAGCGACCAACGATTTGAGGCGAATATCGAAACAAGGTTAGAGCGGCGTGGTCGTTACTTGATGGGCCACTGACGGTGGTGGACGGGAGAGAGACGATGATCCTGGATGCTCTTTGTGGGTACTGTATCCATAAAGTAGCGACGGAGGAACCGAATACGTAGCTGGATCCTTGGCGATGTCCCGGCCTCTGCTTGAGTATCTGATATGGCTCACGAGTGGTGGTATGCCACTCATTGTTAGACCTGGTTCCAGATGCGGGTAGGAGAAAATCATTGTATTTGATGGTACAATGGGGGTGAAAGCTATTTAATAGTATGCCATTCATTTCGAGTCACAAAAGGTTGACTCGTAAAGCATTTGTTCGATCGATTTTCTGGAAGTCATCCCATGGGATTCTTCATGATTGGTGACAGACTTAGGAATGTCCAGTCTCGGGGCAAACTGTGTTGGCCGATACTGTTGCTTTGCCATTAAAACAATACCTGGGAGAGCCGCTAATGATTACTAACCCCCGTCTCATGCGGCATGGCGTTCGATCGATACGGCTGTGGCTATGGTAAAAAGAAAAGGGACTGGAGATGAAGCCGACCCATTTCGGGTGGGAGTTCGATAGGAGGCGACAAATGGGAATAAACAGATCGACCACACCTTAGCTTCGATCGTTTGTCGGTGGTGTAAGCCATTATTCACATGGATGTGCTCAAACCCGTGGTATGGCTGGAGGTTGTGCACTATCGAGTGTGCACTGACGGTGGCCGGAGCAACGGGAGAGTGCCTCGTGCAGTGTTGTCGATAGATCGTGGCTTGTGTTGTGTGATGGTGTTTTTTCGAGGCTTGAGGAAATTTGGAACTGCGAAGTGCTCAGATAATGTCTCTCCCTGAGCAAACTAGACGAAAGGGGAGTTGCTATCCGTTTCGGATGTGGAGAGTTCTCCTGAATCCTGACACCCTGTTACTGGGTACCTAGGAGGTAACAACTACCTGTATGCTACAGTGTAAAAAGTAGAGACTGAGGAAGGGGAACCTCCCAAACCCGTTCATGGTAAAGCCTTCTCAGCTTGGACAAATCCCTTACCTTCCTGAAACATCAAATTCTTCCCCCTATAAAGGAAGAAAGAAGAAAACCTTCTCCTTAGGAATTCAAACCTTCCCGTCTTCTTGCTTGCTCTATTGGTAGTACTTAGGCCCGGCCAGATCCGATCTATCCACCCCCGGAATCAATCAAGATCCTTCGCGCTAATCCCCCTGACGAGGTCCTGTTACGGAACTAACACAATCCGGACTGTGCCTCGACTCGAGATTGGTCGACGGGCAGTAAATCTAGGGAAAAGCGTATGTGGTTCACCCGACTCAGCAGGAATTGGAGATCCAAAGGCGGCATTGTGGCGAGTAGGTTCTCCCAAAGCCATGGTTCAGTAGTTGCCAACCCGTTTGGTAAAGCAACTTTCCCATATCCTGGTAGCAAATAGCTCCAGATATCTTCCCCGAAAGATCATTTCAGGCTGAGGTTTCGCAGCTTGAGTACACCTCACAGAATAGCATCCCTGATCTTGAGCATCAGATATTCTTCAACCCTCATTGATCAGTTAAGGCTGTGTGCAACAAAGGATACATGCATTGAGTACGTAGCATTGTCAGTATTGGTCGATCTCGACGCCCCCGCCCTCTAGTGTCGATAGCTCAAAGCTTATTTGTTCCAAGACGACGATTCGCGCTGAAGACTGTCGTGTTCATCTGCTGCTGCATTACCGTTGGTCTGGATGTGGCCCAGGGTTATGATTATTAAGCTTACATCGCACCAGCATATTCACGATACCGGGTTTGAGATCACATACGTTGCACAGGCCTGATTTGTCAACCACTACCAACATGCTGGCTGTATGCTGCCGATGAAACCCAAGAGATTTTGCATTTATGCAATTCAATGCCTACAGTGTGCTGTTTATGGTGGGAGCAAGCGGCCTCTAAGTTTTATCTGAAACACCGAAATGAAGGATGCTCAACAACCACTTCTCACGTCAGCTTCATTATCTTATTTCCAATTGGCAACTCCATTATAAGGTTCAGGGAATCAATACACTTCCCGAGATCAATCTTCACTGCAGTGACGATATTTGAGCAACTAAGTTCGTTTGTAATCAGCGGGACCTCAAGCCACAGCCTAGTTGGCTGAACTTAGCAATTTTGTGTTCCAACAGTCCTTGTTGTCCTTATAAGGATGTCAGAATTTATCACAAACCCCCTTTTCGATGCGCTGAACTCAAACCAGCAGGAACTGGTTCGTATAGCCCTGATGATCTACCGAGGTAATAAACCAAAGAGGCTCTCGAGTTGCATTCTCCAGCTGACTCTGCGACTTTACCCTTCACCCGTGGTGCCATGTTACTGGAGCCAAGCTCTTGTTTCGGATTCTAAACTGACTGAATCAGATCTTGCTATGATGCACCATACCGACACTGGGCGCTTGTTTGCAAATAACTTCTACTAACGGTGTTGCATGTAGGCTTGTGCGAACATTAAAGGGCTGCCTATCATTGCTGGAGTATAGAAGGTTCACTACCATACGCTGACATTCTAATCAAATCTTTTAGAAGACCCCTGCTGTACAAGGTCTCGATTTCGTATAAGCGTGTATAAATCATCAAAGGTATCATATGTAAGGTAAGTATCTGCACTCTCGGATAAGCCGAAAGTGATCATCAACCACGATCGTCCAAAGAAACGCCTTGCCATGCTTCCCATGTGTCCATATTGAAACCCAAGTTATCATTCCTCAGCCTCAACGCCGATCCCGAACATTCTTCTCCTTCAAAAAGGTTCACAAATGCATGTAAGTGACTCTTCAGCCCCTAATTAACTCCAGGTGTGAAGCCTTTCGATCCCCAGTTCTCAGCCCTAAACTCATATCGCCGGTAACATAAATACCCCGGTGCGTCCGTGCTACTCACTAGCTCCCCTGTTGGCTTTCATGATCTTCGACGGCTTGAGCACGTGTGCGTATTCTAAATTTATCCCGAAGCCTCGCCGCAAATCGTGCACTTTGGCCCTGCGACTCACCATCGGCCGCTTCAGTAACTTCTGTTGTCTCTTGATTGTTATTTTCATTAGTTTCCGCCCGCATCTGCCGTAAAGCTTCCATTTGTTCTTCTACAGTCCCCTCTCGAAGGCGGTTGATATCAAAAAGTCTCGAGAGTCGGTTACGGTGAAATGACTGAGGCGCGTCGTTCTCAGCACCCTCCATTGCCAAAGGTGGCGGCAGTGTGCTAGAGTCGCCAACATCCATCTCGGCAGATGCATGACCCTTGCCTGGTCGTAAATCATAGCGGCTAATAACGTGTTAGTAAAGATAAGGATCGGATTATTTCATAAGGTAGTAACTAACCACAATGGACACGTGCCAGATACGTTAATAAGCCATGGATCAACACATGCCGGGTGGTACTGATGCTTGCAGGGCAAAACTCTAACATCTTCACCAACCGTAAAGTCTTCCGTACAGATAGAGCATCCTAAGTGGTCGCTCGTCTCGTCTTCGGCACTCTCGGGAGAAGACGATGCCCTAGTCGCGGCTGACACGGCATTGGTCTCCCCACCTGGTGCCGGAGCCCCGTCAGACCGTCTGGCCTCACTGAGGCGTGATGCAGTTCGCTGTGTGGCAGCATCGTTCCCATCCGTATTTTCCAATTCCAATTCGGGGTCTGGCTTTGTAGGCGTCTGGTTTCCAAATTTGACAATTGGGATCGTATCCAATACAGCCCGAGCAAGTCCCTTGGCCCGACTCTGCCGTGGCCGCCCTCCAAGTGCACCTCGTGGCCCGTATCTTTCAGGATATCGGTGGGCTCTCACAGCGCCTGTCGTGATGATGACCAAGAATAACAGAGTAATCAGGCCAGTGATGGCGTACAAAACACTCATGGCAGCCGTGTTACTACCCCCTTTGCTCTCATCCTTCGGTATCGTATTATCCGTGTTGTTACCGAAGATGCTCGCTTTAACCACTTCACCACGGCTGGTGCCGTTCAAGAGGTTCAGGGCTTGTGTGGCCTCGCCTCCATCAGCCATGGACAAGATACTCGTAAAGGGAAGTTTTTCGACTGGGTCGATGGCACACCATGTGTTGGACGTAGAATACAGGACTATCGCCCTGAGATGAGGATCGAGCTGCATCAATGTGTTGAGCATCTTGTTGGGGCTGAGAAAAGAGTCGCCTTTGGGTTCGTCGCATGACAGATAGGCGATATCGTCTTTATCAGTCACTTTGTTGTAGTTTGAAGAGTCCGTTGCAATCATATTACCTGTGATATGAATAATCTTTCGAGTAGTCATTAGCATTGACAAGGAGACAGTGTAGAGCCAAGACATACATCTATTACTCGACCGGTGGAATCGTTCAGTCCCAGATTCGATGTAAGAGGGATTACAGCAAACTGCAGCCCAGGGTTTGCTGACAACGAGAGTTGCATGCCGTTGATAGTGGCCCATTCGGGAATTTCGGTTTCGGCCCACGTAGAAACTTCAGTGTCGTCGGCAAGAACACCTGTAAGAGCGCAGGCTAGGATGGAGACGAAGAGTACCATCCTGCCTGTGCTAGTTATCATCGAGAATCTCATGACTGTGGTTGTATAGAGGTGGTGTCGAGGGTAGGGGAGGTGTTAAACAACGCAGGCCGTGGGCGACGGCGAGATGCAGACGGGCTTTATGTCTAAAGTGTCGTGTGTAGTCGTCGATTTTGTATACGTAGAGGCAAGGCTGATACGATTGAAGTCATCGCCAGTTGACGTTTAGGTGGAAGCCAACATGTCGGTTCTGAATCGCATGGGCAGGTCGCAATTCTCCTGCACTACACTCGTCTCGAATTTGTATTGAGGGTCGGTTTTCGGTAGGGGCTCCGCGGGCTGAGTAAAAACGAGTTGAATTCAAGTTCAAGGCAAATTGATGATGGAGGGAGAAACAGGAGCCGTCTTCAAATCTATCACATCCTGGCCATGATGGGCCCCGTCGGGTCCCGTATCGAGGTGGAGCCCCCCGAAAAAGTTCCCGCGCGCCCGCTGACAAGTGACAACAGAGGGGAACGGCAACTTCCAACCACTGGAAACACAGCGTTTTGGCTCAACCAAGCCACTAAGAGCACACTACTGTCACTACAAGCTTGGCAACTATTCAGAGCCAATTCTGCTTGAATCAGTGCCATCAGCGTGGTTTTGTGGACGTTACTGAATGATGATAACTTGCCTGTTTCAGGTGCTGATCGCTTGAGCTATCTATAAGATGACCACCTAAACAGACAGTCAATTCCTTATATCACTGTGATTGCAATAAAGTATATCCATCTCTTCCGAAACTCTGAAAGCGTCTGTGTTGGCCAAGTTCTCGGCCAACATGATCGCGTGAGGGGAAGCCGCATGGATGATACTTTGGTCTTGTTAGGTAGTCATGTTAAATGGTGATACCCTAGGTACGTAAGTATTCTTAATCTATAGGTAGGTCAGGGAAGGCAGTTAACGCCTATTATCTCTCATGAGATAATCTACACTTTCTAAATAGAAAACATATCCCAATATATTTCTATAATACAATAGGAATCATTCTTCATAATATAACCATTTCACTGATTAAATAAACTTTATTGTAGTTACTATTATAAATTTTAAGCTAAAAAGAGGAGATTAATATAAGCCCTTTAAGTTTTCTTTAAAATCTTAATTATTATTAATAAGAAGAAATGCCAATATAGCTATATGCAAAATACAGCCTAAGGCGCCAGGTAATAAGATAATACAATAAGATACTTATTTTTAGCATAATATAATATAAGGCATTATATACTCTGCCAAAGAATATAATAACCTTAATATTAAGTCTCAGCAGGTCATATAGCTACTGCCTTCAACCTTAAGATCCAACTCAATAAGTAGCCTTAACCCATAAGCATAAAGCAGATATTTCCCCCAGCCTTCTTAATTATTATAAATATTTAGTATCTTATTTATATACTCAAGGGCTTTTTTAAAAAATTATTAGATTATTAAAATAATATATTTAAAAGTAATATTATAAGCAGAAAGTAATTAGAGGAAGATAAATAACATAGCAAATTACTCAACCTCTTATTATTACAGACTAACAGATTGAACAATCGAGAATGTCAAAGCAACATGAAATATGATAGTATTATGCGGTAGCTTAAGCCGCCTTCTTAGATGTATTTCCCTGGCTATTTCATTGCTCGTCAGCATTCATGGTTGGGTTAATGCTGGGTTATCAGAACATGCTTAAATTAAGTACTTTATCGCTTTTTCAGTACTTGAATTTAATCCAAACTAACTGTTCACAATTGAAAATTGATATAAAACCTTACGAGATAGGCTTTCGATCGCCCCGAGCGTCGTTTTGGCAGCCGAGAGGAAGAGTAATTTGCCACTTATCACTAGAGTTAGAAGTATCGTTGAGCTTCCATACTGGGGCACTTGAAGACCAATTGAGAGTGAGACAAGGAAACTTTGAAGTCTATGGTATATATGGTTGAGACAATCGGTAATAGCCCAGGGGATCAGACCCAGTTTCATGAACTTGGTTATTGTTCAGGGCGCGCAATTTGGAATACATATCAAGGGGAGAACCCACCCCAGAAACGTTCTCATAAAACGATAGAGGGTATGCTACACTAGAAAATATGGCATTCGAATGATACACGGCATTGTGGCTGAACGATATTATCATATATAAGGTACCTTGGACTTCACCATTACACTTTCTCGATGTACTAATTGTCTATCGTGTTTTCATAGCAACAACCCTCAAGCTCAGAGAGCATAGAGCTTGATTGTAAAGATGTATTTGTTCAGATATATCCTGTCGGAATATTCGAGGGAAATGATGACCCCTGAGCCGTTTACAGATGGTGATATGATCATTCATCAGGATTCGAGACGCCAGTATCTAGTGCCAATCCATTTCTAAGAACCCATGTACTCCTTGTATTTTAAAGTCAACAATGGCTAACAGCCTAGAGGTTAGAGATGCTTACAAAGACACGATGAGGAATCAGATATCCTGCTATAATCATCACATCCATTTCCACTCAAGCTGTAAATGGTGTAGAACACCAACCCTTCCCAAGAGACTACGCAGGAGTCTATACATGGTACAATGTAACACCTTTGATGTTCAGATAGATATGCCATGGCCCATAGTCGTGATGAATATGGCCCCGAGTCACACTCTTCAAAGACGTCTAATACAGCACAGGGTCTGCAGTACTGTTATGGTCATATACTATTTCCGATCGGTAGTTGGGTTCAATCAGAAATGACTTATGCAGACACGGTCTCGTGCTTTTGTGACAGAAACATAGCATCAGTAAAAAGATGAAAAGGATGCCGAGCTTTTCCGTGGTACCATGGTAACCTCCTAGGATAGTAAGGCACATGAGAGATACAACTATTACCATTAAAACTAACCGTAATAATTCAGTATAGCACAGTTTAGTTACCCATAAATGTAGTGTATACATACTGCTTAGGAAGTGTATATACCTTCCTATTAGCATTTTGGAATCTGATACCCACCCTACACCATATAACACAATCGTGGTCTTCTAAACCAGCACAACTCAACAACTATATCACCTCAAAAAACCGCAAAAGCTTCCCAACCACCCTTGAGATCGCTCTGGATACATAAGAACAGCTATATAGTAATTATTGTTGTTGGAATAAAGTTGCCGAGCTGTTGCTGCAAGATTTCACGGATCGGGAATCGCGTTGCTCTTGAAATGCAGGGGAGACCAGATGGCCGCCGTGTACGACCGGAGAGATCTTACGCAGGGGCCGGGAATCTGCGATGATAGATCTTGGGATGACAATTCATGTGTTTCACAAAGTGGACGGAAAGATCTGGCTTGTGAGATCTCGAGTTAGTGGCTGATTTGTGTATCCGTGGTTTGTAAAGCTGGCGAACCCGATGGCCTTCCATGACCAAGTTGCTAGGCTCGCGCTATGATAAAATCACTCCTGGTTGGAAGGACTTTGGAGGGTACACTTCCCACGGAGCCTGGCTCTAATTACAATCACCAGGTACACCGTTCGCTGTAGATATCAATGTTTACTCAACAGAGAACCACCATCCCTAGATCATCGAGCTGCTCACACTCGAGACGTCTAAATCTCCTCCATATCTTCCAAGTCGTCGAGAGCAGGGAAATCGCCCACCTCAACCCGTTCCGGCCTCACAAAGACACCATGCTTGAGCTCAGAAGGCTCGCCCCAGTATCGAGTACCAGCGATGCTACCGTCATTCTTGCCAACGGGCTCGTCGAGCTGGACTCCTACCCATGAGCCGAGACCGCCGGGGATCTCCTTGACCTCACCGACGTACTGGATGACACCGCGTCGAGTATCCTCACCGCCAACGCGACACCGTCGGCCGACGGCAATGCCCCGCGTGGCAACCTCACGGTCAAGAGCCTGCAGCTTGGCCTCTTCGTGGCTGGGAGCATCTGGGTCGAAACGGCCCAACTTCTGAGCCTTCTTCCAGGCTAGGACCGAGTCCGTCTTTTTCTCGTACTCTTCCTCGGGCATGACATATTTGTCGACGCCCAAGGTGTCGTTCAAGTTGATCCGAGAGGCCGCAGGCCGTGTGTCAATTACCTGCCAGGTTGGATCCCTGTCAGCCTTATCCAAAGTATTGGAGGGTAAAAAAAGTCTATGGTGGCACCACTAAAAGAGTGACGATCCTGTGGTCCCTGAACGCGCGCACATAAGCAACAGCTCAATGCCCACCGCCTCTCCCGCTCGGCCCCCCCTTCGCCACACTGCTCAAGTGCCAGCTCAGCACCGGTGAATAGCATGGACCTGGGAACCTTGAAAACTCGTCGATGGCAACACCGCAGACAGAAGAGTGAATGGCAGCGAGAATATCTCGGCCAAGGCAGATGATGTTGGACAGTAGCTGACAAATGAGAGGCCGTGCTATGATGCACTCTGACTTACATGAAGCTCTGCATACGGGGCCAGGGGAAAATTGGACAAGTGGGTGTCGTCCTCGTTAGGCGCCTCAATAGCGATAGCCTCTGCGCCAGCTGTGGGCTTGAGGGAGAGCCGTTGGCAAGAGGGCGGAACACCAGTGACAGTCTCAAGCTTGCCCTTGAGTTGGGAGATGGACCATGACGGTGTAATGCGACGCTCTGACTGCGCGAATTCCGAGATAACAACGAGCGGAACGTCGGCCATAGCTGAAAGAAAGTCTAGATGGATGGATTGACCTAGGCGGGGAATATCTCGGTGTGTTTTTGGCTGAGACGCTTGTCTTTGCTTTGCTTTGCTTTGGAGGGGCGGTCAAAGAATGAGGTACTTGCGAGACGTCTGCGCCGCTCTCAGGATTAGTTAGAGCCAACTGAGAACCGAGTTCCACGGGTCGAAGAGGTATTTCCAAGGAAGAAAAGAGCTGAGCTTTGCCTATGTTGGATGAGAAACGATGACGGTGATCGAACTTGAGTGAGTGTGGTGGGGTTATGATTATGCAGCCCAGGGTTCGAGGAACACCAGCTAATGTGCTAAAAGGGTAATTAGCATCAAGGAGTATGCAAAAGCAAGGGCGGAAAAGAAGAAGGAAAAAAAAAAAAAGGCAAAAGCAAAGAAAAGAACCAAAAGAAGCACTTCGAGCCAGAAGACAACCTCTGCCGAAACTCAGGGCTTGCGCAATGCAGAATGCAAAAGCACCTAATATCACATATCATTTACATCTCCCGCCCTAGGCTGCTGGGGGGGGTTCAACTTTTGAAATAGAGACGGGATTGGTCCGTTTAGATCTGAGGCGGCAACGACGTCAACTTCATCATCAACAGGACCCAATATTACTGTAATTGTATGTACGTACAGCAGCTCATTAGTGCGAACATGATTACCTGCATGCATTATACCTAGTTCCCTAGATGCCATATCGTTTGTTAGTCCTTGGCATGCCATGATAGGTCAGGCGTGGTTCTTGGGCTTTCTGCCAAAAGCAACTTGCTTCATCTTGAACAAGCATCCCTACCCAAGATGGAAATTGGAGGGATTCAGCACAGGCATGCATTATCAAATCTGGTATGTAACTCATCAGCCACCGTCAACATGAGGGACAAAAAGCAATTGATGTTCGTCTTGGCTTGAACATCGGCGAAATATCGCAATATGTTCCTAATTTGGAGTGGCCTCGTAATGCATGCCTTGCCACGAATACCTCCAGCTTCCTTTTGTCTCTCCACGCATGAAAGCCCAAGCGAAACCTGCATGTGCATGTCTGTCTGAAGTCCACTCACAAGAGCACGGCGGCAGATTCTACGTTGCTATGCTACCTCACGTAGATTGTCGACCGGCTGAATGGCGGGAAGGATCTGAGATGGGAATTCGACTAGGCCTCAAGATATGATACCCTGCCATGATCTGATCAACAGAGACCACTAGGAGGGTTCAGCCATACACCACAAGCTGCCCAAACCTCCGTGAGCGGCATTAGCTCATATGTGAATAACCGACTGGCATAGGTATTCGAAAGTTTCGATATCGTCAAAGCGCTCATCTGCCCGCTTATTACCACTTTGGTTGAAACTTGTAATCGACAACAAGCCACCCGATTCAGGCCGGTTCCTTGCATTCCGCACTAACTCTTTGTGATGAATTCGGTGTTGTTGCCGTCGACCGGACCGGCCAAGCTCGTCAGCCATTGACCCGGACGGCGTTTGTCGGAGCTCCGCACGGTCCCGTCCGCCTGGCAGCACCCGAACAGAGATTTATGCCGGCTTCTTGAAATGCAGGAGGTGTCGCGAGGAGGCTCCCCCGGACCCGATGCCCAACTCTTTGTGCGATAGTGACATCCATGTTCCATGACTGCACGGTGTTCCGCCGCCGTCATGATGCACTCGCTCTGCGTAGATACCGCTATCCCGCATACCCTCCATTATCCCTCACGGAATAAAGCGCCAACATGGATCATCCCCCATATCATTTCTGCAGGCGATGCTACCCGCTGCCACGACCGATGTACATCAGATACTGGTGTTACATGAGAAAGACCGGTGCGCGGCTCGCAGTCATCGGGAAATCATGGGTTGTCGGCAGTCTCGTTGATCCTGGCAGCCGCAACCCCTGCTCTACCCTCCAACCCGTTTGCTATAGCTTCCCTGGCACATGATGGTGCTCGAAACCTAGAGACATTGATGATGACGGGAATCGTACTGCCATCGAGTGGTTGGTGATGGGACAACTCAGCACTCGCTGCGCCCCAACAACCCTGGAATAATGCCCGTCGAGGTCCGAGCGCGAAGCTCATGGCCATTCTGGCTTCCTGCAGTTTCTCCTTTTAAGCATACATCTGTAAGCCAGATAATACATACGCATCTTCACTTATTACCAACCATGCCGTCTTGTATATCAGACCTTTCACTAACAAGAACCACAGTATAGGGCTGACAGTCCCTCACTGGAGCAAATACGGCAACAAGCTTACCTGTACTTGGACGACTTGCTCCACGAGATGCACTAGGATCTGATTTGTGCCAGACTTGGTATGCAAGAAGCCGTGACAAACAGCTGGGGGTCTGACGGGATGAAACGCTTGACCCTGACGTCTATTCTATGCCCCTCATGACACGTCACATACCACCCACCAAGGGTTCGCAGCAAAGCCTCTCTGACCTGATGAGCTAAATCTGGATTCTTGCTCCTGCAAATATTTTGCAGCACTTTCGATTTCGTCTCCAAATTGCCATTTTGCCCTATCCGAGCCGGTCCGGATATTGTTACGAGAGACCTCTGTTGGTGTCCCTCCAAGATGGTAATATGAGTAGATGCAAGCTAGGCAAGTAGCTAATCGCACATAAACGTGTTCAGACGGTAAGCCAATGTGCCCAAGGAGGGCTGGCGAAGTGAGCTTGTCGAGTCCACTCATGCACAATCTGCTCAGGTCTCAGGCTTGATCTATTCTGAGCCACGCGGCATTCTGACGTCAAGGGCAGACCTTGCTCAAGGCTCAATCTCGAAAATTTGAGTATATCTATGGTACGTGATGGACGGCTCACCGCTAAAAAAAAAACACCAGAATCATGTTAGTTGTTGGAGTGGGGGTTGATTTAGAAGACATGATTTCTAGAGGAGCTGTTCACTGTATTTGGCCTGGCGCCTGGCTCTATTTCCAATTCAAGATACCTGTTGAAATAACCTTGACTTGCCTAAGGGTACCTATAATAGTCATCAAACATGACCAATCCTCTTTTCTGTCCACCGAGGAGTGTGCATATTGTAGCGAATCCGGCCTGTCTATTATGTCCATCATCAGCTAGGTCGGGTATCCAATCATTGAATCTCCGCACGCTCGATATTGTTACCCAAGCGAAGCAAATGACGCGCGCAAAGGTGGTAGGTATTATTCAACTTCTTCTCGTCGCATTCTTCTATAGTCGTGTGCTCGATAATGTCAGGCATAAACAGGCATAAACAGGCAAATCTAGTTTATCCTTTTGCCTTCGTAGAAGGGCATTGGGTCTCAGATTTTATTTAGCAATCCAGTGGGCAAACTAGACGAATCTAAGATCCAGGATATCCCCGTTCGTGGATCTGTTTACCGACTCCATTTCTGTGTCCAGTCCCCGCAGGAACACTAGCAACGTGCTGTGAGTGAGACCCTTCGAGACATCCAGTCATTCCAGCCTTGGCAGTAAGCTAGCCCACCGACGGGCTGGATAATGGCTGAAGGAACGACATACACATGCGCCGCAGCTCACTTGACATAGGGCTCGGCCTTGGTTCGTCGTAGGAAGTGGGCTTCAGGGCCTGTTCGAACGGCACCCGCAATGCCACATCTATCATTCTCCAAATGTGTATGGAAGAAATTGGGGAAACTAGCACGGCTGGACCTCCACCAAATACCAATGTTTTCCTCTCTCTTTCCAAAGGCTCTTCACCCCGATGGAAAAGCATGAAACGTCGAATGGAGAGGAGGACAATCAAATTTAACTGGAAAATATTTGCCTTGTTCGGGCATCGACAGTAATGTGAAATAGATTAGCTGCCCAACTGTAGGTCTATCATCGACTTTGCTGTGAGGATTTGTCCCAAACACACAATATCTTGGCTCGGTTGTGTTTCAGACACTGGCACTTCATGCCAGACATCGTCATATCCAGTCGTTTGAGGGTGGCACACGAACCCAACTGCTTCGTTGTTCCTGATGGCCAGAAATGGCTGGCATCTACTCCGTACATAGCATGCCCTCTCAAGATCCTGGACTGTAGATCTAGTTCTTGTCTCCACACCATCCCTGTAGCTTAAGAACATATGTAAAGAGTTGGTAGCGGTGATTTGAGTCTAGAGGAACGACAGCTTAGCCCAATAGAGACAGCATGATATTGTCATCGCCTGCAGATGGAAGTAAGAAAGGGAAAAATTCTTCATCGAGGTGGAGGCCTTGTGGCGGTCACAAGTTCGCAACGTCCATCGAGGTGGAAACCTATCCTTGCTCGAAGTTATCTGGCTGCGGGAGGGACACGACGTGGCACTCTCAGAAGGGCTCGAAATCTAAGCCTTACTATAGGACGAGGAGCCATGATGTCTTGCAAGATCGCAACACTCAGCCCATCGGGTATGGCAGGAATGAATTTTGTTATTGGCGATGATGATGATGACCATATTCGACCTGAATGGCCTGCGGGACCAGTTCGATACTGTTACATCATGTCGACTCACACTAATAACAACGGTTTTCGTGTAACGCCATCTCTAACATCGCCCAACTTCCCCACTTCAGATTGGTGACTCTAAAAGTGAAAATGCAGGCCAATCTTCAACGGCGCGTTCATATTGTTGGAGCTGATGTGGGCGCCATTGTGCTCGTGATTGATCAAGTGTCAACCAGCCATTTGAGTGTCCGGGGCTGAGCAACTTCGGAAGAGGATCGAATGCTCCAACAATCTATCTTGCCTGCCATGCAAAGAAAAGTCTTTCATCCATCGCTTAGGCATTGCTGCTGGCATCCAATGCCCAAGTTGTCTGTTCAGCTTCCGCGCGTGCATGCATCCTCAGACTTTAAGCCATGATCTGGTGCCTGGACACAACAACGTGCATGAAGAACATCAAGCGGTCGCATGATATGTGCTCAGCGACTCGTAAGTACCAAGGCGTAGCCCTTGAACCTAACGATGAATTGGTTCTTAGTTACCCAGCATCTTTATCAGTGTAAGTTGGCAACATGTATCAACCCCCGACAGTGAACCGGGTAGGTATGCGTTTGGCCGTGTCGCACTCTCTAGGTAGACAAGCCTCTTTCCTTGAACCTTCTTTACTGACCGCCAGTTCATCGTCATAATTCACCACTTCCCAGGATATTCCCGGCGGGCATTTGTTAGCAGAACCTACGTGGAGCAAACGATGACCCGTGAAGAAAGACGGGATAGAGCATCGTGAAAAAAAAGGGTCTGTGGTTGACCTCTAAGCAGGAAACATTGTGGCTGGTAAAAGTAATGGTACAGACATCCAACAACCAGCCTCAAGTCAACCGTAGAATGGTTGGCCTGTAAATGAGAGTGCTCCACCAAATGCATTGCCGAATGTTTCCGCTGGCCATATCAATAGCTCGGGCCGGGCCTCGATTTGTATATCGGTCAACTAGCAGCATTTGAACCAGAGGAATCTTGGGCAAAAGGCTCAGTCGTGCGAGACCAAATGCTCAGGTGGCGTGTGTGCTGACACTCATCCGTGTATGTATTGAAAGCGCTTGTGTCTGGTGCGGGAGCAACGCACAGACAGTCGTTAGGCTCGTGCTTGAAGCTTGAGCTATTATCCAACTGAGGCAAAGCTTGAGTCGCTGATGAAAGAAGGTGTGGTCGAATTATGCTGGGCTGAGGCCGCTGAGCTGCCAGTCATGACTTGGTGTTAGTTCGACTTGCAAGGGGTTTGGCAGATGTCAACTCACTCTGGAATCTGGTTCTGGTTCTTTTCTAACCACAATGGTCTTCGCGTCATCTCTTTGAGAGCAGAAGAGGTTTGTGGATGATGCCCTAAAAGGATCACCGCTGAAACATGCATTGGGCAAGTTTGGCCACTTGTAATATTCAGGTCTTTTTAATGAAATGTACCTATGAAACGAAAGATGAAGTCCTCTTGTTGGATGGATGACCTCCATGTTGATAAAGAGCCGCTGGCTAGTGCCTTCCCGTCCTGTAACAAGGAAGGTACAAATGCGGTCAGAAGAAATGGAAAGGACCAACATCGGAAACCTCTATGGTCAGAGGCCTGCCCAGGAAAGCAGAAAAACTTCTGTTAGGAACGGAACACCGAGGACAAAATCCAGTGCTAACTCAATATGGCAGTTAATATGTGATGTCTGCAATTCGTTGATCCTATTCAATATATACATATCCCAACAGTTGGAATCCATTCGTTATGAAATTAGGTAGTACGGAAGTACAGGGAGCCGAGCGCAGCCGCAAACACGATGAGCTTCCATTGGCATCATCCCCACAACACTTTAATTAGCACAAGCGCAGACCTCTTCTCAAACAGTTCAGACTCGATCCTAGCATTCAGCTCCCCGCGGACGATCATACCCCATCGACCACTGCGCGCTGACGCTGAAGCTGACGCTGGCTGGTTGGTTGTTAGCGCCTAGGCCTGCCTGGGTGAGCGTGCTGAGCTGGGCAGGCTGTGATACATGGGTGAGGCTGGCATCTTGCGGTAAGTTTCTGGTACCGCAATGTTCAGCGCCCATCGAGGTTTGTCGATACTTAACGCCTACTTCGTCACCAACCAATACTATGAGTCTATAAGCCCTAGGAGGTTTGATAGAGGATATGTTGAAACCGTCATCCTTCAATAAGCAAATCGCCACTTAATTTTGATACCCAACCATAGTTCGCTCAACCATACAGTCTTCGCAGACAAGCAAAGAAAAGTCGAGCCTCGTTCTATCCCTCGGTAGTGCTTCGAGTATAGTTTGTTCAAATCTGAACACTCATGTTCCAGTCTACCTATCGTAAGCTTCGACTCAAGTATTGCCCAACCTCTACAGCGAACTTGGGCCAAGCCTAATCAAGCCTTACGGGGGCTACCCTGGCATGATGCTGCCACGGAATACCGCGATATGATTGACTGAGCTAACTGTCTCGAACTAGGTGGTTCCTGCGAACCCTTGGCTGCCAGTGGACATACCGGTTGATGCGTCAATTCAATGATCTCTGTCGTGTCTCGACTCTTGTGCATGGGCTACCATATTGAGCTATGTCGGCTGCCATCTTGTTTGGCTTTCGGGAGCCCGATATGCGAGAGGACGGAGTTTATGCCGCAACGACAGAATTCAAGACATCCATGCCCAAGATTCACGTCCCAAGACTTGGGTCTCCCTTCACATGCGTGCTTACAACATCAGAGACTTGGACATAAGACATACCCAAACGGGTGGCTTAAAACACAGAGGGCCTCATGTTTTTTAAGGGAACTAAATTTCTGTAGGCGGGTCAGTCTGGCGTATAGTTTTGAATCACTCTGACCGAGACGATGGATCTCTTGGCATCCGTAGTTCGTACCGATGGCATTTTATGCAAAGCTTCGTGGCATTTCTTGACATTGAGTGCTAGACATCTGGTGTTGGAAGTGCATGCATTTGGCACACCCTAATTAGAGAAATTCTCATTGTTTTGCGGACATGGAAGACAGCATTTGTATGAGACGTATACATGATTATAATGTCGCTGCTCCGATTTTGTTCTTTCCGTTGTGGCCACGTGCTAGGGTATATCAGGTTGACAGCCACCTTAGAATGAATGAAGGCACTGATACCAGTTTGCTTTCTTTCAACCTTTTTTGCCCTCAAATTTATCAGCTGCACCATCCCATGAAAACAATTGAATAAAAGAACTCGATCTTTGTTATTCGAGCCCTTCAGAGTCCCTGTTAAATATTCACTACCCTTGTCAACTCAAAGACGAACAAAGAAAACCGGACCCGGCAACTCCCCCATGCGAAGATCGCAGCAACGTGGACCAGAGGGGAGTCCATGATGAGTTGGTGTAGAGCAAGGGGGGCGTGCAGCCGACGCACCTAGCCTCAAAGCTGGAGACGAAGATTAGACGCCAACACCCCTCTCAGCCAAGGCAAGGCAAGTCAGCCATGACAAAACAAGACCAGCCAGACAAGGCCGCGGCTGCGCAAGGCGATGAGAGACAAGAGCGTTGCGGTGTGCGTCGTTATACAGCAGTTCATCCGCGTAGCAAAAGATGGTGTTGAGCTATAACCCCGGTCTCAACTATGACAGGTGCCAGATCGGTTTGGTCACTGCGGATGGTTGTCTCGACAGTGATGCTGAGGCCATAGTGGCATGGAATCGCATGGCATGGTAAACCATGTTATGGCTTCTGTCATAACAGTGAGTTGGTCGAAAGACAACTTGATTAAGACGGAACTCAGGATAACCTCACTTTGCTGGTTCGTATTGGGCCAGCTCATTGAGCATGATGCGCTCTGCATTGTATTGACTCAACCTGTATTTTCTTTTTCTGCTTCATCCTTTCTCAGTGTCATTTTTCATATTCTCATACTAGTTAGGCCCTCCTCATATGGGTATCTAGGAAAAGATGGAGACATTGGAAGCACAGAACCAACACCCAGCGACTAACACCAACCACATAGGTAGCCAGCAATGCGATGCTTCTCCAACGTTTATCCCCGGCCCGTTGATGTCCTCTGCCTTATTGCCAAACGCATCGACTCCACTTCTTCATCTTCGTTGATAGACACGCCTTCAGATACCCCTGTCATCGCGATATTTCTGCCGCCACCCCTCCCCATGCTCCTCGATGCCTGCTCCTAGACCATCCTGTTCGTTCAAGCTCGTGCTTCTTGATGGGTTTCTTCGTCACATAGGTACATTATAGGTCAGGCTTCCTGTTAAGACACACCATGTTCACCGTTTCGTGGAGATGTAATCAGACCCTGATTTCCTCACTGCATCTTCCTCTCCCCACACCGTTACGTTCTTACTGCGTCGCCTCTTTTCGACCCGGCAAGTTCTTTTGGACCTTGAGTCTAATAATATTCTCCGGGCTCAACTTTCTTTTCTTTTTCAATTGTTCCAGAGTCCACTTCTTGGCCTTGTTCAGCTTGGATTCTCACCCACCTCCAGCTCTACTGTCTGGACCTTGGTCAAGACTAACAACGACAAGAAGAGGAAGAGGAAGAAGCAAGGCGGTCCGTAACGTGGGTCCATATCCTGCGCATAAGTAACATCTACTGGAGGTTATACTAAGTTAGTAGGGGCCCAGCGGAAGATCTGACCGAGTTTTCTCTTACTCAAAGTGAAAGACCCTCGAAGATCTTCTTTTTGCCTCCTACCTATTGCCATCTCATCTATTCTCTACTCTCCCCACGGCTTTCGATAGCAGCTTCTGAGATAACAAGCCTTACCTTGGCCTCATTTACCTCGATTGGCGCCCCACGACTTGCTCTGCCTCACCATATCATCCTATTTGCATCCATTGGCTGAAGAGAACCCTGGACATCACCAATCACATTGCCATCTGCCCATCAACGTCTTGGAGCCACGCTTTATGATCTGAACAGCCATCACTGTTGCCTCCCGAGACAGTTCTTCCTCCTTTTGCATCTTTGCGGCAACCCGGTACCTGACAGAGCCCAACTGTGTCGATACCTAACCCAGCTGCCCACCACTACGAATCAGTCAATACGAGAAGGCCTCCATTACTATACTCCAAGACTTATAGACACTAAGGGCGACATCAACACAAGTGATTTCATTCCCGGAGGTTTCAAGGGGTAAACTCATTACCTCACCTCGACTTCACGAACATAGTTCACGCACCTCCAGCCGACTCAACCATCTGTACAGTGGAAAGAAACATAGGGGTTTCGGCACCCGATATACAACGCTTTTAAGCAGCACCAGGCTTCTCGGAGCCGCTGCAACAGACATTTCTTCTCCAACACAACCAGAAAAAGTCGCCGAGCTGGCCCAACTCAAGAGCGAGTCTCCACTCTGCCTCTTGCGGGCAGAGTTACCGCCATCCATCGTGGGTGTAGAAGATCGTCTCGAGCGGGGACGCACGCCTCGCTCATATGCTAACGGTCCATACGCGGGAAGACTGGATGGTCAGACTGTCGCGTTAGACTTTGCTGCTCTTCTGAAAGCATCTGGATCTCATGAGGCTCCTGTCTCGCCGCTTCACCAGACCCAGCCTGTTCCAGCTCCCGCTTATCAGCCATTTCCTCCTAAGGCATCGCCAGCTCCACCACGGCCTGTTGCGCATGTGGCGCCATCACCGCAGGTAGCTTCGACACAGATGTCTGGAAGACGCGGCATGCACCCCCATGCTACAGATCAGCCACCCGTGAAGAAGCAGAGCAAGTGGTCACCAGAGGAAGATGCCCTTATCATCGAGCTTCGAGGGCGTAATATGAAATGGGAGGATATCTCAAAGCGTCTGCCTGGCCGGAGTGCCATCAGTTGCCGCCTACACTACCAGAACTACCTCGAAAGACGGAGTGAATGGGACGAAGAGCGCAAGAATAAGCTGGCCAGACTTTACGAGAGGTAAGGCGGCGGTATAAGCAACTAGTCTTCTAGGAAACATACTGACAGGACTTCAGGTTCAAACCAGAAATGTGGGCAAAGGTTGCAGAAGAGATGGCAGTGCCCTGGCGAGCAGCAGAGGCCATGCATTGGCAGCTTGGTGAGGCAGATATGGCTAGACGCGCAGGCGTTATCCCCTTCTCTCTAGCTGCAGTCAATGTCGAGGGAAACAACAGTCACAGGAGCTCCCCCTCACGCAGCCACATCCACTCGCAGCCCCAAGTCAGCATGCCTCGCGATCTTGGAGCACCATCGCCTCGAATTGTCTACAACAGACCTCCACCAATGCCTGCGAGCAACCGAACTATGGTTCCCCGCCGAGAGTCGATTCCTCCCCCGCCTCATCTGTCCATGGTTCCAGATCCCGTTGAAGCTCAGTATGTACCAGGGCCAGGTTTGGCCCCGATCCAGAACCAGCCACCACCTCGGACAGCTGGTATGCTTCCTGGGGTTGCTGAACTTACTGGAGGAGTCAGCCCCTATATTACACCTGCTGCAGTGCCTAACATGGGACCTATAACCGGGGTAGGGCAGGGCCCTCTGTATTCAACACTCGCCAGCTACTCGATGGAATCGGCCGGGTCCAAACGAAGAGCCTCCCCAGATGAATATCCGCACGAGGCGAACCAACGGCGCCGAATTACATAGCCTGCCATGGTTGAGGCAACTGTAATATATGGGCACTTGATGAGTGATCCTTGAATCTTCCAGGATATTTTTCTTGCATGTCGTCTCATAAGGCGACAATGTTTGAGCTACGAAGTGCGGTAAAGAATGTACGACTTATTATGACGGTGTTAAAGAACACGGGGTTGCATAAATACATGGACAGGAACAGAACGACTTTTTTTTAACTTATCGGCAATCTGTCACCTTCGGGTCTGATTGAAGCATGCACAGGAACACAATAGCATATGGGTTTCAACGACGGGAACGGAACGGAATGGATTGGAAAGGATGGAATGTGGACATGACTTAATGTAAAGAAAATCTTGTTGGGGAAACCATTGGTGTGTTTTTTTCTTCTCATCTCGGTTCTTTGAATTGTCTTTTTATTATGTTTATGTTTTTGTATTACAATTTGCATTGAACAGAGGCATCTGCATATCAGTGGATACTGGTTGTTTGAGGACCTAGCAATGGAAGCATCAGAAAGGGCGAGGTCAAGGATGACCTCAGGAAACCGGAGTTGAACAAGATAAAGTGTTGTTTTGTTGCACAGCGTTTGCATTTTACCTGTTTAGTACCCTTTTCCCATTGATAGACACATATGGAGGTGTGATAGAGAAGATATCGGTGTAGATGGACTGTACAGTTAGCATTGTTACCTTAGTTGAGCAATATCTTGAATATATTCCCAGTCTGAAGACGGCAAAGTCTTCTTCTATGGTTGGACAAGAGCGAAACATGCAGCGTAAATATTGGTGAAAGATTCCTGTCAACGTTGGTAACCATACGCATAAGGTATCCAGAACTTTTCTTGTAACGCCTATAAGATCTTGCCTTGCGCCGCAGGTTACCGTTGATGAGGTCTCACGACGGTCGACTACATACCACCCACCAGTTATCCTTCTCATAGCCGGTCTCTACAACGATGCCCCCAGCCGCCTTGACATCCTCCTCGAGCTCACCCTCCTTGTACAGGTGGTAGTAGCGCTGGAACGTGCCTCCGGGTTCTTGACCCTTTGGCTTCCGCATCACCCACGACACCAGGCGATCCTGGTCACTGCCCGCGTCCCACCCGCGACGGCTTGACGCCTGTTCCAGAGCCCACACGTAGACGAGCACACGACCGACCTTGGGAGTTACGAGTGCCAATAACTCAGCAATGGCTGCTTGTCTTCTCTCGCGGGTCGACATATGGTGCACAACAGCGATGCAGATAACAAAGTCAGCGGCTCCGTTGCGATAAGGAAGCGCGAAGCCATCGGCTACAGCAACATCTACATCGGACACTCTAGGATCATGCTCGACACCGTCTTCCCGCGGCCGTCTCAGCTCAGTCCGGGCGAGCTGGACGAGAGCTGGACTCCGGTCGGAGCCAAGCAGGTGGACAGACGGGTTAACACGGAGATACTTGCCGTTGCCGCAGCCCACATCGAGACCGAGACTACCGGGCGGTTGAGACAGCAAGAAACTGGCAACCCGAGGCCAGGGCTTATGGCGGGTGGCCGAGAAGTGCGGTGCGATGGCTTCGTAGACTGCGTGAACGTGGGTGGCCTCGTATGTCTCTGGCGCCTCTTCCGCTGCAGATTGTGAGAAGGACTCTGACTCTGCGGGGGCCGATATCTGGTTGGGTTGTGCCTGAGAGCTGGGTTGCCGGTGTGGCCTGTCCTCTTGATCTCCAGCTGGCGTGGCCGATGAAGCACTCGCCATGATGAAGATAATGAAAGGCTCCGTGCAGGTTCTTTACAGGGCGCCTTGTGGAGTATAATCTTTCTTGTCTCTCGGATGTATCTGAGATGACCTAGGGTGGGAGGGAAGGGGTGTGAAGTTGTTGCGTCTGAGCGTTGAGAGACGAGGTTATGATTGAGTTAGTTGGTTGGTTATGTTTCTTGCGATGCTAACTAATTTCTTCAATATCCAAGTAGTGAGCGAATGCCCTGGTCTGGGCTGTGTTGGGCTGGGCTCGACTGGGGTAATTAGTGGGCGTGGTCTGCGATTATCCTTAGGTAGGTACCTAAGTAGGTACTAACGTTAGTAGGATTTAGTGGAGTCATGTTTTGGGGCGGCTCCGCCGTCGTCTTGTGGCTTGAAGGAACATGTTCACTCCATTACTACCTTATACAATGGTCGCCAGTCATGAATAATGGCTCATACTAACAAATGTCTCTGATGATTCAAGTAAATCCAGGTACTTGGCGTATTAATTTGCTAGGTTAGTAGTGAGACAAAACCAACCATTGCCCCGTGCGAGTATGGTATATTGGTGGCTGAGTGCCAAGTTGATGATTCTTACACTATAAAATACAATGCAGTTAGTTGGTTCAGTCGAGGATTGAAGTGTTGTGATCAAGATCAAATTACACATGAAAAAAAAAACCTCTCTTATCCCCTGTTAGATTTTGAGGCCCCTTGTCACGAACACCTCGGATCCGCCTCCAGGCCTCAAAGTCAAAGCTTCTTTTCAGGGCAAAGATACCTTACCTTGTCAGATGGTGTTTTTGTATCGTGGACCCCACAATCTCATCTCTCACATCACATCCATCACTCGTCTTCACATCTCATCACCCCATTCACACGACGCGAATCCTCCGCCACTCGGTCATGAGGAACCAACAAGTCCGTGCCTGGCTTATGGACCGCATCTCGGGCATCTTTTGCACACCCCCCTCCCGTGTCAAGTTGGGCATACACGGCTGGGATAACCTTCAACGATTAATAATAAGCCATTCATGCCAGGGGTTGTGAGCTGTGGGCATGGGTGCTCCCGCTCGCTTGAAAGGTACGCTGCACGTCATCATAAGCTGAGACTCGAGTCTCGAACTTGTGCTTCAGCAGAGAAGCGTGTAAATTGGTGTCTTGGCTTGGATGAATCATCCTTGGATTTGCACCAGGGGCCGATGCAACATTGAGTGGAATAAATCCGCCAGCGCCAAATTTCCTGTCGTGCTTTGTTCTTTGTCATCCGGTCAAAGCAGAGTCGTCAGATGTTGGTGATTGCTTTTGAAACCCAAGGGTCTGCCCCTGTCATGTCACTTTTGACACGAACCGTTAATCTCAAGCACCCGCCGGTAGCGCCAGGATCGTTAATCTCTGACGATGCATGTAGTACGCATCTTATGCAAGTTCATGTCCCTCGACGCATTGACGCAGGTGCGTGGGACAGTTCAATGCTGTGATTATCTCTGCTTACGTCGAACTTTTATTTCATCATAAATTCTAGTATTGTGTCCAGCATCATACGTCAAATCTTCATTTTTTGCCAGTATTGAGAGGACTGTTGGGATCGAAGGCATCAGTGGTGATGAGATCGGGGTAGGACACGCCGCCTTGCTTGAGTGCGCTGTCCATGACCTCCATGATGGCTATACTCTCTGACCAAGGCATTGAAGCACTCTCCTTTTTACCATCTCGTAGGCAACGTGCACACTCATCCGCCTCCCAGAACATACCGTGGCCCCAGTTGTTGCGCTTAGGATCTCTAGGAATTGAGCAGTTCACTACTTCCACCTTGCCATTGGCATCCGACTTGATCACCTTGTACTCGGTCGGCCGGAACGCAGGACCAGTAACCTGGATTTCCCCTTTAGAGCCCTGGATACGGATCGCGGGGCCACCAGTGTAGAGACCATCAACGTCGGTGGCGATGCGCAGTGAGGTAGTCGCAATACCGACAGAGTTGTGCTTGGGGAACTGACAGATGATACTTGTGGACTCGTCGGCACCTGTGCGATACTTGTTGATGGAGGCTACAACCGTTGGAGCCTCCTTTTCGGCCTCGGGCTGAACATGATAGAGAGATTGGAAGACCCAGGTCAAAGAGTAGATGCCGAGATCGAGCAAAGCACCGCCTGCAAGATCAGGATTGACCATGCGGTTGGAATCAGGAAAGTCAAGATCTTGACTATCAGTATTCTTGTTGAACGAGAGGTCGGCTATAGGAGGAGTCAGTTTTATCGTATAACTTCGACAGGCATTCTTCTCACCGAATGTACGATAGACAGTACCAATGGCGCCAGACTGGATCAACTCTCGAATTTTGATACTGAGAGGGAAGTATCGTGTCCAGACAGCCTCCATAAAGAAGAGGTTCTTGGACTTGGCGACCTCATACAGCTTCTTGGTCTGTGCAGCAGTAACAGTGAGTGCCTTTTCACAGAGAACATTCTTGCCAGCCTCGAGGGCCAGCATGGCATTCTGGAAGTGGTGACTGTGAGGTGTAGCAACATAGATGATGTCAACGTTTGGGTCGGTGACTAGCTCAGCATAGGAGCCGTAGATAGCAGCGGATGAGGGGCCATCAATCTTCTTGATAAAGTCGCGCGCACGGTTGACGGAGCTGGATGAGGCAACGGCGACAATCTCATGCTGTACATCGTTGACATCGCGAGCGGCAGGATCTGTAAGAATATCTTTAGTGAAGCCTATGATGGGAGTTTAGTGCCTTGTTCATCGTGCCACAGAGCTGAACTCACACTCAGCGATGCCACCGGTAGCCAAGATGCCCCACTTTGCAGTGTAGGGAGCCATAATTACAATTGATTAGTGACGAAGTTGGTATGCCACGCAAAGGACCAATATGTTGTAAAGAGGAGGTCAATGAGTATTCCCAAAGCCAACAACTCAAGTGACGTTACATATCTTGATGAGCTACGACCCCTCAGAGCTATGGCGGGGCAATTGCAAGATCCAATCCAATCCAATTATGTCCCGCAGAATCGATTCACTTGGGTGTATCCGGAAATACGGCCCGTTGTCCTATACTAGACAGTTTTAGGAAAAACTCTGAGCAACAGCTATCTTGTAAGATCGCCGATTAATATAGTACTGTTTGTTTCAACGACGTGACTTATTGATCGTTGATAATACTTGCACATGGTCCTGTCCATTGAGTGCCATTCCTCAAACCCGTGTCGACGTTGGGGTTGAAGACGAGAATATCGAGGTTAACTATGAATTGACTTATGTGGTTTGGTTATGCCCGGCTAATTTCCACATCAACCTATTCTCAATGTTCGTCGAACACGAATCTACTGTACACTTTCTCCAAATGTGTCTGAATAGCCTAGCGTTGTCTCACGCTCAGCTTGAAGTTTTTTGGGTTATAAAGGCACCGGCTTAGCTAGACGGCCACATCTATGGTTCTCTCAGCCAAAAATCGCATGTCTGTGCGCGGGGAACCCTCGGTGTTTGCAGTCAATGATTGGCTGCCTGGTGATGTGTTGGTCGTTTAAATTGACGCCATGTACAGGCGGCTTGAGGCTCAACATGGCGTAATTAACCAGTATCAACAGCTTAACCTATCTCCAAACTCCACCTGCTCACATTTCAAATACCCCTCTAGCACTGTCTCTTCCAGTTCCTGTGTTCTATCAAAGCCAGTAAACCGACTGGATACTTGTATAGAGCCAACTCCATCCTATCCTCCCTTTTCAGTGGCACTTCTTTCACAAAATGGCAGCCAAACTAGCCAAGGACCTCACCCTCAAGGGCTCATCCACTGCTATGCCAAAGCTGGTCTATGGTACAGCGTGGAAAAAGGACAGATCCGCAGATCTTGTTTATTTCGCTCTCAAGCACGGTTTTCGTGGAGTCGATACAGCAGGACAACCCAAGCACTACAATGAGAAGGGCGTCGGGGAGGGTGTGCAAAGAGCTATCAAGGAGGGCCTCATTAAACGTGAAGGACTCTTTGTAGGTTCCGTCACCATATGCATCAACAAACTAGACACTGACCTGTCCTCAGCTTCAAACAAAGTTCTCACCTCCAGGGAACCAAGATGAAAACGCACCTTATGATTTTGATGCACCGCTTGTGGACAAGATTCATCAATCTGTTCAGTCATCGTTGTCTAACTTCACTATTGAAGGCGAGGAACCTTACTTTGACAGTGTGCTTTTACATAGCCCCCTGAGAACTCTCGACGAAACTATCACTGCGTGGAAGACTCTGGAGACATACGTGCCTCACAAGATCCGCAACCTGGGTATCTCCAACACGACACTTCCGATCCTTAAAGCACTCAACGATGCTGTCACTGTTAAACCAAGTGTTGTCCAGAACCGCTTCTACCCTGATACCGGCTTCGAGGTAGATCTAAGAGCCTACTGTCGAGAGCAAGGAATTGCTTTCCAGTCATTCTGGACTTTCAGCGCCAACCCCAGGCTCGCTGCTACCAAGCCCGTTAAGATGGTCGCAGAGAAGGCTGGAATTTCCGAGGTACCTGCGTACTATTCTCTGGTCTTGGGGCTCGAAGGCGTAACAGTTCTGGATGGGACAGCGACTGAAAGTCACATGAAGGATGATCTTGAAGGTATCGAGAAAGTTGCTACTTGGGTGGAGACAGATGGAGCTGTTGAATGGAATTCTGCTCTGAAACAGTTTAAGCAGAGTATCGGGGAAGTCTGAGGGTTTCTCTGAATAGGTAAGTCCGAATCTTCAGTGGTGCTCAGGCGGTTGGCACTGTTGGCGTTAGGTAGTAGGGACGTAGAGGCAGCCTCGCAGTTTCTGCCAGTGATAGAAAATGGAAGGCGTCAACTTTACCTTTGGGACCAAATGCTTTCGATCCATTCAAATAAATTATTGACCTTTCCTGTCAAACCACTTCTCTTACTACCTTATCAATAACATAAACTCTTTTCTTCCTCTCCACATCTTCTCAAAATCACGAGAGCATTCGCGTTCATCACAACTCGCCTTTCGCCGCCTCTTCTGATCCCATCGGCGTTCATCGGTCGCAGTGAATCTTTGATCTGTCAAGTAAAACGTCGTCCTGTGTTTCCAAACACAGCACTATATCATGAGTATTCGTCGAGACGCCGTCCAACGAGACTTCGGTCTCCGACCTGGTGAGTCTGATGCTTTTTGATGCTACACCTCGTGATTCCTTCCCTTAACTCTTACCTTTAGGTTCACGGACGGTGCCTAGACCTCAGTTGTCCATCGAACCCGCAGAAGATGTTGCGACATCGCCCGCCGAGATGAAATCTCCTCCCCACTCCTCTGATGATGCCCGAGAGCCATATGTACAAGAGAGTACCCCCCTCACCCCAGTTAAGGACTCTTGCGATGACGATCGTTCATTAACTATCTCTCCAACAATAAATACTAAGGGTCTGCTTCTAATCCCGAAAAATCGATCCCCAGAAAGAAGTAGCAGCGACGATTCGCAGAGTGGCAAGGAAAGCCCTGGAAGCCCAGAAACTCCTTCTCTTCCCGCCCATTTCCCGCCTTGCCCTAGGGAGCGACCTACACGCCAAGAGATCGCCCTCTGGCATGAAGGATGTATGGCTGTTCAACGTGGTGATAGGACCGTTGATGGCTTCGACGTCGTGGACTGGCTGATGACAAGAAAGGGGGGAGTTCTCAAGCCCTGGCCTAGCCTAGACGAAGGGCGTATGGCCGTCGAAAGTATGGGCCGGGAGATTATTGACCTCGACGCGATCCACCGCCAACAGGAGGAAGAAGCAGAGGTTGCCAGGCTCAAAGAAGAGCGTCGACAGAGAAACAAACGACGATATCGGCCTCGTGGTCAGATCGAGAAAGAAAAGGCCGAACGACGAGCTGCCCAAGAAGCCCAACATACCCAAGATTTAGCTAAGAAGACATCCAGTGCCTATGATTTGGAGCAGGGACAAGATAAGGCCGACACCGACGAGCCTCCAGCAAAAAAGGCCAGAGTTGATATTGAATCCTAGAAACAGCCACGAAGAAACGAAGGCAACTACCTACTAAGGCAGGCACATGGGTTTGCATTTACACTCACAAAAGGCGGTTTCGGCATCGGGGCCTTTCCATATCAATGACGACCAGGGGCCTGATTGTATCCTGAATCGGTTGATTTCGTGTCTGCTTTGGAGTTCTTTGGAGCATTACGGGTGTTTTGTCAATTGTGTCTTTGTGATGGCGGATGATCACATGTTCTCCGCACCTTTAATACACTTTATTTGAAATACTTTTGCGCTCTATTCTTTTGTTTTCTATTTGTCAGACTTTCCAATATCCTTTGCAAAGGTATTTGCCACAATAAAGGGGAAACATGCCGTTGCCTCCATGTATACCTTGTGAATGATTAGTGGCTAGCAGCAGTAGAAGAGACGCGTCGACTTACTTTCACATTATCAGCTCCAATCTTAATTTTGCCCCACGATACAGCCTCATCTGGTCTAGCACCTGCATCGCTGCCATCGAATTCCTGTGCTGTGTTGATGTAAACCGCCGACTCGGCACCATTGCGCATCAAGCATGCATTGGCAATGTGGTGCTTGATGATACCACCACCCAGAATGATCATACCGGCCCGCTTGGCACGGACAGCAATGGTGTTGATGCGTCGGATATCTTCAACCAAATCGATCTTCAGTTGAAGGGGCGACGACTTGAAAGTATGGAAATAGAGCATGTCGCCGAGGCTGCCGTCGGTGATGGCAGGGCAGAACACTGGAATGTTGTTCTTGTATGCCCAGTAATAGACGGATCGCTTATCATTGATCTCCTTACCAAGGCGATGAATCACCTTGGATGGCGTCCAGTTGATCTCTTCCTCAGTGCCTTTACTAGCCTCCTGCTCCTCAAGCATCTTGTCGAGAATGGGGACGACCCAGTCTTCGAAGGCGCAGTAGTTCGCATTGGGAACAACGAGGTTTCCAATGCGGTTGAGACCTTTGCGGCGGAGTTCGGCTCCAGGGGTACTGAAGGAACCAACATATGTGTCACCAAGGCACTTGATGAAATCCTCTTCGATGCCACCAGCCGTGGTGACAATGCATGACACGTGGTTGTGCTCGGCAAGCCAACGGAGGACACCACGAAGGCCTGACGAGATGAGGTTGGAAGTATATCCCAAGAAAATTGTGGTCTTATCCCCCGTCTCCGGGTCTTTCCATGCACGCTACCAGTTGTTAGCCAAGGTGGTGTGCCTTTCATATTGAAACTCTAGTGTAGAGTTTCTGAATCGAAACGCACCATATCATTAATGATCCTTACGGATTCACACATGGAAGACGCCTGGAAGCCCATGTGACGCATGCCCTCAAAGAGATTCTCCGCAGTGATGGGGCCCTCGAACTGGTTGAAGTCCAACTCTTCGACCTTCTGAGCGTCAGCAGGCATCTCCTCGGACTTGACCAAGACGGCCTCTGTGGCCGCCGAGGGCGGAGCATCGGTGTTGGAAGTCATTGTCGTGAATTTCGCGCCCAAGATGTTGATGTAAGTGGTGAGCCGTAGGTTTTGAGTCGTAAGTTTGTAGGTAAAATAGTGGACGGACAACACAGAAGTTAATGGCCAATCGAAAACTCAGCAAATGTTGAACACAACGCCACGATGTATAAAAAATATAAGAATGGAACGAGTTTTCCCAATGGCAATGTATCATCAGATTTGCTTTTCTCATTAAAGATACTTACTTATTCTATGATTCGTTAATAACAGTGTGACTCTTATCTTCATGATTTCTTCCGTGAGAAAATCACGGCTCCGGGCCCCACATTGAAAAAAACCGGCGGGGACCATCGGGGCTTCAAAAAGTGGGTGTGCATGTATCCCTCCGACTGGCAGATCTATTTGGGGTCTAGCGTCTCATGGCAATTTTGGGTCAAGACCCCTGGACATTGGCTGAGGAGCCCTTCCATCCACTAACGACAGTGTGTTCATTCCAATTTGCAGGATGGGGCCGCTTAAGCTTAGGCCCCTAGGATCCAAATGCACGCCTGAGGCTTGACTTCGATCCTCAAACCTTCAACCTACAACCAACCATCCCTCTATCGCAAAAGGTACTGTCGCCTTTGCATATCGACCCTCATTTCATCGCAATTTACTTATCTTGGGCACGGTGCTCCCATATAATAACGCTAAAAAGTTCTACGTCTGTTTTGACTTCTTATTTGATACCCCATTCATTCGACGGATTAAGGGTGTTTTTGGTAGCCGAGACGCGACGTCAACGATCTGGGTACAACACGGCGACACAAGACCTCCAAAAGTTTAGTAACTCGACGAGCCAATTTCCTCAGCGATCAACTTACAGAGCTTTACGTGGCGCACAATATCCGGTGTCATAATTTTGACTTTTGCATAACTGGGTGCATGGGGGGCTGCCTATAAATCACCACTTCCTTGGGGCTTCCTGCAGCCTTTGAGAAATGTACGAACAACTGCCCCGTCCCATAATCTTCAATTCTAGTCATGCGACGGAGGAGAGATTCCAAATATCACCGCACGAGTCGTTCTCTACGCCGTTCGCCCTCTGCGAGATCGTCTTCATGCTGACTTCATCCATCTAGGGCCTCAAGATACTCACGCTATGAACGGTCCAGATCACCCCGTGACCGCTCGCCTGACCGATTTGACCGAACTCCACAGTACAACGACGGAGATAGACGCCGACCGTCTGACGCTCGAGCAGGTAATGGCGGTTTTCAGCCAGGACGTGACTTTGGTGACCCGTTGCGACGCGAACCACCTCGCGGACCAAAAGCCTTGATCGATGCGCCTAGTGGCCCTCGAGGCGGAGGATTTGGAGGAGAGTTTCGTGGTGGTCGTGGACGAGGGCGCGGTCGTGGATGGTCTTCGAGAGACGACAGCCGAGATCGAGGTCGAGATAGGGACATCGATTTCCGTGACCGGTACCATGATGACCGAAGCCGTGAACGAGACCGGGATCGCGAGCGCGATAGAGAGTGGCGTGAGCCAAGAGACTTCAGATCACGACGCTCACCTATTGGCCGTGCAAGGTCACCAACAAGAGATTTCCGAGACCGCGATGGTCCTTTGGGCGTAGATGCAGATAGATCTCGACGCGGTTCAAGAGATGGAGGACCTCCCTCCGCAGGATCATCTTCTTCTGATCCTCAGTTCGGTATGGCACCCTACCCTCGTGGTGGGGGGTTTCACCGAGGACGTGGTCGTGGGAGGGGTGAATGGCCCTCGGAGCGAGGTCGCGGCAGAGGGCCTTATATGGATGATAGAGGTGATCGCTACCCACGCAGTCGGTCTCAGGAAGGTCGCTGGGGAAGAGATCGTGATGACAGAGACCGGATGGACCGGATGGATCGCTATGCTGACCCAGATACCCGACGAGACATTCGAGACGATCGCGACCCCCGCGACCGTGAACTGTTCCGAAACAAATTAGAGGCTCGTGCCAATGCCGGACACGACTCGGGACTTTCTAGCAAAGAGGTATCACCGCCTCCTGCCGCGCCTTCTGCATCTGCTTTCGGACCCGTTCCTAATCGAGGACTGAGTGTTGGAGAGGGTTATGTTTCAGCCAGCGCTGCAACAAAAATCCCGCCGACAGCCCCCCGCGCTTTCAATGATCGCCCCCCGTCAGCTGGACACGACCCAACACTATCGTCAGTCGGTCTCGGTAAAGGCATGATGCATGATGGTCCCTCGATTCCAGTTGGTCCCAGAGCACAGCAGCCGCCGCCACCAAGGCCTTCAAGCAAGCAGTGGATCAATCCCAATCTAAAGAAGGGGCCCGACTCTCCTAAGTTGATGAGGTCACCAAGCTTTGTGCAACAACGACCACCTTTACGCCGGGGTAGTTCCCAGTATGATCATTATCACGATGATGAAAGGCGGCCACGTAGTAGCGATGCGAATTCGGAACCGCATTACGATAATCGTGCGCGAACTAATTATAGCGCAGAACCCGGAGAAATCACCGTCAAGTCCGAACGGGAGTCTCAATCTGCAAGGGCATCAATGGATAGAGACACACGGCCTACTAATGCTTCCAGACGGGATTCTTATCGATCTGGCCCTTCACCTACCATGGAGAACATGCCCAGATTTGGCCAGGAGTCAGAAATACGCGCAAGGGACCCAAGAGAAGCTCCGAAGGAAGCGCTCCGAAGAAAGCCTTCGCGACCAATAATTAGAGCGGTCAGGTTCGAAGTTCCGCCGAAACCAGCACCTGTGGAGCAGAACTCGGAATCTGACGACGACGACGATATGGCCGACTATTTCGACATGGAGATTGGGAAGACCGAGGCAGAACTAAGCAAACTGGAGAAGCCAAAGTTGCCAACTCAAGTCATGGCCCGGTTTGCAGCTCTGTCTCACGGCTCAATGGTCAAGATAATCGGGGAAGGGGAGGGACTGCTCCGAATGGTGAAAAAGCTACCGGAGGCTGTGAGTAAGCGCGTCATTGAAAAGATACACGACCCGATACCTATCGAGCAGGCAAAGAAGGAAGATGTGGAAATGGCCGACGCTATTGAGGGCACCGACAAAGTTGATTCCAAACCACCAAAGCAACTGCATCAGGAAGTACAGGCCGAGCTAGACCCTGACCCTGAGCATTCTATTCAAGTCAAGGGTTCTGAGGAGCCTGCTGAAGCTGGCCCCACTCCAGAATCCGCGGCACAAGCTGATCAAGAGACTACCGAAAAGCCCCCCGTCGAACATACTGCAAAGGCAGCTGGCGAGAAGATTGATGACAGTTCCCACAAAGAGGCTGCTCCGAGTCTTGACAAGACGCCCGATCAAAGTCATGTCGAGAAGTCTGACGAACAACGTGTCGAGAACCCTGTCGAGAAACCCGTCGAAGAGTCTATCGGAAAGCCTGCTGAAGAAACGGAAGAAGGTCATACAGAGAAACCTGCACAAAAGGCTGAGAACGAGGATACCGAGATTTCTGTTGAACCTGAACTTATGCCAAAGTCAGGAGACATGGATATAGACGAGCCTCTTGTTGAGACTGATCGAGCCGCACCCGGCAGTCCACTACCTCCCTCTAACAACACGGCCATGGATGTTCCTTCCATAGCAAGTGAGATTGCGCCTATGGAGTCACTTGAGCCTCAGCAGACGGAACGAACACACCTGGGGGCGTCCGGGGATTCTCACGAGAAGTCTGACAAGGACAAGCCAGTTGGCATAACTGCAGAGGCGAATGGTGTACAGCCTGCACAGACGCTGGTGGAAAAGACAACCGAAGCCCTCCCTGGGCTTACTCCAGGAAAACCAGATGATGCTGTTTCGGAGAAACCTGCGGAACTTTTTACTGAACCTCGCCCCGAGAATCTAACAGAGAACGCTGAGGCTCTTGGGCATAGACAGGCCGCAATTGAAGGTGGTCCTCTTTCTGTGGGTTGCCAGAATGTAATTTTGCAAACGACGGAAACGGCATCGAAACCGCCTAGTACGCCGTCACAGGTCGACGACGATGAGACTGAGTCTGAAGACGATTCTTTTATGAACCTTGATACCGTTCGACAGTATATGACCACGCCTCCAATCGATAGTCTACCCGAATACAGCTGCATGCCTTGGGACAAAGATAGTGCTTTCTTAAAGACCCTCGACTCCAGCATTACATTGGACGAGTTTGTGGTCGAACACTTCGACAAGATGCACCTGGAGAAGTCGGCTGAACAGGACCACGACAGGAAGATCTATAAGGACAACTACGAACGGTACCTAGATTTTACAATGTCGAATGATCCAGCGGCTGTCAAAAGTCGTGGAAAGTTCTCAGTGTCGACAGGCATTGAAATTACAGGCACCGTAACGCCTGAGCCAAAACACGAAGGAAGTGGTCGTGGACGTCGTTTTGCAACCGAAAGAGACTTGGAACGAGTTTTGCAAGCATCAATGCGCGAGGACGAGGAGAGGAAAGAGCGCGAACTTAGAATGCAGCAGGAGAAGTATCGCACTGATAAGGAAGCCATCATTCCGAACATGATTTGGAGCCAGGAAGAGAAGGACAATACCAAATACCTCGACAAGAGCGGATTCACGCCCGTTGACCGGTTGGTATCAGCATGGCGGGTTTTGCCTCCAGTCAATAACTTCACTGAGGAAGAAGCCGGGTTATTTGAGAAGAGATACTTGGAAGCACCTAAGCAATGGGGTCGGGTTGCCGAAGCGATTCCGCATCGTGATTTCGGTTCTTGCATTCAGTATTACTACATGAACAAGAAGGACCTTAATCTGAAGGAGAAACTCAAGAAGCAGCCTAAGAGGCGCAGAAAGGGCAAAGCGAAGCAACGATCTAGTGCATTGGTGTCGGAACTAGGCAACGGAGACGGAGAAACGGAAGAGAACCACGACACAGGAGAAAACGGCGAGAGGCGACGACCACGACGAGCGGCTGCGCCAACATGGGGTTTCGAACAGCCGCCAGTTGACACAGAGAACTCGACACCCAATGCGACACCTGGTAGGCGTGGCGGGTCCGCGAAGGTCGACCATCCCGAGAAAGTGGATGGAAGAAAGAGGCGAAGGGGCCTGAAGGAAAAGGAGCCGAAGGCAGTCAAGGCGAACCAGACGTTGGCGGCAGCCCCTGGGCCTGGCAAGGGACGATCGAGGTCAAACTCCAGAGCACTCAATACCGATGGTCCTTCAACTCCACTTCCAGCCGCCGAATCCCATCGTCTCCCAGGTCAGTTCGAGCAGCACCCTGCTGGCATGCAGCTCCCTTTCTCCGTACAGCAGCAGCAGCAGCAACAACCACAACAGCCCATCCAAACCCTCGAACGACAGCAGTCAGTTGCTCCATCCTCCATCTCTGAAGTCATGGCAGCACCTTCACTTCGGCCTGACCCACCGCCTCAGCCTGCAATGGCTACATTCAACCTAGCCCACCCGCCGTCAGAGCGCAAAGCGCCTACCCAGGCATCTAGCTACTGGAGCGTGTCTGAATCTAATGACTTCCCGCACCTCCTGCGCTCGTTCGGCTCGGATTGGACAGGAATAGCAGCCCATATGGGCTCTAAAACCGCAGTTATGGTAAGTTCTGATTGTCTCACGTAGGCCCACTACTAATGCGCTCGATAGGTGAAAAATTACTTCGTCCGTCAAAAGGATCAGGGCAAAGCCGAGTGGGAGGTGCTTGTCCAGGAGGCTGACAGGAAGAGAGCTATAGGCGACAAGTTGCCCGATCCTCCACAGCCATCAACAGGAGGGCGAGGAAGGAGATATGACAGTTCAGCTGCAGCTTCTCGGCCGTTGGCTGTTGCCCCAGGTATCGATCTACACGGAGAGTCGTCGCAACCCAAGATGGAGCCATCAGTTCAACCCCCTCGTGGTCAACCCTTTGGCATGTATGGCAGCCCCATTGCCCAAGCGCCTGTTACACAGCAACCGCTTGTCCAACCCCAACAGCAACCCATGCCTATCGGACAACATTCAACAACCCAGCCAGTAACTCAGACCATGTCACCAGGTCAAAGACCTTTACGAGCACCTGTACGGCAATTCGGATATTCTGACGGCGAGCGCGAGCGAGACCGTGACCGTGACCGTGACCGTGAGCAAAGTGTCCGGGTACCTCTTCCACAAAAGGCTTCCTCTAGACCTCCTGGTTCGGAACCACGAGAGCAACGGCCTCTGGCTGCTGCGCAGCCTCTACAGCCAGCCCGGAGCGAAGCTATGATCGAACACAATGCTCAAATGGAACGCCAAAAGATAGACATACAGCGGCTCGAACAGGAGCAGCTTGAGCTGGCTCGACAGTCAGAAAGACGGGTCAAGCAGGAGCCTGAAGTGAACCCACAGCCGCATCGCTACGAGCCGTTTGGGCATCGTCAACAAGGAAGTCTTGGGGGCCAGCCGCTGGCAAGGCCACCGCAAGAGCCTGGGCGCCCTCCATCTTATGCCCCTCCTATGCAGCAACAAGCCCCTGTGCAGCCGGTACGAAACCTGATGGGAGAGCAAACCCCTGTTCGATCACCTCAGATGAACACTCCATCTAGCCGCCCCATGTCTGCTCTACAGCATAGACCGTCGTCTGGTTCGATGCATGAACAATATGGCTCGGCAACACCCCAAGCTGGCACTCCAGTTCAACCACCGGCAGCGGCGCCACGTCCAGCAGAGCCTCGTAAGGGAGGTCTCAACATCATGTCCCTGCTTAATGACGATCCTCCTCCACAACCCAAGCGTGTCAACGACATGACTAGCACTCCCACCAGACCATCACCTACTCCTCCGCCACAGGCCATGGGCCGTCCGCTCCCAGGGCCAGCACCGCCTTCTCAGATGCGACGGGGCGAGGCAGAGTCATACTCTCCTTACGGCCGAGGAACCCCAGTAATGCCATCCCTCAAGCCAACTTATGCGGATTCCCCTCAGCCTCAGCACATGGGCAGTTCGAGGGCATCCATCGGGGTCTCCCTAGAAGCAGCAGCAGAAAGGGACTACTACAGGCAGAATCCTTACCAACCCAGTAGCCACAGCCGAACGAACTCACCACAAAGTGGCCATCGGTACGCTCCTCCTGGACCTCCTGGACCCCCCGGCCCTCCTCAGTACCAGAACCAGGGATATCCAACTTCGTATTCTGCAGCAGGTCAATCAGCCCATGCCGGATCGCCAGGAGGGCAATACGCGCTTCATCCATCGGCCTCTCGGGCACGAGAAGTACCCCAGGGTGGCCGCGAGGCTTCATGGCCGCCGCCTCAACAACCTCCTTCCAGCATGCAGCAGCCGCCTGGATGGGCATCTCAACAGCCAACAAATGCTCAACCCCCACCGCAGCAGCAGCAACAACCCTGGCCTACGCAACATCCCTCGTCCAAGCCTCAAACCCCAGCGCCATCTTGGGCACCATCACAACCACCTTCACAGCCTCCGCCTCAGCAAGCCCACCACATGTCCATGAGAGACGATGGCCGTAATCCTTATTTTGCCAGTGGACCTGGCATGCCGCCGCAGCAGCATCAAATGCAAGGACGCTACCCACCAACAGTGTCGCGTGGCCCAGAGCCAGTGCCACCTCCGCAACCATACTCACGTTATGCTTCTACTCCTGGCCCTGGCCCTCCTCGAGAGATTCCCGGCCGCAGCTACACGCCCATCAGTAGCTACGACTCACGCGGGCCACCCCAGCCTCCGCCAGGGGCACCTGTTTATCCTGGCCATGATCCAAGAGATCCACGAGGAGATCCACGAGGAGATCCACGAGGTGACCCAAGGGATTTGATGAGGGGAGGACTGAGGCCACATGAGTACGAAAGGCATCCAGATCACTATAGGAGGTAGGTCGATATGCGGGTGACTTATACTCATACATTGGAAGTCAGACAGGCCTCGTATTCCATGAGTTTGGCGCAACTGAGGCGATAGGTTATGCAGCATGAGCGGTCTGAATTTTATGTAAATTAAATACCTAACCGTAACTGATTCTATCAATTGGACAAGCGAAGTTAACAATGCAAGCAAACCTGTTATCAATACTTCTGCTGATTCGTCGCTTTGAAGTTCCGTTAAAGTGTGCCGTGAGAGGCTCAAGAGCTTGATGAGCCGAGCCCCACTAATTAGAGTAAATACCCATGCCCACTGTAAAGTAAAGTAAACAACCCCGCCAAAACTTCCTCACGCCGGCGCAACGCGTTGAACCCAACGACAACCTTGCACAGCCTTCAAAGGACACACAGAAATACATTCATTATGGCTTCTCACTCAAGGTCAGCATCCGCGATGGGCGGCCACGAGAAGACGTACTTCGAGCAACAGCGTGAGGCTCTGATTGGCGAGATCGCAATGGCACGTTATGTCTCCCGTAGTCATTAGCGTTCATGCTAACATTATACACTCCAGAGCTTTGAACACGTCTTGGCCAATATCAACAAGTTGAACCGATCTCTCGAGGCAGTCACTGCTGTATGAACAACAGTGCTTTTCAAGAGGACTAAGCTAATAGAAATTGATGCACAGGTCGGCAACGAATTCTCCTCGGTCGAGGCACTATGGTCGCAGTTCGAGAACGTGATGGACAAAGATGGCAAGGCTGAAGGCGAGACAGAACAGGCTGATCAGACGGAGCATCATGAAGAAGAAGGCGATACTACAGTGAAGCACGAGGGGGCCTGATGGGAGCTTTGGAAGGCCGTTTATGATACCCTGCGGATAACGAATTAATGACTGAGTAATACAAGATCTCAAGGCAAATCATCACAAAGGATTTGTTGGTGATGGATATAACCAAGCATAGTGGTTTCATATCAAGGAGCTATAGCACGCGTCACTTCCCCAGGAGCAATATTGGCAACGAATCAGTCTTGACTGTCTGGTTCTGGTATCTACTGTTCACCAAGACATCCTCTGAAATCCAGAATCTAGCAATATTTACCAGAGCCGGTTTAACAATCTTGATCTAGCTCCTTCAGCCCAGGGCAGCAATCATTGACCAGCAGTTAGACAGTTCCAAAAAAAGAATATAAAAAATATAAAAAACCAACAAATCAAACAAGCAATCCTCGTCTTCGTCCTTCCATCAGTACTCGGTATCCTATAGGACTCTTCTGAGGGTTCGAGGCGTTTGATACCCTCGTATCTCAACATCGTGCGTGGTTGGTAGGAACAAAAGTTCATATGGTAGTAGTAACTGCGTGTTGTCTCAACTCTTTGCAAGTGGATAGGGCGTTTGGTCCATATCGTCGTGGGTCAGTCTCGTAGACAAACATCGCAAAGGGAAAAGCAAGGACAAGAACAAACAAAAGGCAAAGCCAATAGCGCGCGCTCATGGCCGCGTCAAGTCGTATTTGGGCAAGTGTCCATCATGGGTATCATGGTATGTATCATCATGATCGTCTTGCACTTCATGGCAAAGGCAATAAAAAGGAGATAGCTAGGTAGGTATCTGTGGGTGCTAAATAGCTGCACCAGGTAGTTTATGTGGAGTAGTTAAATCTTTGTCTCCGATTCAGAGCCAACTGTCGAGAAATCGTGTGACTTCTGTAGATGTTGTGGTAAGGAAGCAGAGCCCAAAATGAACAGGGGGTATTCCTGTCAGATGGGCTTTACAAATAGAACTCTGCAGTAGATGTCTTTTTTTTGTTCATGTTTTTTCTCGTTTTACTCTTTTTTTTTTCTCTTCATTCTTCCCACTTTTCCTCTGCTTCGTCATCTCCCATTTCTGTTGCTAGGAGATCAAAAGAACTCGTTGGTTGGATCAATGGTCTTGTCGACATGGTCACCAGCGATTTCATGATAATCGCGACCATAGTGAGCGGCTACCACAGATTCGGGGCTCTCAGGATCCGCAGACTCACACCCCTCATACTTGCGGTATGTGATTTGTTCTTCCTGCTGCGTTTTTCGGATGAGATCAACCGCATGTCGCAGGTTGTCAGTGGGCTCATGGCCACAGTCTTCGGCATAATGGAGAATTTGGCCCCTCAATCTCTCGTACTCTTCATCCAAGTACTCGCACATTTGAAAGGCGGCGGTCGCCTCGCGATTGATCTTGACCGCAAGGCGCCGGCCCTCGACCATGTGTCTTTCCACAGATCGGTAGATCTTGAGACGTCGACGGCGAGCTAGCTCCTCGCTCTCATTCTCTTTTGGCTTCAGCTTTTGCTGCTGGTTGTGCTTGTGTGTGCAGGCTACTGCATCTGCTCGATCCCACTCGTCGAAAATGATTTCGTTTCGGGACATGGCGGGTTGGATTTGAGAGGTGTATTTTTTCTTTGCAAGGGAATCTATGTGAATAGATTCCTGGATACGATCGCATTCGGTGAGAACCATTCGTGGCTCACAACCCTGAATGGCGAGCGCTTCTGGGTGCGCGAGGGCGGCTTTGACCTCAGCCTGGAGTTTCATATTAGCATCAAAGGCTGAAAGGCGGAAAAGGGAACATACTTACACGACTTGGCTTGTAAGTCATGACAGACAATGCTCCGTCGCTCCCGGCAGTTGAAGGAGCTTGTTGGTACAGCTGTTCCGCTTTGTCGTTACGAATCATTCCGCCGTTCGATGTCAACTCGGCAATTTCTTCTCGCCAAGTGACTACAGCTCTTGGATCACGAGCAGCTATGTAATTTAGTAAGTCTATGAGAGATAGCAGCATGTGTCAACTTACCAATCAATCGCTCAGGGCTTTCGTTCCGGACGTTCTCAAGGGATGTGAAAAATCCGCCAAGTCTCTCTATCTCGAGCTCCTTCATCAAAGCCTCCGTGGCTGGTTGTCCTGGAGTAAAGTCCTCTAGTAGTTCTTCGTCTTTAAATCCCCGTAACTCGGAAACCATGTCATCAGTGGCAGCGTGGTACTATTCGCCATCCAGTGATTCCTGGTAATACAGCCCCTCGGGGACGAACCCGTCCGAGCTACCGGCCCTTGCCAGGATCATCTCAGTCTGATCACTGGCATCGTCAGTCTTCTCAACCTTAGGTTCTGGGGACTTCTGCCTCTCGCAGCCAAGGTTGGTGTTCTGATGCTCGATACTCGGGATAACTTGAGAGTTGCTCGTGGCAACAATCAAAGATTCATTGGAAGCGACTTTATTGGGCGGCAGCTCAAAGTCCTCCGTCATCTCTCGCAGCAATCGCTGTTCGTCCAACTCTTTGGGTTCGTCTGCGGTGATCGATTTTGTTTCATCGATGTTTGGTCCAAGCAGCCCTATGCTACGAATTCGATCAACAACTGCAAGACAACTTCGGTGACGGGTATAAGCCTGCAGCTGACAGTCAGATGTCTGTTCTCGGTTATGTCCTCGCCAGTATCACACCAGACTTACCTCTTCGACTGTCTCGACCTCTGTAGGGTCTCCTCCATGCTGCCAGGTTCGTGGTGGGTGAACGTCTAGGAGCTGTTAGTCTGTACGAGAAAAATACATGCGGAAACTTACCATTAGTTGTATCACGCTCGACTGGTTCTTTGCCTGATCGGCCAACTTCTTGCAGAACATGATTCTGGTTGGCGTCAACACGAGTATCTTGGTTCATGGTTCGGTCAGATCGAGTCTTGATTTCAACAAGTTGCGGCTGTTTGTTCTCCATGTGAACTTCTTTAGCAACCAGAGCGCCTTGGCGACTGGACTCATCGCGCGCTTGTTGGTTGTGGCCTTGGTCGTGAGAATATAAGGCCGGGGCTATTGCAGGCCGGGGGAGGAGATTTTGATCCATCGAAACATCAAACTTTGATGGATATGACTGAAGACTTGGAGTCTTCGGGGATACAGGAGTCTTGTGAGCCATTTCTTGCGTGGCAGTGTTGAGGTCACCAGAGAACTCTCGAATAAGCTGGCCCATTTCGTTCTTCCCGGCTGGAAGCTTCCAATCAAGGCCCCTGAATGTTCTATCCTGTCTGCAAAACTGTTGTTAGTCTTCTCAACCACATTAGATGCATCTGCAAAAGATACTTACTCGATAATTTGATTGGCGAGTTGCACATCACTCTGGCCGAGATCTTGCGAGGAGGGTTGGGAACGGCTCTTGGTAGAAGACTCCGACTTGGTTTTTCCAACCAACAATGTTCTCAATCGAAGAGATAGTCGGTCCTTGCGTTTCAGCTTTCTGTTCCCATCGCCCTTGGCTTTTGCTTCTTTATCAGATCTGTCGCTGCCCATGAACATACTCAAGACAGATCTCAATGAGAATTTTGACGACGATTTACTCGTGAGATCGTTGTTGTTTGTCTGTTCCTGCCCAGGGTTCTCGTCCCGTAGAGCATTCTCCTCTTGTCGAGCATTATCTTTCAATCGAACATTCTTTTCCTAGTCAGTCATGTATGTCTTCAGATCAATGCGCTGTTCCTCGGCCTTCTCTCTCTGTTGAGTAATATTTTCCCGTAGAGAAACAAAGTATTTTCTTTGAGATTTAAGAAGCTCCAGACGTGCCATCGAGGCTACATGGCCATCTGAAGTGTTGTCGCTTTCTCCTTGAGAATGATATTCGTCTCCAGTAGTGTTTGAGTCTCCGTTGCTGAGATGCGTGGATGGTTTGGATGTACAGTTTCGCCCGCCGGCCGCGATGCTGTCATCGTTGGTAGCGGCATCACGGGCGTTCCCTTCAGAGACGCCCTGAAGGTTAGCTTGCTGGATTATAGTTGTGCATGTTGTCAAAACAGACACGCCGTTGCTGTTCGTCTGGCGATTGGTAGAGCACTGGGGGTCCTCGCCAACAGTCTTTCGTGATGGAGTGTTGGCAGATAGGAGGTCGGCTTGTGTCTCGCTACTTTCACCAACTTCGGTGATAGGATCCAGCTGATGTGGGACGTGAATGCCACCCGGAGCGGACTTTGCTCGCTTATGAAGCTTGTTTCCTGACTTTGTATCGAATACTTTTGCCCAGGATAGTCTCTTGTGTTTTGGGTCTGGGCCGGTGTCGTTTGCGTTGCGTATTTCTAGAAGAGCAAAGGTTAGTTGAGCAACTAGGTAAACAAAGTATTCAGTTCCATACCATCGACGCCCGCCTCGGACTGTTTTTTTTCATTCGCAGAGAATACATCTTGAAATGCCAGTTAGTATATAATCTAGTGTATTCCTGATATGCTTTGACGGATGTGTGTGAAACTCACTTTTCAGCTCGGTTTTACTCTTCTTGACAAAGTCATGGAATTTGATTTCTTGCGGCGAAGAAGTTCCTACCATGATATCAGTATGATACTTTCGACGTGAAACAAGACAATATATTGGTATCGACTTACTGGTAGAAGTACGGACGAAGATACCATCGTCATATCGGTGCCTAGCTAGGAAGCTCGCGATCCATTTGCTGCTCCCAAGAGCAGCAGGGTAGGATGCAGAGCCCTGCATCGTGAAATATGCTTAGGATAAATGCAGTGGGTGAATATGATGACAGCAAGGTAGGTTGAAGAGACTTGGTTGCTGTAGTGAGATGAAGTGTTGGTGTTAGGTTGTTGAGATGATGTTATGGTATTGAGTGAGGAAGAAGTTAAGTGTGATAAAGAGAAGAGAAGGAAGAAGACAGACGGAGGGAACAGAAGATATATATGATGGGGCGGGAAGCGCTTGTTTGGCATGAATCATTCTAGCTGCCACTGCTATTGTCCCTGGCAGCCGACAACAACTGGCAAGCAAAGTGGGAATAGGGTCATGGGCGGTTCGCACTGGCAGCTGGCAGCTTCAGTGCCACTGCTAGTGGCAACAGGGCCGATCTTCCTCCAGAAACTTCTGTGTTCACACAGTGCATGCAGCTCCATGGTACTATATGAAGACAATGGATATTATAAAAGCACTAGGAATCTCCAGTTGATCATGCGATAATGCCAATCTATAATGAACACTGAAGCTGGCAGCAACTTTGTTTGATCAAATTCCTGAGACTTCAGAGTCTATCCAGATATAAATTTATTGCTACTCTTTATCAGAGTATCCGAATCCCATTTCTCAGTTATTACTAGAAATCTATGATACAAAGAGGGCTGGCTCGTTACCGTTGACTCGGTTTTCCCGATCTCACTGCCATACAACTAACGAGCTCTCTAGCTTACCTACAATGAACCACATCTGAATATTATCTGTTACACTAATGTCACGCAAAAACTCGGCCGTCATTTACTTCTTCCCTTTAGCCTTGGCACTGGTAGTCTTGGCCTTGGGTCGCCCTCGCTTAGATTTGTCCTCGTCTTCTTCTTCTTCGTCGGCAGCAGCCTTGGTCGCCTTCTTGGTGACCTTCTTGACTTTCGGTTTTTTGATATACTTGTCCTTCTTGAAATCGATTTCGTCATCTTCTTCGTCGACTTCGGGGGCCTCAACTGCCTCGGCATCATCATCTTCGACAGCTTCCTCAAGATCAGGAACCTCCTTGGGTTGAGTCTTGGGAGCGACGACATTGCTGGCCTTCATAAAGGGAATTGGGTGGCTCATTGCGTTGTATCTAGAGAGCTCATTAGTTGCATATCGGAACATGGGTAAATGGTTAACCTACGTTCGAGTGAAAGCAGCTTTGGTCTTGGTCTCAATCTTGACGTGTTCCTCGTCCATCGGTCCGACGCCGAGTTCCTGAACAGCATCGAAATCTTCACGAGTCAGGTAGTAACTGTCCATCAGATCAATGACCTCTGGCACTGCCTCGTTGCCCTGCTTTTGCAGACGATCTACAAGCTGCGTCCAAAGGATAGGAAGGTACTGCTGGCGAATCTCATTATGATCGCCAGAAGATCTGAGGCGCATGTGAGAGTGAACCTCTCGGATCGATCTGCCTAGCCTTCCGTACTTGCTATTGTTGCCCAACCACGACGTGAAGTTGGAGCCCATAAGCTGGCCTGCTATAAAGCTGGCGGGGCGGACCGTACTAAACACAGCATGTGTGGGCATCAGGCTCCAATGTTGCTGAGGTCCGTGGATCATGCGATCAACAAGGTCTCCGTCGCTGATACTCTCTGCTGCATTATCGAACAGTTCGAGAGCTTTGAGCTTGAGCTCGCGTTGGTTATACCCCTTTCCATTTAAGGCCATAGGTTTTGTTCGGAGATAGTTCTCTTGTATCATAAGATAGCTGAACTCATGATCGTTGAAATATAGCTCAATCTTGTCATTGAGTGTTGATTTGCTCGCGGGGGTGAACAATCCACCTGCTAGCATCTTTTGACAGATGTCCCACGGTTTAAGGATGACGTGCTTTTCCCAAGCCTTAGACATGGCCTTGCTCTGGTCGAAGTCCATACTAGTCTGGTCTAATTTCGCAGTGGAAATCATATTGATGATCTGTCGAATATCCTTGTTGCTTCCCTCGATGAGAGCATCTACCACAGAAGGAGGAAGCTTGAGCCCTTCTCTATGGCAAATAGTCATGACGCGAGATCGAACTTGATCCACCGTTGGGCGATTGAATCGGATGTCGAAAGCTGCATGGTCGAAAGGCTTCATCTTGGGTAGTCTTCGCTCGTTACAGATGAGTATCAGGGGAACCTGGGTCTTTTTGCAGAACTTTGCCAAAGCACCGACACCTCCCCGATCGCCCGCAGACATACCGTCAACCTCATCCATGATAAGAACAATCTTCTTCTTGGTTGCATCCACATCTTTGCCATCGCCAGCAAAGTACCCGAGAAGCGACGTATTGTTCATCACGTCGCTCACTCCGTTTTCGACAAGCTTCTTGCTTCGAGTATCACTTGCGTTGCTCTCCAAAACGTCATATCCCTCCAGCTTCGCAGCTAGGTGAGCAGCCGTTGTCTTGCCGATTCCAGGGGGGCCGGAGATGATGATGGCGCGCTCACCACCCATCCCGTCAGCACCTCTTCTTTGAAAGTTGTACTTCTTGTGTTTTGGCCAGTTTCTGAGCCAGTTTTGGATCTTTTCAACTTGAGCCTTATTGCCACAAATATGACCGAGCTGTGTGGGTGCATACTTTGAAGTTAGTAACTGAACAGGGGGTGCCGCAGCAGCCTTCACAGGAGGGCCTCCAGCGGCGGCCGCTTTTTTGGCGGCCTTCGCAGCCTCTGCCTTTCGAGCCTTCTCTTCGGCCTCCATCTCTGCAACTTGTTTCTTGACTTTGTCTTCTTCGGCCTTTTTCTTCTCCTGGGCCTTCTGAGCCCCTTTGCCACCACCTCCAAATGCAGGAAGTTTGCGGATCAGTTCGAAAAGTCCGTTCTCGTCAATTGTCTTGATTCCGATAGACTTAATCTTTGCCAGCTTGCTTGGCCCAGCGTCGTCTCCTAAAACCACAAAGCTTGTTTTGCTGCTTGGTTGACCGACGACTTTACCACCATACCTCTTGACAAGAGCTTGCCCCTCATCACGACTGATGGTCTGCAAAACACCCGTGAAGACAAAACTAAGACCAGTCAAGCATTCATCCGCACCTTCAGGAAGGTCAGCTGCACCTGCAGCTGGTTGAGCAGATGCATTACCGCCTCCGAATGCGTTCTTTCGCCAATCAAACTTGGCATTGGCATCTTTGGGCGGTGGTGTAGGGGCACGAACCGTAGCAACGCTGTCAAGAATATCCTTGATCTCATCATCTTCCGGCTCGTCATTCTTCTTTCTTGGAGCCCGAGGTTTGGATGCAGCTTTGGGTTTGGCTGTAGCCGCTTTCTTGCGCGGAGCCTCTTCTTCAGACTCTTCTGAGTCTTCGGATAAAGATTTTCGCTTTCTGCCTTTCGCTGCAGGCTTGGCTTCGTCCTTGTCTTCCTTCTTGATGGCGGATGGGCGGCTTCGGGTCGCTATTCGCTTTGGCTTGGGAAGTTCCTCATCCTCTGATTCGTCCTCCTCGTAGTCGTCATTCTTGCGCTTACTTCCACCCTTGGCATCGGCTGCAAAGATATCTTCGTCGTCTTCGTCTCCGTCATCCATGTAGGCATCAGAATCCTGATCGGCATTGTGGCGTGAGTAAGAGGTTGTTGATTTTCGTGTGGCGAAGGCTTTGTCATTCTTCGCTGGTGCTGCGGACTTCGAAGCAGTAGGCTTTCCTCGGGGACTTGATCGAACGGGAATACCAGGCTTTGCAGCAGGCTTTTTGGGTGTTGCAGAATTTGTAGATTTGCTGTTCTTTGCGGAAGCGAAGTAATCATCAGCAGAAATAGCCACGCCCTTAGTTTCCTCCTCCCTGTAAAATGTCAATCAGAGGGCAATTGACAAGACAGAAGTCAAAGACAAACTTGGCTTTTCTCTTTGGTGCGGGTTTAGTGGTAGGCTTTTGCACTCTGCTTGGGATTCAGCTTAGTTGCGATAACAAGTGGAAGGAAAACAACTTACTCTACTGCCCTATCTTCTTCATCGTCGCTATCTTCAACGACCTTTCTTCCCTCTGAACTTATATTAGTACCGTTGTAAGTCCAAGAGTAGTATCGTCTAGCTCACTTGTGCGCTTGCTCTTGGCCAGCTCCTCAGCTTTTCTTGGGGCAGGTTTTGGGGCGCCACCACCCTTGGGTCCAAAGAAAGACCGGATATCAGAAGGCATTTTTGGCGATCTCGCTTTTTCTTTTCTTATTTTACTTGTGGTTGAAGATGTGCATCGACCTTTTAATGGCATACGCCAATGTTGCCTGGGTGAGAAGATTGGTAACGTGAATCCCAGGCAATCAAGGAGCAACCTAGGATTCCGAGTCTAGTGACGTGCACGGTAGCTCCTATCAAACGCGAAGCTGACGCGAGGTCCGTGACTGCGAGCTAAAGTGGTTCCATGTTGTGGGCCTTGAAATTTAGGCCTCAATATCAGCCCACCTTCGGCATCGGGAAGATTTTCTGGAGCTCCGTTGTTCGAGGCAGCTTCAAGTCAACTCCGGTCGCCGCCATGAAGCTCGCTAACACATCAGCATTGCTCAATGCCTTCCAGGGATTGAGGTTATGTGCTTCTTCGCCTCTGCGACAACTTCAAGCCCCTCTTCAGCAGTCTTCGAAGACCCTTGATGCGATTCGACGACCTCAAAATGTCCGAGCCTTTTCGACGACCCCCTCAATGCTGGGCAACTGGCTTGAGCCAAACCTGAACAGAAAGAAGAAGATGGCAAAGGGACGGCCTCGTGTGGCTACAGGTGGTTCGACCAAGGGTACGACAGTGATTTGGGGCGACTATGGTCTGCGAATGACGGATCACCACCGAAGAATCAGCGCCAAGCAATTGAAGATGGCCGAGGATACCATTAAAGTGCGACTTCGAGGTCAAAAATACCGATTGTATAAGCGAAAGAACTGTAACGTTGGTGTGTATGTCAGCGGTAACGATGTAAGGATGGCCTTCCTGGACTTGGGTGGAACATCGGCTTACGGTTTTACAGATGCGTATGGGTAAGGGTAAAGGTTCATTCGATCACTGGGCAACTCGAATGGCTGTTAGCCAGATTCTGTTCGAAATCCGAGGACGACTTCACGAGCAAGTTGTGAGAGATGCTTTCCGTTTGGCTGGTAACAAGCTGCCTGGTGAATATCTTACGACCTTATTTAATGAGCACAACTAATCACAATCTCAGGCCAATGGGAATTCGTTAAGAAGGGAGAGGCCCCCATGGTTGGAATCACCAAGTTGGACGGCGTGACTCTAGAAGAGTTGAAAAGACCTCGACGACACATTGCTCCTGTTGAACTACTGGAGGCTTCCTCGCCTACAACTGAGACTCTGGTCGGGAGCACTTCTGAAGCTTCGCGCAACCCCTAGAGGTTTGGACTGACGAGACAATGCCATGTACATTAGAGAGGTGTAGATCTGTTGTTGTAACTTGTATGAACACCAAATTCTGGATCTACTAATTCTGGAAATAAACAAAATGATATTTATATGTAATAGGTAGTCTTACAACAGCTAAGAACCGATGATAAAGTTCATCTTTTCTTGGCGTCCATCGATGCTTTGAAATGGTTTTAATTCGTGCAATACCTAAGTACCTACCTAAGGTATCCTATCGCTGGTTGCCTGCTGAACGGTTGTCACAGTTAAATGGCAGTGCACGGACCACTTCATTTTCAAGACATCATCCACTCTGCCACTTTACGCGACAACGCGTCTTCCAACATTTCCCCAAAAAGCTGTCTCGACACAATTCTCACCTCCAGGCCAAGCAGTTTCCACGATGGCACTTATTGTTGACAAGCATCGCCCTCGGTCTCTCGAGACCCTCACATACCACAATGAGTTGTCAGATCGTCTTCGCTCTCTTGTAAGTCAATAAGCCTGACCTGGATGAGCAGCATTGTTGACTAGTATCACTTTCAGGCCCAGAGCGGTGACTTTCCTCACTTACTTGTGTACGGACCTTCGGGTGCTGGAAAGAAAACCCGAATCGTCGCTACACTGAAGGAACTCTATGGGCCAGGTGTGGAGAAGATCAAAATCGACGCTCGAGTATTCCAGACGACTAGCAATCGAAAGCTCGAGTTCAACATTGTCGCCTCTGTCTATCACCTCGAAATTACACCATCCGACGTTGGAAACTACGACAGAGTTGTTGTTCAGGACCTTCTTAAAGAGGTTGCACAAACGCAACAGGTGGATCAATCAGCGAAGCAAAAGTTCAAAGTTGTGGTCATCAACGAAGCGGACCACCTGACGAGAGATGCACAAGCAGCTCTGCGTCGAACGATGGAAAAGTACTCGCCCAACCTACGACTCATCCTCTTGGCGAATTCGACGGCCAATATTATTGCTCCGATTCGCTCAAGAACTCTACTGGTCAGAGTAGCGGCCCCAACGCAGGAGGAAATATGTGATGTGCTAGCCGTGTCGGCGAAGAAAGAGGGTTGGCCCGTTGTGGAGGGTCTTCACAAGCGAATAGCAGAGGAGAGTGGGCGAAACCTTCGACGAGCTCTCTTGATGTACGAAGCCGTCCATGCACAAAAGTACGTTTCCCCTAACGAAGTTGATGGCTGTGGCGTGAGGTAAAAAGCTAACCTAATTGATAGTGAGAAAGTCACTGATAGCACAGTCATTCCACCAGCAGATTGGGAGGCCCTTATCGGCCAGATCGCAAAGGAGATCCTGGAAGAACACTCGCCAGCCAGGATCCTGCAGGTGCGGTCAAAGCTTTACGACCTCTTGACACACTGCATCCCCCCTACTACTATCCTCAAGACCTTGGCGTTCAAGCTGATTGCCCTCATTGACGATGGATTGAAGGGCGAGGTTATTCAGTGGGCGGCTTTCTATGAGCATCGTATCAAGACCGGAACCAAGGTTATATTCCATCTGGAAGCTTTCGTGGCGAAGTTCATGAGAGTTGTCGAGATGTATTTGATGAGTATGGATATGTAATTATACTAGAGGATATCCGGCGTTTAGGAAGGTTTATGTAGCAAAATCTGCGGAACTCGACGGTGCGTCCGTGTCGATGCTTCACTCTATTTCATTACAGTCATAACTCTTGTAATGTACTGCATGACATAGGCTGGTAAAGAGGAAAAGTTGAATATTGCGAAGTGACTGAACAAGAGATATTGGTTCTAAGAGCATACACGGGTCTCATTAAACGTCAAACTTGAAATACCTTACTATAGAACATATCGTGGAGCCCCGGACCCTATACGGAGGGTCATGATGAAGCGGGGGGGGAGGATGGGGAAACGGAACCTTGTTTACATACCGTGTGCCTGGCTATGACGCAGGGAGAAATGGAAGGAGTATTATTGGCTATGGTACTTCCTACATATTAGAGAGCATCACTGATATTGACAAATTTACCATGTTAAGTCCGTTGTTGGCCTTGCATAAAGATGCCTGTTTAGTAAGTTATTATGTCTTTTAAATTCACCTTCTTTGACGGCCATGATGAGAAGAGATCTGTAAAACTTGAGTCAGCTAGTTCATTGCTAATATGTGAGTAATCTGGTTTCCTATTCAGTGACTTTCGTAAAAAACAAAAGTTTACCGGGTGTTGGCGCATTCATCACTGAGAATAACCGCGGGAACTGATGAGGAAGACCGGCTGGATGAGAGGAGAAGCCAGATCTGATCTCCGCAGTGTGTGCGTGAACTGTCTTTCCAACGAGTGCAAGTTCAGGATACTGCATAGGAAAGGAAAGGCGGACATGGCAAACGGACAAGTTCCATTCGTTGATTGCATCACTTTCTGACAGTATCTCGGTCGAGTCCCGAAGATACGGCCAGCCGGCAACATTCTAGATCCAAAGCGTGGCTAGAATTACAGGTGAAGCCACAAATCTTGAGGGTTTAGTGGCTTCGGCTATGAGATGCACGTCGAACCGACCGTTGGGGCACAGATCAACATGGGAACAGGGAATGGATTTGAACGATTGACATGAGGATGTCAATTGGGGACGGTCGTCATGATGGACGACCTTACGGGAAGCTAGCGGCCACAAGGAGGATCGCTTTAGCCTTTATTTTTCGTTACAGAACTTATGAAATTGGTGATCTTTGAACCACATGTTGTACACAAGTCGATAAATGCAGTGGCACGTAGAACAATGTCCTCGTCTCCAAATTTGTGGTATATATGATCGACTCACTTATACATACTTAATCTCCAATACCGTGCCAAAGGTGCTGCATCAGAAAGCTTTCTCCAAAAGAGGGAAGTACAGAGTACATACAGTATCCTCTACAAAGACCCGCAGAGGTACAACAGAAATGTCCTAACAAACTCAACTTTGTTGAGGGAACTCGCAGGGAATTAGACCCTGAATGTTTAACCATGAAGGGGCGAAGTCGGAGGCTGAGATAGGCCAATCACGTTGTACAAATCTTAACCCCGAATGCGGGGGGCGTGTGAGGGGCATCTGCAGCTGCGACACTGCGCCAACGTGGGGTCAAATGGAAGCCCATTAAAACCGATTGCCTCGAAACGGCAATGGGCGCACAGCCAGTAGATAAGGAAACACGCCGTACATCCTGTTGCATACATTACTGCTGGAAGTTTCGCCAGTTGGGAGCCAGAGCATTGAATCCTCCGAACAGGGCATTCATCGTGGTAGCGATCTCGGCTCTCTGTCGGCAGGCAAGGCCAGTGTTGTCCTGCATTGGTGAAATGCAACGCCTTAACTGGGTTCCACTATATTGCCGGCTTCCCAAAACTCCACCTCCTTCGTGACTACGATCAATCACATAACACGTTTTGGCTATCAGTACTCTTCTGTGTGCGGCCCCATAGCGGCTCCGTCATTTTGGATCGAGGAGAGGCAAGAAAATTTAGGACCTCAATCCTGAATGACAAAAATATTAGGGTAACCTTAGGTGAGACTTAACTAACTTTTGGACTAATTATTTTTTACTCCCAAACTTAGGGTCTGAAGTTTTCTTGCTCCCCGAGGTGGACACATCTCTTTCCAAGGCTGTTCAATCATACTTCCCCAGTGATGATCTGTAATATCACAACCATAGTAGCCGGGATGTTACTCTGGTGGTGATGGCACCTGATTGTGAATGCTTTGGCCGTCTGTCTGCTGGTTGACACCACCGGTTCTTTAAGTAATAATATTCTGTTGACCTTGAATCATTGGTCTACCTGGCTGCCGCAGATAGTTCGGCAAGCTAGCTAGTACAGGGATCTGATGATGCCAATTCTTGATAGGTGGATATGCCAATCCATCGTCGATGATATCAAATTTCGAATTTGAAGTCATGTTACTATGCAGCACGAGCCTCCAACGTCGAGAGCTGAGAAGATATCAATGCTAGTAGAAACTCCAGTATGTCATTACCTGTTGTCTTATGTATATTTCTTTTAATTTCATTTATATCTAACAACTGTGAATGATTATGGCTACCTACCTTACCCAGGTAACGTCGTGTGAAAGTCTGAAGAAGATACGGTCATCCTTAATTATCGGGAGCAGTGCTACATAATTACGGCACCTATCATTCAACCAAGTCGAAGTGAACTCTCTCTACACTGTGTTTTCAGTAGAGAATAGCAAGAAAAACCAGCATAGGCCAGACGACGTGGTAATAAAGTAGATGGCAGCATTCAGGCCATCGTGTTATAAGGGAAGACAAAAGCAGAAAAGCTAGTGAACCCAATAATGCATTCTCTCTCGGGCGTAGGGCTTCGGGATAGAACCGACGCGGTCTGATATGGATGAATGGCCGGGAGAATAATAGGACACATGGCGCGGCAAAAGGAATCCCAAATGTAGCGGTCACATCCATAAGTCCTTGTCACATTGGCATTTGTGTAATGCCGACGTCAAGTCGCATCTTATCTTCAAGGCTCGTATTGCTGACGGGCAGATGCCATGCTTAGTATATTGGCCACCTGGATGCCGAGAATTCAAGTGTAAATCTTTGGTGACGATCAATAACGACTATCAAACTTTTAGGTTGTATGCACTATTACAGAATCACTAGCGGATGAGAGTCGCTAACTCCCTACTGGCTATTCGGGACTTGAGGTGACTCGGGGGAAAGGATCACGGCAAGACCCCCCCCCCGGTTCGCCGGCCGCAGCTCGGGTTTGGTGCCAACACCACTGAGACTGATCCCAGTTGGTGCAGGTACCAGTGACAAGTCACAACGGCTGGCCGGGCGTTCCAATGATGATGGACCCATTTGCCATAAAGAAAGATCCCCCCGCAAGCCGGACCTCATCAAACCTCTGGATCCGTCTCAACTATTTCTCCAGCTCCTCCCCCTACTCCAAATCCAACTAAACACTTCCTCTCTACTTTACTCTTCATTGCCTTCTCCAAACCCCCCGCCAATTCAAATACCTATAACTCAACTGCGCGGTCTCTGTATCTCCATAGAACAGCAACACCGAAGGCTGTAAGTCCTGCAAGTACAAGCAGTTCTGGCAAGCTCCACGGTCACGCTACCCCGCCATCAACGTTGCACCTACGCTCAACGAAAAAAATAATTTTGAATAAACCCCCAGCGACAGACACAATGGCAACCGCCGTCGAGCAACCCCAAGTGCCCCAGGAGCTCAGGACTTCGGCTCCCGAGTCTCTCCCCAAGAGTGCTATCCCAGCCGCCGTCGCTTCTCCCGTTCCCGCTCCTGCAGCCACCGAAACTGTCTCATTGAGGACTGAGGAGGCTCCCGCTCCCGCTCAAGAGACAAAGGCTCCAGTAGTCGTCGAGGCTCATCTCGTTGATACCTATCGTAAGTTTGCGCAACCAACTCTACCTGTGGTTGGAGCTGCATCGCTAACTTTCAGCTTAGACCCTCCTCAGCGCATGTTTGCTAGTATGTCAATTGCGCCCCGTTGTTTTCTGTTGAGGGGAAATTACTCGCCGCAGTGTCTCCCGCTAGACCCTGCTGTGTGGTTCTTTGCTTATTCTTGACTCCATCGTGCTCCGTTTAACTTGGCTCATACTAACCTTGCAATCCGGCAGAGCATCCCCACCGGCCCCACCTTGCCAGTAAGTGATCCCGGCTTCCGCACCGGAGCCTCAACATGAGCTGACCCACTCTCATAGACCTCGAAGAGTACAAGCGACTCTACAAGGAATCCATCACTCAACCCGAGAAGTTCTGGGCTGAGCGCGCACGCGAGCTCATCTCCTGGGACCGAGACTTCCAGACCACCCGAAGTGGTTCTCTTCTCAATGCCGATGTCTCCTACTTCAACGAGGGCCGCCTGAATGCCTCATACAACTGTGTCGACCGCCATGCTTTCAAGGACCCCGATCGTGTTGCCATCATTTATGAGGCTGACGAGCCCACCGAGGGTCGCAACGTCACCTACGGAGAGCTCCTCCGAGAGGTCTCTCGTACCGCCTGGGTTCTCAAGCAGATGGGTGTCCGCAAGGGCGATACCGTTGCTATCTACCTTCCCATGATTCCCGAGGCCATCATCGCTCTCATGGCCTGTGTCCGTATTGGTGCCGTGCACTCCGTTATCTTTGCTGGTTTCTCTTCCGACTCCCTCCGCGACCGTGTTGTCGACGCCGGCTGCAAGGTTGTCATCACAACTGATGAGGGCAAGCGAGGTGGCAAGTTGATTGGCACGAAGAAGATTGTTGATGACGCTCTCAAGCAGTGCCCTGCTGTTGAGAGCGTCCTTGTCTACAAGCGTACTGGCTCAGAAATCCCCTGGACCAGTGGTCGCGACTTCTGGTGGCATGAGGAGGTTGAGAAGTGGCCCAACTACTTCCCTCCCGAGCCTGTCGCTTCCGAGGACCCTCTATTCCTCCTCTATACCTCCGGTTCCACTGGCAAGCCTAAGGGTGTCCTGCATACAACTGCCGGGTATCTCCTCGGCGCTGCTATGACCGGCAAGTATGTCTTTGACATCCACGACGGCGACAGATACTTCTGTGGTGGTGATGTCGGCTGGATTACCGGACACACATATGTCGTTTATGCCCCTCTTATGCTCGGTGTATCCACAGTCGTATTCGAGGGTACACCTGCCTACCCCAACTTTTCGCGATACTGGGACATCATCGAGAGACATAACGTTACTCAGTTCTACGTTGCCCCCACCGCTTTGAGACTGCTGAAGCGTGCTGGTGACGAGCATGTTCGTGGCAAGTTCGCTCACCTTCGCGTACTGGGCTCAGTCGGCGAACCTATCGCCGCCGAGATCTGGAAGTGGTATTTTGAAGTTATTGGAAAGGAGGAGTGCCACATTGTTGATGTAAGTTTGTCATGGGCATCTGTTTGGTGGCCGCCGCTAACATGGAGTATAGACTTACTGGCAAACCGAATCTGGTTCTCATGTCCTCACGCCCTTGGCTGGAATTACACCCACCAAGCCAGGCAGTTGTTCTCTGCCCTTCTTTGGAGTTGAGCCCGCTCTCATCGATCCTGTTTCCGGCGAAGAGATTCACGGCAACGACGTCGAGGGTGTGCTGACCTTTAAACAGTCCTGGCCCAGTATGGCTCGCACCGTCTGGGGAGCCCATAACCGGTACAGAGAGACTTACCTTGATGTCTACAAGGGTTATTACTTCACTGGAGACGGAGCTGCTAGAGATCATGAGGGCTTCTACTGGATTCGGGGTCGCGTTGACGACGTCGTCAATGTCAGTGGCCACCGATTGTCCACTGCAGAGATCGAGGCTGCTCTGTTGGAGCACCACTCTGTTGCTGACGCAGCTGTCGTTGGTATCGCTGATGAGCTTACTGGCCAAGCTGTGAATGCCTTTGTTGATCTCAAGGAGGGCGTTGAATCAAGTGATGCTCTGCGCAAGGAGCTTATTGTCCAAGTGCGCAAGAGCATTGGTCCTTTCGCTGCTCCCAAGGCGGTGTACGTCGTGCCTGACATGCCCAAGACACGAAGTGGCAAGATTATGCGACGAGTATTGAGGAAGATAGTTGCTGGTGAGGAGGACCAGCTCGGAGACATTACTACTGTAAGTCATCTACTTCGGTTACTCGAGTGATGTTTGTAGCTAACATAACACACAGCTTTCTGACCCTTCTGTTGTTGAGAAGATTATCAAGGCTGTTCACGATGCCAAGCGCAAGTGAGGTCAACGACGAAAAGGGTTATAAAGACATGACGCATATTATCTAGTGGAGTTATATACCATGGATACAAGGCAAGCGGGAAAGGAATAGTCTGCCGACAACGGGAGCAGCCTGGAATCAGATTCCCGCTCGGTGTTTGGGGTTGATGTTGGGATTCAGCCACGACCTGGAAGAGGATCTTGATGGCTTGGGAACCATTTTTATGAGGTTGATTTTTGAGCATTGCGGTCTGATTTTTATCACATCTTTTTTTTGAAGCTAGCAAGGCAAAAGGAAAGTCCAATAATGAAACATTGGTTAACACATCAATACCGTCCGTGGTGCAGGGTAGTGGTGTTAAAGAACCTAATTGCAGCCACGACAAGTGATTGATGTCAAAACAAGGTTCTGCACGAACTTGTCTTCGAAAGGCTGGATGTTTCCTTTCGTTAAGTTTGACTTGGGGTAGATTCGGACAAAGAGAAACAGCCTACTACGCCAGCATCCAAAGAACACGTGGACACAGATCGCTTTGGAGTGGGATATGAAGCGGGATGAAGCCAAAGAGCAAATGGTCACGATAATTCTTAACGACTTTCCAAGATTTAAGCTTCAGTATTTCTGGGCCGCCGCGTGGGACTACGGGAGGTCTAGAACGAGTAAGGACTTGAACGTTTTCACAGTTGCAGAGGTAGCAACCAGCTCCACGAGCCAAAGGCGCCAATGGATGGCCCCCCTGGAGTGCCAAGGGTGATGAAGTCGTCATCGTTTTGGGGGGCTGTTGGAGTATGAGTTGCAAGGATGGGAGAGTAGGTAATTCTTATTTCCCGCTGACTGGAGGCTCCGTAAGTTGAGGGGTCGGTCGTCTTGATTCTTTGGCTCGTATTCCGTATGCCTAAGGTACTCACTCTCAAGGAGCAATGATTTAAATTGAATTTCTGATGACATCGTGACATCGTTTACAACAAGCCTTTTCAGGCATGGCGTTTGGTAAGAAATCTTGGGGACAGCCCGATAAAGTAGCAGCAACGTGGCAGCAGAGTCTATCAGTCATCAACACCTTATATCTGATAAATATCAGTCTAGCTTAGGATTGTAAATGGTTGGATGAAAAGATACGAGGGCGAAACATATTGACCTCGGTCGGATGCACCGGTGAGGCTTTGGGAGGCCGCCTGTAATCAGATGGACTGCACTATTGATCGGAGTTGATCTGTATGCTGAATACAAGGGTTGTCGATTTATGTTGCCAAGCCTGGATGATGGATCTGTCAACATCCGTTGACATTGAGTTTCATAGCAACTCTGAGATGAGACTCACGGCAAAGTTGACAGTTGCCAGGTAGTATACCGCTACAANNTTGTAGCGGTATACTACCTGGCTGACAAGCGAGACGCTTGTTGTTAGGGAGGCTATGCAGTGGGAGAACCGCGCGGCCTTTGGCTCATGATTCGCTGGCCAAGAGACTTGGTTACCCCTCTAGCATCCACACCCCAGCCCTCGGGAACCTTGGAACCCTTGGCGTGAGGTAGAAGGCGACGGCGCGTCAGAAGGATCTAACCTAACCTAACAGCCAACAGGCTCTTAGCACCCTCCGCCACACTCTGTTTTGCCTTCCCAACTCCTTACAATCGGACTGGAGTGAGCTGAAATATCCAGCCGTACCTTACTTAGTTCCATGTACTGTATCATTCAGATCTCATGCTGATCATGCTACACGATTAACCGTTTCGAACTCTTTTCTTATTCTTATTCTTCTCCTCCTTGTGTATCTATCCTCTTTGTTCTACCTGGAGATACTTGGACCCTGACTTCCTTCTCCACATTCTCCTTTGACGTTCCCAATAAGTTCCGTCATACTTCCGACTCTATTTTCGGCCGCTCCGTCCGACGATCTTCGTCTCACCTTGATTACTTCTCATCTTACAACCCCCGTTCTCCTCAACTCGACTGTGTCTTCTGTGTTACTGTATGGCCCTGCAGTGATCTCTCTCTCAATCGGCGCGTCGCCATTTCTCTCTCAGGGCCGTTTGAGGTCCGATAAACACCATGGTATCATTGCGGGCGATTGCGACCGCTATTGCGGGTGTGGCTTTGTTCTTTGAAAACTCACTAGGTATGTTCAGCACTTGGAATTTACCTCATAGTCCGGGGCAGTCTTCTAATATCCTCGAAATAGCGAGCTCAGTTAAGCGCAACGCCGTTCACTATATATCTTTCATCGATGAGCCTGTAATCAACACGCCATCACACCGTATACGCGCCGACTCGCACTTTGATCTCCTATTCTCACTACACCACAGACAACAAAAGATCCGCCTCAAGCTTGCACCGAACCACGACATTCTACACGAGAACTTCGCTATTACTCACATTGGCGCCGACGGTGCCGTGCGATCTGTCGAGACAGTAAACCGGGAGGACGAAAAAGTATTCAAGGGCCATGTGTTTATTCAGCGAGCCGGACGGGAAGGTTGGACAAATGCTGGCTGGGCAAGGATAACGATGCATCGCGATGGAAATGAACCTGTTTTTGAGGGCACTCTGCGGATCGACGGCAACCATCACCATATCCACACCGGCGCCAACTATCAGCAAGTTCGACATGAAGACGACCCTATTCTGTCAGCATCAGAGGCTCGGGACGATGTTATGATTGTCTGGCGGGACTCGGACATCATGTCTTTTAATCCTACTGAGCTCAAGAGGCGTGGGGCTTCGGCTGCACTCTGTGACTCCGACACATTGGGTTTCAACAGCAAGTTTCATGAGCTCCAAGACTTTGACACATTTGGCACAGCACACACCAAATCCCTTTTCGGTCGCCAATCTATCGACACAGGCACAGGGAACGACGGTTCGAGTGTTGACCTTGAGTCTACAATTGGTTCTGTGAACGGCTGTCCAACTAGCAGAAGGGTTGCCCTTCTAGGAATCGCAACTGACTGTGGATACACTTCCACATTTAACTCTACTGAGGCTTTGAGGAAGAATGTCATAAGGATGGTCAATGATGCTTCCGAAGTTTACGAAAAGAGCTTCAACATTACGCTGGGTATTCAGAACCTCACCATCAGTGACGGATCATGCCCAGGAAGCCCATCGGATACAGCTCCTTGGAACCAGAAGTGTTCCAACAGCGTCGACTTGTCTGATCGCCTTAACTTGTTTTCTGCCTGGCGCGGTCAGAATGAGGACAGCAACGCCTACTGGACTCTTCTGAGCACTTGCAACACTGACTCTGCTGTTGGCCTTGCATGGTTGGGTCAGCTCTGCCGCCCTGGTGCCTCGGCCAACTCCAACACTGGTGGTCGTAACGAGACCGTTGCTGGAGCCAATGTAGTTGTCAAGACTTCGGCGGAATGGCAGGTATTTGCTCACGAGACAGGGCATACTTTCGGTGCCGTCCATGATTGCACTTCTCAGACTTGTCCAGTCTCGTCGGATGCGCAGTCGTGCTGCCCCTTGAGCAAGAGCTCGTGTGATGCTCAGGGTGACTTCATCATGAACCCATCTTCAAGGGAGGGAGTCAGTGAATTCTCTCCCTGCACCATTGGAAACATCTGCTCAGGTTTCAGACGTAATGTCAATACGGAATGTCTCACTGATAACAGAAACGTCAAGACCATCTCGGGCCAGCAGTGCGGTAATGGAATTGTCGAAGAAGGCGAAGATTGCGACTGCGGCGGCGAGGACAGCTGTGGCGACAATCCTTGCTGTGATGCAAAGACTTGCAAATTCAAGGGACAGGCTGAGTGCGATAACTCGAACGAAGAGTGCTGCACGGATAAATGCAAGTTTGCATCTTCAGGTACTGTTTGCCGATCGAGCACAGGCCCTTGCGATCCCGAGGAGAAGTGCACAGGAAGCAGCGCGACATGCCCCAAGGACAAACACAGCGACGATGGCACAGACTGTGGTGACAGCCTCCAGTGCGCATCTGGTCAGTGTACATCGCGAGATGAACAGTGCCGAGCAAATTATCAAAACACGACATCCTCCAGTGTGAAGGCTTGTACCAACAGCTGTCTTTTGTCTTGCCAGGCATCAGGCGATGGGTTCTGTACGCAACGAAACCAAAACTTCCTCGATGGTACACCTTGCGGCGGCGGCGGTCGATGTCAGAATGGTAGCTGCGAGGGCGCTTCGACGTGGAAGGAGATTGAGAACTGGTTCAAGAACAACAAGAATATTGCCATACCCGTGGGTTGCGTTCTTGCTGCACTCCTCCTCTTGTCCATCTCTTGCTGCTGCTTCAGCTGTATTAAGCGACGCATAGCTCGCCGCAGGGCAGCCAAACAACCAGCCATGGGCGCGTGGCCAGGATATCCTCGGGGCCCCGTTCCAAACCAACAAGGCCCCTATATGTACGCCCCAATTGATAACAACAATGGCTGGCAGCAACAGAGGACGCGCAGTATGAGATATGCATAGACTTTTTTTCCCCCCGATACAAGGGGGCGGACCTTACATGTCCGATGCAGCATTGACCGGCGTTTTCTTTCTGGGCACATTGGTTTGAGCATTGTATCGCTTTCTTGTAGTCTTTTTCTTGTAGTCTTTTTTTTTTGTTGTACGGAATGGATTTAGACTTCCGCACATGCATCTCGACATTGTCTTCAACTCGTTGATACGTGAATCAGGACATACAAGACGGCGGACTTGGAGAAGTACTTATGGGACGGGTAGTTGGTGGGCATACGCATGAGGAACATATACATTCACATACACAGCGATACACGCACACACGTCTATTTTAGATATCAGCACAAGACTATAACGACAATTAGAAGAGGCAAAATGGCAGTGTTTATTTGATTTCACCTACTTGCACCAGAGTTTTGAACCACAATGCGGTTACCAACAGTCAACATTTACTACAGCTGCATGGATAAGAAAATATAGGTTCATTCAATCCTATTACTTGAAACCCCGTAATTCATTACACAGGGCTTGTGATGGATTGCTAAAAGATCCCCATTTCACCAAGGGCAGTCTTCTCCCTTCCTATGACGAGAACTCTGTACTATCGGGCGATTTTATCACTAACTCGGCGGCTCTGTTTACTCCTCGACGTACTGGAGTCGTCGTGTTTATCTTCGAAGCCGCATAATTGGCGCATAAATCGAAGGCGTTGACCAGCGATGCTCTGTACACGATGGTTTAGCGCGACTACGATTTTCATATTAATATGGTGATGATACTTACGTCGCCGGTCGCTTGCGCGTGTGCCATGAGAGCCGCATGGTTATCCAGAATATACATAGCCTCTCCTCTCCGTTCTCTCTCTACGTGTGTTTCAAAAACGGGGCTGCAGGAATCAGCGTCGGCGCTGAAAGATCGTGAAGCCGAAGAACGATACCGCGGTCCAAGACGCCTTGGTTCGCCATCGCTCACGTCGCTTTCTTCGCTGTATGGGTTCTTTCCACGGGCTTGCCTATCGCGCATTTCTTCCGTCCATCCTGACGAGTGATTTGGTTGATGGTGTTGTGTTGATGAGGACATTGTGTCATGGATGGTTTTTGGTGGAGGTTGGCGGTAGTAGAAGAGAGTTGATAAGAGTTTGTTTGCTTCTTTTTGAGAATAGTGCTGAAGGTGCAGGTTTGAGGTCTGAAGGTAAAGGTGATTCAGAGACGATGAACGGCTTCTTGTTATAGAAAATGAGGAAAAGGCAGAAACAAAAAAGTGATTGATGACTTCCCGAGTCATTCAGGTTCATTCACATCCAATTCAGCTCAACTAATAAACTCCCAGTGACAAGCGAGAGACAGGGCCTGACCTTGAAAAATGACCAACCCCTCCAGTGGAAGCGGGGCGCACGTCACTTACATAAACCTCGAAAGTAAAAGAGGCAGAGGAAACAAAAGAGAAATACAAATGCAGAGCTAATGCAGGGAACATGCAAATGCACATAGCCTCGAAGGGAAGTGGAAAATCGGGCGAACGAACCAAGCCATTTGTGGGGACGGAATATTTTGGGGGGCTAGGCCATACATCGATGATAGAAAGCACTAACTCACAGTGAGTGAGTGAGTGAGTGAGTGACTCGGTGATGCCGTGGTCTAAGATGACAGATACACCATCTCACTTGATGGAGAACCATTACGACATGTATACGCCTATTTGTTCTATAAACTTTCCATAACCCTTCACAGTCCTGTTAAACGCCCCAAAAAGCAACACACACACACACACAATGCCCTGTTCTCTCACAACCATGATAATGCATTATAGACTTTTCGATCTGCAGCTGAGGCTGAGACATGCAAGGCAAACAGTGCATGGTGTCTCAGTCTGCAATTCAACCTCCAATCACGACCTTTTGTCACAAATGACTACGCCAGAAGAGACGGGAGAGGGGGGCCATGAGATCCTCGGTTACCTGATATAGACGGCTACAGGTGAGATTCCCTGTCGTGCTGAGCCTCAACAACTCTACAGCTGAGAATTCTACACTCTTCAGATCCGATTGGCTTTGATCAGACAAGGTCAAGAAACCTGAATGTATCCCGACGCTATGGCCCCTCGTACGTATACCCTATCACTGTCAAGCCTCGAGCGCGCCTCTTCCGCCTGCCTTGACAAACACACACCCTTGCTTTTTATCTCGGTATCGAGCCAACAAACTGCAGGTTATGTAGGTCACCTTGTTGACTTGATACGTTACTGCGCCTCTTCCCCCCCATTCGAGCTCCCCTTTCACTCTGTGTAGTTGGCGGCGATACGTCATAATGTTAGTTGATTTCTTTGAAACTATTGCTTTACTGACATCTCCGGTTTGGCTAAGTCCAACCTCAACTCCTTATATGTAAAAACAAGCCTCTTGTGTTTTTCTGCGCCGTTTCATCACCCCAGATGGTATATAATCGTACAAATAACGCAGAAGCCCCCCCAAAAACAATAACACCGTGGAGACTGGGTAAGATGCTCCCCAAGAACCCAAATCTCAGATCAGACCGCATCCCCAGTACTTTGCTTGCCCTTCGTATGCCTTCACCTCCCATGGTAAACCAACCCGCCCTCAGAACCCCTGGGTCTAAAAAAGACAAAGAAAACAAAGGTAATGCGATGAAAGCAATGTCGTTTGTACGCCTATAACCTCTATCCATGTTCCTTTATTCAATCAAGAGTTCGTGCGTAGAGAGGTGCCCAGATAGTGTTGTGTATGTGCCAATCAGAGAGTTCAGCTTTCACCCTCGTAGCCAGCCAGCCGCAGTTCGTCGTCGTGTTATACAAGAGAGCTTTCGCGAGTTTGCAGTTTCGTACAAATGGTTACTTCAACCATATCCAAACGGGAATAGATATTAAGGGCTTCCAGCCATGCCCATTTCGCATCACAGTCCATTCGACTGTCTCCCGAAGACGTGCCTGAACGAGCCGCCTTTTCTTGTAGCGACTTTGCATGAGGGCTTACGTACTGTCTCCTCGAACATCTAGATCCTATTAATGTTGCAAACGTTAACCTTTTTGGTGTAGTCGTCATCTTCGGAAGTTGATGATGGCAAGCTTTTCAAGCGTTAGCAAAGTGCAATCAAACATATGGTACCATCCCCTGACTCACCCTGCTATTGGAGCCATAGGCCAATTTATGGCCATCAGCATCCCAGCACAAGCAGTGCTCATCTTCTTCGTCCGTCTCGGCACTGGCCTTGGGGCTGAGCCAGCCTGGATGCACCGGTCGACTCCAGCTTGCTCGCGGCACAGCGTAACTTCCAACTTTCCAAATCAAAATCTGAGTTGATGTCGCGCCCGCGATGAAAGCACCATCTGGCGTGAAAGCGAGTCTCATAATTGGTGAATCCATGGTCAAGAAGCACTTGGGCTTGCTTTCGGGCATTCGGGCATTCCAGATAAGAATCGCACAGTCGTCTCCTCCAGTCGCAATCAAACGCTCGTCGTCAGGTCCAGATTGGTTTTCGGGCAGAGGCTGCCATTGCATCGCAGTAATGGTGCCTTGATGCGCAGAGATGGACCTTCGCTCACCACTCTCATCCCACAGCTATACCAGTTAGCATCTCTTTTCAACATGTTACTCTGTAGTAAGTTCTTACGTCAAGTGTGCCCTTGTCGCTGGACGTGGCGGCCAGTCGCGAACGTCCGTCGAAAAGAACCTGGGAAAATAGATCGTCGTCCTTGGTCTCAAATTTTCTGACCTGCACTATCGTCGTTTCTGTGCAATGGAGGCATAACATTAGGTCGCCACCACATAACAAGAATTCTGCTTCTCCAGTCCACGCGGCATCGAAAGGTGTAGCATCAATATTGTGGTCTGGGAGGACATATGACAGAGAGTTTCCGGCGGGCGGGTAGTGAACGGTAATAAGAGTACCACCCTTGTCCGGGGAAATGGCTAGTAGGGCTGTGTTGTTAGGGTTCCATAGCATCTTGATGATTGGAGGCTCTGATAATTCCATTGACTGCAGATGTGCGCCTTCGGCGGACCACACATTGATCGAGGCATGGTTCCTCGAGTCTGTGGCTACTGCAATTGCAGCGCCATCGCTGGTCCACGACATGGCCGTCGTTATGGTATCGCGGGGCACATCACGATCGATAAGGGAGTGACCTTGAAGTGACACGTGATCTTGGCCCGGCTCGATGGGGCCTGCGCGAGGGACTGTCCAAACACGGGCTAGCGCATCGGTGCCACCAGCCGCGAGGATGGACGGATCTCTTGGGTTCCACTCGCAGCGCAAAAGGATGGGAGCATTATCTTGCCCAGAGGGCGAGGACGGTGATGGCGTAGCGCCTCGGTCTCCCTGAATTTGATTCTGGCCGTCATATACCAAACGGATAAAGGTCGTCTCCGGAGCCAGCTCCTCGACCTTGTCTACCTGGGTACCCTGTTCAGGGCCGTCAGTCCGCACCATTGGCTCCGGCGCTTGCTCGCCCTCCAGAGGTGAAGGATATGCATGGTTATCAGGCTGGTTGTCAATTTCCATAGGTGTCGTTACTGGTGCCGGTGCTGCTGCGGTGGAATCCGTTCCTGTTGCTGTTGCTGTTGCTGTTGTTGCGGTTGGTGCTGATGCTGGCACCGTTACTGCAGCCGGTGCATCGGCGCCATTCTCCAGCCCATTGCTTAACCGTTGTCGTTTTGCTGGCGACACATTCGATAATTGCTGAGGGGCACGTTTCCTTGAAACCTCCTCTTCGATAATTTCCTCTCCTTCCGCATCTTCCTCTTCGTCTGCCTCAATTCTTCCTTGTGGATGCGCGTCCAGAGGTCCAAAGATGCCCATCTGCAGCGAGTCGGCTGCTTCCACTGCTGCATCCTGAGGCAGCTGCATATGGTGAATTTTGTCAGCCTCTGGCCGTTTTGGAAATTTGGCCATGCCATGAATACAGCGCACCTCGCCTTAATGGGTGGGGGGGCAGGCGCAGCGCCAAAAACTCTCGATAGATTGCAACAAGTCCCCAAAAAGATTACTTACCAGTTTTCGTAAATGCTCGCGCTCAAGCGCGTGGTAAACAAGGCCACGATTAATCACTGAAACCAATGCATGGCTCTTGACGTGGGGCGCAAAGGCGAATTCCCTGTGAGGTTGCTTCACGTGCCATTCCTTTTGAAATTTGGCAGCAGTCTCTCGATAATCTGTGGGCGAGTGTGGTTAGATTAGCTGTGGCGCCGTGAGCGCGTAGACGTAATACATACTGCCTTCAAGAAGGAATCTGTAGGCGCGCATAAATTCATGGTCAGCAAAAAGGTCCAACGGTGGGGAAAAGGGTGATGGCGAGAAGGCGAGAAGGCGACCAGGCGCGGTGATTGCGAGTCGAGGACGCGAAGTAGTGACGAACCTCCAAACAAGAAAGTTGACTCTATCCGAGTCGAGGAATTCCTTAGCAACCATGGTCCAAAGAGCGCCGCAAAAGGCGCAGGGTCGCTGAAGGGTCGCAGTTGACAATGTGAAGCGTAACTTAAGTCAGCAGTCAGCAGGCTGCCGGGAAATCAACCTGTTCTCGAGGGAGAGGCTGGACTATTCGATGTTGTTTATGGGGTTTGTCCGAGGAAAGGTAAGTGAAGATGCAAAAGAAAGATGAAATTCAAGGTTCCAGTCGGGGCGGTGATGAGTGGGTACGTACCTCCCTCCTCTAGGAACCTCGTTGTACTGTGCTGTACCTTAGGTCACTCCCGTCCCAGCCCAGCCCGAGATTCAATCAATGCTTCTGCTCTTGTGCAAGGTCCCTAACAGGCACAACCAAGCTAGCACAGGATCAGGTCGTTCTGCCTATGGCTCTCTCCCCGTTTCTGCTAGCTCGAATTAGTTGGGGACTAATGTACGGATACCTTGTCGAGGTACCCTTAAAACGCCAAGGATAAAGCGACATTGCTCGCGCTGGAGCTACGGGGCCTTTACGTGGAGCTAGGCACGGGGCTGACTTGGGGGGAGGGGAGTTTGCAGGTACAGAACCATCCAATCCATTCGTTTGATCCACGAATAGCCCCAAAGCTTCCAGTGATGTGATACAGACCAGGGAGGCTGATAAGCTGAGCAACGGTAAACAGCGTGATCAGACAAGACTTCTCGTGGCATCTGCTCTCGTCAAGTAGCGGGATGACGACCAAAAAGCACAAAACGTCCAAGTGATACACACTGAACTCACGTATTACCGAGATGCTTTTGGGTGCAAGGGAGCTAACCCACTGAACGGCGGGCTTGAAATGGGACAGACGCTAGCGAACGCCAGGTCGAAGGATGGAAAAACAGACAGAACTGGACTCTCCAACAAGTCGTTTCTCTTTTTTAGAGGAGAAAAATGGTGACACCCATGTCTGGAGCGCTTCTAAAAGTATCGGTACTTTGAAGATGATGGAGCGGCAGCCAATCGATTCGCTGAGCAGGGGTAATGGACCTGCGGATTGTGGACCTTGAATGCTCGGACAAGCAGGGGTTTGCTGTGAGCATTTGAAGGTCCTTGAACCCGTTTGGGCCATGGCGGATATTGATGGTGAAATGTAACCTCCAAGATGATTGATGACTGAAATAACAGCACGCACCCCCTACCTCTAGCCATGACCGTGCCACATTGAAGACAACGGTAGATATCCCTGCTGCCCTGGCCTGGCTTGGTCTGTTCAGTTAGTCATTCCATCATCGTTAGGTTCGTCGTCAACAGAAGCCGTCTGTCTACGAGAATAGCAAGGTTTCGAAGACCAAGCCCCTTGTTGGACGATGACACTCGAGAGTGACTGAGAACGAGGGGCAACCAACGGGTCACAGCCAGGAAAAGACTGCTTCGTCTCCTCCCCTTCGTTCATTTGCTGCCTGTCCTGCCTCTATCAGCATAAAACCAGCCAAGCAACTCTGTTATCGCTCGTCATCAATTAGATTACGCCCCTGCCGCTGCGAGTGTGATGGTGTTCCGTCAATGATTCCCCCCCAGTTTGTGCATGAGGCTTCTTAAACCCTTGCCCAATCATATGACGTCGGCTGCCTTAGTCACAGCTAGCCCGCGTCGGATGCCATGCCATGCTCCAGGGCTTGGGCTGATGCATTTCGCCTTTCCTCCCAAAAATCTGAGACGGACGGATGCAGATCGGTCACGACAGGGGTAGTGTCATGGAGGTTCAAGGCTTCAAGACTCGACTTGATCAATGTACCTCTACTTGAACATGTGTCAGGTTCTGTCCCCCGCCCATCCCCTTCACCCTTGCGGTACTCACTCCAATTCGAGGTCACAATGGGCTAGAGAATCCGAGTTCAATTTGGCCTCATTGTCTCTGGACTCGCGATGTCACGATTTTGTAGAGGTAGCTCGTTGTCACTACCTAGTCTTTCAGCGAGGAAGAGCGACGAAGCAATGGAGCAAAAGCCCCTCAACGATATCCGCCACCACCTCCACCACCTCAACTCAACTCAACCTTCGGTCGAACCAGTCTGGGGAGGCGAATGGATGGTTCAAGACAAGCCCACAATCAACAGGCCCACCAAAAACACCGGCTTGCCTTGCACGCCGTACGCCTGGCTCCCACAGCTCCGGACGGGCAGATACCACCACGGACAACCTGCAAAGATGCCACACCTAATGCCTTCTAGTCCATTCTGAGCATCCCTCCATCTAACTGTCTCTGCGTGACATGATATGCACAACTCGCTGCGCTCACCGATAGCCGCCAGGCAGGCAGAGAGAAAGAAAGAAAAATGCACTCACTCGCAGACTCACTGATCAACTGTTACGAGGACAAGCTGGGTTACAGGTTGCAGGGCATTTTCACGACTTGGCTTGGCTCCATCGCTTGCTTACCAGGTCGCCAGCGTCATCTCCAAACTGCAGTCATAAGCTGTGCAACTGCTCAAAACCCTCGCAACATCTCGTGTAACAGAAACAAAGACTGTTGTCAGCGACTGCGCACAGAGAAACATAGTACATAAACTAGAATGTTTGGTCTGTCCCGTCTATCGAAAAAAAAAAAAAAACGAAAAGGTGCTCTTGCTCACTCACAGCCCTGTCTGAACTCTCGTCATTACGTGGCAATACTCTAGCTCGTTCAAAGGGGCCGCCAAGCAGCCAGCCCACCATGCCCATGCCCGGGTCTTTGAACCACCAGCTTAGCAATTGGTTTTTAAAGGATCGTGGGTTCAACTGTTTCGCGAAGGCGACGCAACTCGAGCAACCTCGTCATCGTCCCCCCACGACACGGAGCTGTGATCTCTTGGATGTACAACATAACACCCCAACTCACTGCCTCAAAAGCACCCACGAATGCACGCCTTGCTTCCACCCACACATGCACAGTAGCCCACAACAAAGCTCCGAACTTGGCGGGTACCCACACCTTTGACTTCGACAGGGTCCCGTGCTTTTCCTTTCTCCCTCTTCTGTTTTTATCATGTCAATGCACAGACTCGATGATGATTTCAGTCTTTTAAGTTCCTCGCTCGCCCAGGACAAGAGCACCACCACCACCTGTATTCATGATGTCCTCCATCCTAGAAGGTCTCATCAAGTATCAACACGCCATCATTTCAATGGCCTCTCGTCACGTGATCCATTCCCGAGGTTCTTGACTTTGTGCATCTCCCGTCGGTACTTGGACCTCCACCAACGCAACATGGTCTGAGCCGTTGCTATGTCACAAATCTCCGGCTGCGTATCGACCATGGAGCTCCCAATTTCGGACGTTATCATTTTTGTTGGTATGTTGAAGCTCGAGAATGACATTCGACTCGAATGCCCTCACCTCGGCAACGAAATACGACCATAGCAAGATGAAAGATGTGGCTGTCTCTGTTTTGCCCTGCACGACATTCCAGAGTCGGGAGGCCCCACCGACTCCATTTGATGGACGCTCGAGAGGCACAGGGGAACAGCATCGACAATCTAAACGTTCTTGGCCAATCAGATGTGAGTCAAGAATTAGTCGCGTTGAATGGCATCCGTCATCTTGTTCTTTGCCGAGGCCCCCGAACCTTGACCGAATTTAGTATCTCCATCTCCCCATTCAATACTGATGATACAGGACACGACATCAGTGATATTTGAGTTCGATGGCCATGCATCTAAACATTGGGAGATATTCCCGGAGGTAAGGGTTATTGAGTTCACCATGGCCTTGAATATGCAACGCTAACAGGTGAAACAAATGAAGTTTTCCGCAAAGTCTCAATCTCAAACTCTAACCGTGGCTTTATCGCTAAGGGTGTGGGCACTAGCGGATCAGGACGTCAATCCATGGTCTTCATTGCTGACAAAAGTCTCAAATCAAATACCCTCCGCCAAATGTCTGGATGGTTGGCTTGTCCTAACAAAGCGATCATAGCTTGCTGTGGAGGATGGAATTCGGTTTAAGGCTTGCCTAAATCGGTGGACTTTGAAGTGATAGAACTGTTTCATATACAGTAGATTTGGAGTAGCAATGTCTTGAACGTAGCCGCATCACGAAAGTCTCCACAGTCAGATCTTGAAACCTGGAGGTTTGTAGTGAAGATCTGAAAGTGTATCGACTTCCATGGATTGAGTTTCTCTAAGGTAAGAAGGTAAAGATACGTAGAGAAATTATTGAGTTGCTGGTCCTCAAAATAGTTCAAGTATCACTTAGAACTCTCAGACCCTATATAAATGAGGAGAAAGAGGCCTCATCAAAATTGACTGATCAGGCGCTCATATGCAGGGATTCAAATTGCATGGGCGAGTCCAAGTTGTGGCTGCCTTAGGCTCCTCAATGAGCTGTGCGCCACAAGAGGCTGTGGTCCCCTAAAGTGGTGAGGCTGGCAATGGCAGGGATAAATGTAGAGAGGACAGTTCAATCTCGTGGCATCAAAGGGGAATCAAGAGAATAAAGACCGTGTAAAGGCCAGCTCCGACAACAAAAGTTCTCGAGTACGACACTAGCTACAGCCCAAAAATAATCACTACCGAGTATCGGATTGTTCGACGAATCAAGAGTTAATATTGCCGATATACCGTGCCAACGGCCAACGTCTCCAACCTGCGATAGCCTCAACGAGTTTGGAATAAGAGCCGATCCGAGCCTGAAACCTACATAACCAAGTCACAATGCCGCCTCGAATAAATATTCCACCGGTTACACGTATCCTTCTCATCGCTCTACTAGGCCAGTCCATCCTCAGCGCTGCTATAAGATATCGGCAATGGACTGCCAACGCCAATATCGTCATTCCCTACTTGACTCTGGTGCCGCAGCTGTCTATTATCTATCCCTGGACGTTCATAACATCAACTTTTGTCGAGAGTAATGTGTTTACTCTCGGTGTTGCTGCTGTGACGATATACCACGGAGGCCGATATCTCGAAAGAGCATGGTCATCGGCTGAGCTGGCCAAGTTTGTCGCTATTGTATCGCTCGTTCCAAACTTCCTGACACTCTGCGTCATGGTGCTTTGCTTTACGCTTACACGTAATGAGAACTGGACGTATGTGTTATATTGCGCCCACAGTGTTAGGTGAAGATAAACTGACATGATTGTATAGCCTGACTGTCATTGCTGGAACCATTCCCGTTCAGATTGCTTTCCTCGTCGCTTTCAGCCAACTCGTCCCAGCCCACACTGTAACCCTCTTCCGTGGCGTCATATCTCTCCGAGTTCCTCGATTTCCTCTCATCTATATCGGCGCAGTTTTCCTCCTCTCTCTTACGCCTCTCCTTACCAGAGCTGCTTTGTGGCTTGCCATCTTTGGATTCCTGACCAGCTGGACCTATCTCCGGTTCTATAAGACTGTGTTCCCGGACCTCGACTCGGCACAAGACACCTCCCTCCGCGGCGATGCGAGCGAAACATTTGCGTTTGCCGAGTTCTTCCCTGGCCCGGTGAAGCCATTCGTCGCTGCCATCGCCGATCAGATCTTCCTGGTGATGGTTGCCATGAGGTTGTGTACGCCTTTCACAACGGCAGACGCCTCTCGAAATGACAGCCGGATCCAACGGACTGCCCCTGGCGGCGCTCGCGCAGAGGCCGAGAGGAGGAGAGCCATTGCCCTCAGGGCGCTAGATCAAAGACTACATGCCGCTACAAGTAGTCAGCCAGCGCAGAAGTCAGCGCAGGCAAACCGGCCGACAGGTCCAACAGTGCAAAGCCAGCCTCAGCCGGCTACACAGACTGCCATGACATCGTCACCCGGTCCCATGCTTGGCGAGACCAAGTTCGAGCCTGATCATGATGATGCAAAGAGCTAAATTTTGTCCTGTTTTCGAGAGTAGCATACAGCCATTGCGATATGGGAGGGTTGTAATGTGCCTTGTACGGTTTAATTCGGTCCCACCTTGTTGGAGACAAAGACCGTCCGTAGATGCAGAGTCGCCAGCAACGGTTTTGATAGATGAAGGGTTTGACGATTGGCATTGCTAGTGAAGCTCCGGTGTTATGATGGTTTTCTGAGCTTTCCTGTGCAGTCTGGTCTGGTCAAGTCCTGATTAGGACGGGGTGGGATGGTCTGGTATGCACGAGGAATGTTTGGTTCAAGTTACTTAGACATGAATATCAAGATAAGAGTATCATGGTCGTCTATAATCATGTGGAAATTGAAAACTCAAGTCGAGTTCCCGTATTTCGGTACTTGTGCTGTAAAAGGATGCACGTTTGAATCAGTGTTAGTACCTACCTTAGGTAGTAGTTATTTGCTTTCAAAGTAGCCATCATACAGGGTAGGGTGTAGATCGAGGTGCCCAGGATGTGCTGACCAATGAGGTTGATGCAATTTGCATGTTGTCCTCCTTGGAGATTGATAACCAACTCAATCATAAATTCACATGTCCTGTCCTCTTGAGCTATATTCATCGACTAGGAGCTAATACATACACGAATATAGCCATATTTCATCCAATTGACTTATTTATTCCTGGTTTACCTCATCGAAAGCCGCATGAGCCCTTCCTCCAATTCCGGCTACAGGCAACTTAACTCATGATGGGCTGGCCATACGAGTTCCTCACTCTAACAGATGAGGAAAAGCATCAACGTCGTCTGAGCCTCGACTACTACGCATGTATAGCACACCTCTCGGCTTTCGTGCCGGCGCTATCATTTCTCGTCATTCGACTCATCAATCGCGTGCGCAAGGGCCGTAACAGCGGGTATCATCAAGTTCCAGGTTCACCAGGCGTCAAAGCGAATCGACAGCGATGGATCTATGGAGTTATGGAGAAAGGACCCATGGTGCAGTGGTGGCTAGGTGAGGACGTGGTATTTATGGGAAGTCATTGGGGACAACGTGATGAGTGGGTTCTGGGTACTGCTTGGACAGTTTGGTTGTTAGTCTTGAGCGTTCATGGCACAGGAAAGGGTATGTTAAGTCCAACTCTGATTCATACGAGCCTGTTGCTGACAATACAGATTACCTTCATCTCACGAAGCGAGTGGGCATCGTTGCAACATCTCAGATGCCTATTCAATATCTGCTCGCCCTCAAAGCGCTCAACCCTTATGCATATCTGCTTTACTCATCTCACGAACATCTCAACCGATATCATCGTGTCCTGGGTCGCATTATCTACTCCCTGCTCATACTTCATGCTATCTTATACAACATCTTCTTCATAGAGTCTGGAATATGGTTCAAACGCTTCTTCGCCCCAGTTGTATTTGCGGGTGTTGCTGGTTTCGTCGTTCTCCATGTGCTTAACGGTACAGCGATGGCTCGCGTTCGTCAGGCTTCATACAGACTCTTCTTCATCGTTCACCTCTTTGGAGCCTTTGCTATCCCCCCCTTGGTCTACTATCATGCGCCGTCCTCACGATTCTATATCGCCGAGGCCGTCGGCGTCTTTGTTCTTGACCTTGCCGCACGGAAAATCACCACCATCACAGCCCCCGCTGTCATCGAAGCTATCCCTGGCACAAGTCTCGTCAAAGTCTCTGCCAAGCTTCCAGCTCCAAAGATTGCCAAGTACAACGCCCGCCCAGGATCTCACATCTATCTCAACATCCCTGCAGCTTCGCGACCGGGAATTGGGCAACTCTCAGCCCCTTATCTCGTCTTTGAGTTTCTTTATAACCCCTTCACTGTGGCATCTACCAACCAGGAGACGGGTGAGCTGACATTTGTCGCACGCACACGGCATGGTCCCATGACAAACCGCCTACACCATCTATCTTCGACTACCAACGCTGTAGGGTCGACCGAGAAGGTCGAACTTAACATTGAGGGTCCTTATGGTGCCATAGGAAAGGCATTCAATGACCTCATCAATTCAGGTATCAACCGTATACTCATCGTGGCGGGTGGTGTGGGAGCAACCTTTGCCGTACCGCTCTACCACGCTATTCTAGCCGAGAACTCAACCACAAATGTCCAGCTCGTTTGGGCCATTCGAAGTGCTGGCGACGCAACCTGGGCCGCCTCAACTCCAACTGGAAAATCTCTTCTCGACGATGATCAAGTACAGCTCTTCCTCACGGGAGACATGGGCGTCGCCAATGACAGCATCAACGCAGCTGGCGTTGAAATGAACGATTTATCTCAACAGAGCACTCGTCCTGTCATTCGAAACAGCAAAAGGCCTGATCTACAAAAGATGGTTGACGATACGTTCCAAAAGGGTCATCAGGATAGTGTGGCTATTCTGGTCTGTGGTCCTGTTGAGATGAGCCGAGAGCTACGCAGAAGTGTGACACCGTGGGTGATGAAGGGACGCAAAGTCTGGTGGCACAATGAAAGTTTCGGATGGTAGATGGAAAGGCAATGCATGACGAGCACCGTGGCTGTTCCTTTTCAGCCCGAAGTGTGTTGAGAGTGATTGGTTAGCAAATAGATCAACTAAAACAGCAGCGTCTTAGATGTAAGCCTTGCGAAATTCCACAACTTTCACAACCTAACTTAGATCGCCATGTCGAGCTAGAGGTAGCCGCTCTGCGACCCCTGGGTTGGTTTGACCGTGGTTGGTCTAAAAGCATTGTGGCGTGTAGAAAACTGTAGAGGCGGTTATGCCTTATAGAGAAAACCTTCTACCGCTTGGGCCTGGTTCAAGAGGTCAGTCATACTCCCACGAACCTGTCATCGCAGGGAAGCTCGAAAAGAATAGGAAGCTGCTCAAATAGCGAGCGCACTATGAATATCTAAAGACCACGTTGGGTATCTTAGGTTCGAAACACCAGCCATACCTCATCCCAAAGCAATTCGGTATAGAATACACACCAATACAACACCGCCGTCATTATAGGCCATACTATCATATTCTATGCTCGCGCGAAGTGCAGTCTTCTCCTTGCTAAACCATCGTAATAGCCATCAAGAATTTCGTCCACCAACGCCTCACCCATCTTCCGACCCTCACTAATAACGCACCACACTCCGTTATCTAACCCTAAGTAGGGATGCCGTTAAGACGGCATGAAATCTAAAGTATGAATAAATAACAAGAACAAGAAAATATCAGAAATTCCAACGTCTAAAAGAAACCGTTACCTTTGCTGGTATCATAAGAGGGAGTCATCAGCCACACCCGGCATCTCATCTTCACCGAGAGCTCACAGACTGTCGTTCAGTCTCACTGCCGGTATCTAGCCAGTTGTGCCATGATATTCTGAACTTGAACCGCTGCATCTCCGTTCGACGGTGGCTGTGGCACATGCCCGTACGAAGCTCCGTATGGGCCTGAAGGGTGCTGCTGTTGCTGAGCCGCACCATTCCCACCCAGACTTCCAAGTAGTGCCTGGATGTCAGGCTGAGGTGCTCCAGCGGCAGCTGAACTTGTGCCTCCTTGAGTAGGCGCTGGGTTTTGGACGCCCCCTTGAACTTGTGCGAGCAATTGCTGAAGTGACGCAGGGTCGAGCTGACCCATCATATTCGCAATGTCAGTGACGTTGACAGGAGGAGGCTGCTGTTGGCCGTATTGTGCGGGAGGGGGAGGGCCAGGGTAACTGGCCGCAGGCGCTTGATACGGGGGCTGGCCCCCATAAGGAGCACTGCCATAGCCATTTCCTCGGTATGCTTGACCATAGTTAGGAGGGCCTCCTGATGCCTTGGCTTGAAGAATAACCTTGGCTGCAGTAGCAGGGTCCAGGTTTTCGTACTGATCATATCGGACATTGTTGGAGCCAGCGGAGCGATCAAAGGCCTGTACCGGAATCTTGCCTGAGCTTTGTGCTCGAATATCGAGATCAACAACGGCATGAACACCTTCGGCCGCTTGTCGCTGAACTACCATATCCTTGGGGATCCTAGGATGCAGGAACATAACCTCAGACCTAAGACCTTGGGACTTGAAAGCTTGCTCCACCCAATTGACAAAGTCGCGATTTACATCTGGCTGAAGGATGACCTGTACGTCAGGGACGTCAGCACCATATCTCCGTGGGAGGTCAAGCTCAGCCTCGTGGCGAGGTCGCCCATAAGGGCTCAGACTTCTTCGTCGATAATTGTTGTCCTTGACGTTGCGACCGTATCCCGGGGACCGAGATCGTGCACGCCCCCTGCTGTTGTCATAAAAGCCTCGATCTCGACCATACGACTCATCTCTTCCGTAATCGTTGCGATGAGGAGAATGACCACGACTGGATCGATAATCTTCCCGGGTTTGGTGGCCTTGCCGTTCATTTCGGCGACCACTGTCGCGGGGTTTGTTCCTGTCCGGGCTTCGAGTCTTGTCCTTTTTCGATTTATCCTGAGCACGTGATACTTCTAGATCTTGACGGTGTTAGAAGCGCAGTATGGAAAGACCAGCAAGCACTACTTACGAATTCTGCGACCCTTGATCTCGATGCCTTGCAGATTATCCATCGCTCTCTGTCCTTCCTCGATAGAATGGTACTGGACGAAGCCGTACGCAGATTTGAGTGAGATTTGGGCAATCCTTCCGAACCGATGAAATAGATCGAAGACATCCTGTTTCGACACCTTGTCGCTCGAGAGATTACCTGTAGCGAATATGTGAGCGCCATTTTTGGACGCGCCAGACGCGGATCGTGTACCAATAAAAATGCGTGAACCCTCTGGGAAACGGTCCCATTTGGCCTCAGCTATATACTGGTTTTCGTCGGCTAAGAATTGATTCCACTGGCGCTCATATTCGGAATCTTGAGCTTGATCAGTATTATAGAGAGCAGGTTTGGGTGGGTATGGAGGGGCGTTCATAGAGGTGATGGCAATAGACGCCTGGAGCCCAGAGCCAAGCGGAAGCGAGTATTCTCCCAGAGCATCAGGGACTGCAACGGGCGCGCCAGTTGCCACATAAGTGGATGGCTGCCCGGGCGTGGGGGGCGCTGCTAGGCTCGAGGGAATACTGGCATTGATGCTAGGTGGGTGGTGCTGCGAGGCATACGTCTGGGGAACTGCCTGTGATAGCGGAGGCCTCGGTGGAAGAGAAGCTGACGATGAGAAGGCTGAAGACGGGATAGTAGACTCGAGAGAATGTTCACCTAAGACGGACGGAGCATATTGCGTGTTGGGGTTGGAAGGCGCTGTGAGATCAGCAACCAGGCGTTGAATATCATCTGAAGGGCTGGCAGAGCTGGCAGCGTTACTGGCGCCCGGCTTGGTCGTGCTTGGAGACGACGTTTGCTGTGTGGATGGCTGCGACGCGAAGGTATTTGCGACGCCAGCAGCTTGAGCTTCGGAAGAAGCATTGGAAGTAGTTGATGTCGCAGATTGGCCTGGCTGGGCCGTCAAGGATGATTCATGAACGACATGGGAGACTTGAGATGTGCGATTTGTCAAATGATCGGATGAAGGAGAAATTTCGTTGGATTCTCGTGGTAGCGATGATACATCTTGTGGTTCGACGACTCCGTCTTCACCCTCCTCCGGCCCAATTGGTGAATCAAAAGTCTTCGCGTAATCGTCATTGCTGTCGGGAAGTTCTTGTTCAACCTGAGGCTGCGGCACTTGCTGGGCGGCCACGTCTGTGTCGTCTTCACCATAAGGGTCGTTGAGGCTGTCGTCATCTACGATATCATCATCACCACCAGCCCCTGATATAGGCTCAAGATTAGGGGCCTTGTTGATGGAGCCATTGGCGTCGGCAGCGGCAGCGGCAGCAACCATGGCGTCGATGGTCTCAACGGTCTCTTGAAGCACAGGGACCGCCAACGAAGTGGCTGAATGAACAGGTGATGGGGAGACTGGGGAGAGGTTGGCAGTCGCCTGAAGCTCTGCCTCGGGTTCTGTCATTTAATTAAGGCTGGGATTGGAGATTGGTGTGCAGTATATGGGACGACTTTCTGAAGCAGCACTGGTCGTACAAACAATGCGAACCAAGCGATGGTGCAACTGAAGATCAAACAAATGAGCTCGGCTCCTTGGTCAGTGAGAAGTGCCGCCAGGCGATGGCCTGGCGCAAGACGGAAGCTGGAAGCGTGATGGAATAGACGGAGTGGCGGTCAAAGCGCTTCCAGACGAAATACGAAAAGATTGAATTGTAGACCCAATGGACGCGGGATGAAAAGCCACAAGAGAATCGGCACTCTCACCACCAGATGGTTACTAGGAAGACAGACGACTCGGCCAGCTTTTTTTTGACAGGGGAGGCAGTCGGGTAGAGGGTTTTGCGACGTCGGAGCTTGGCTAATCGCGCCAAATGAGTTGAGTTCTCCAGAAGACTGGGGCTCGGACACAGGCACGTGAGAGTAAAGGAAGATGGACCAAAGAGAAGGATCTAGGTGTCGCGACACCAAGAGCATTGAAGATGGCGGTACGTGTCAAGTCGACGATGTGTCGCAGGATGAGGGAAATGAGCAGATGAAGGTTGAAAAGGCGAGGTAGGTCGATTAGGTTGGTAAGTTAAGGTAAGGCCAGGCCTGGCAGGGCAAGTCAGAGGTGAAAGGCTGGGTTTCGGGGTCCCAATTGAGGCTGATCGGGCGCAGGCGTGAACCGCAGCTAACGACAAGCTAGTCTAGAATCGGCAAGGCGGTCAACAAGTCATTTGTGTTTGGCTCACAACCAAGATATCAGCCACAGACAAACATCAGGCGAAAGCCAAGAGGAGTTTGAGAGACCCCAACTTCAAGTATTATATGAGACATTGAACTCAGAGCAATTAACAAACTACGGAGTAAAATATTCTCTATTTCTCCCTGTCAGATGTAATACATAGATCGGTCGACTGTTATACTTCACCATGCATCAGCGACAGTTTGCTCTGGCGCCACGTCCGAGATTTGTTCCAGCATATCTGACAACTCGTCCATTTGCGCCTCGGTTCAAGAGATACCAGGCTTTCGACACCGAGCTCGATCAAGAGGCTCTTTCTGAAGCTCGCTCGTGGTTTCAATCTTTCAACTCAACACAACTACCGAAAGGAAATACTACATACGCCCGCTCGAGTGGACCAGGAGGTCAACATGTCAATAAGTATACACGTAATTTCATTCAAGCAAGTCTTTAGCACTCACAGGTGAAAGGACCGAAACAAAAGCAATCACAGCGTATCCATTGGGACAATTGCTGTCAGTACTCCCCAAGTCATTACATACTGGCATTCGCAAGTCCAGGTACTACACAGCTACCAATGACTCTTTGACTTTCCAAGCACAAGATTCACGATCACGGGATGCGAACGCGGAAGATAACAGAAGAAAGCTTGTTGAAGAGGTAACAAGCGTCTACAAAGATGTGATACCTGCTGAAACAAGCGCAGAAAAGAAAAAGAAACACGAGGAGATGTCAGTTGCTTTCTTTGTTGAAAAACAATTGCTAACATCAAATAGTGGCAGAAGATTCCACGAAACAAGGATAAAACAGAAGAAGTTGACCAGTGCAAAGAAACAATCACGGCGAGGGCCTTCTGATTGAGCAAGCATTAGTCAAACAAAGCGAGACAAAACCAGCAGTATTAACTTGATGGCGATATAGAGATATCTTTAGCCTGCGAAGAGGTATGTACATTGAGTACGACCCTCGATGTAATTCTGAATAAGTACTTATTCAAAAGAAGCCTACTGCTCTTTATCGATGTTGCCGTTTAGATGGTGAAAGCCAAAATTGTACACACAAATTAAAAGAAAGGAAGCTGTCGCTATTTGATTTAGCCAGAAAGCAAGCATTTGCGGTAGATGGTCCAAGGTTTTTCAGCAGGGAACTACTGCGCCTCGGTATCAGTAGAGTGACTGAAATGAGACCCGACAAGAACAGAGCATGATTTATCAGGGAACAGAACCCCCAAATATGATACATTTAAAGGCGAAATATCGTCATTTCCACTCCGCGCCATTGATAGGTAAGGTTCATTATTAACTGCGATACCTCCTTTTATGCATGTCAGGTGAATAAGGTATGAGGCAGGTCACTACTGAGAAGGGATACGAATAGACATTTGATGGCCTGGCATTCATAATTATAATCACGGTCGGGCACCAGCGCTTCTCGTATCAATAAGGGTCCAGAACTAAAACGCCTTGAGCATTGTCTACCTAGTAGGTACTGGGTATTGTCACACTCTCTCCCATCCATATTTCAGCTGGACTTTGTCTGACACTACCCCACCCACGTCTTTAGCCCTGACCCTTCTGACCAACGCAACCGAACCCCTTCACTTCAGCCCATCAGCATCGCCATCTCGACCGCTGATATCTACTCTCTTCAGCTTAGTTTGTTCTCGATTCCCGTGTTTCTCCTTTCAACAACAGGCACCTGATTCTCCGAACCAGACAATTCTATTATATTCCATACTTGATCGCGACGTCGCGCGACAGTCTACCCCTCCGTTTCGCATCTGTACGCTCTGCGGGGCATCGCGATCTTCTTATCAACCCTCCGTAATTCTCCCAACTTCAACGTCATATTCTCACGATGGACTCTGCAGCCCGTCAACAGCCTCAAGTCCAGCCTTGTAGATACAAGGTCGGCAAGACACTGGGAGCTGGCTCATACTCCGTCGTCAAAGAATGTGTCCACATAGACACTGGTCGTTACTATGCTGCCAAGGTCATCAATAAGCGGCTCATGGCTGGTCGCGAACACATGGTGAGAATTGCTTCATTCCCCCCCGAAATTCCAGTTCCATTTTCCCTTTCTAATACGACATGCGCAATGATAGGTTCGCAACGAAATCGCCGTGCTCAAGAAGGTCTCCATGGGCCACCAAAACATCCTTACTCTTGTCGACTATTTCGAGACCATGAATAATCTCTACCTCGTCACCGATCTTGCACTAGGTGGTGAGCTTTTCGATCGAATTTGCCGAAAGGGCTCCTATTTTGAGTCAGATGCTGCCGATTTGGTTCGCGCCACACTGTCAGCTGTCGCTTACCTCCATGACCATGGTATCGTCCATCGCGACTTGAAGCCTGAAAATCTACTCTTCCGAACCCCCGAGGACAACGCAGACTTGCTTATTGCAGACTTTGGACTTTCACGAATTATGGATGAGGAACAGTTCCACGTTCTGACTACAACCTGTGGCACTCCTGGATACATGGCTCCCGAAATTTTCAAGAAGACAGGTCATGGCAAGCCTGTAGATCTCTGGGCTCTTGGTGTCATCACCTACTTCTTACTTTGCGGTTATACTCCTTTCGATCGCGACTCTGACTTCGAAGAGATGCAGGCCATTCTCAATGCAGATTATAGTTTCACGCCTATTGAATACTGGCGCGGCGTTTCCAGCCATGCCAAGGACTTTATCCAGCGCTGCCTGACTATCGATTCCACTAAACGTATCACCGCCCATGAGGCTCTCCAGCATCCATTCGTCGCCGGCTTTATCAATGCCGAGGGCGAGAGCCAGAACCTTCTGCCTAATATCAAGAAGAACTTCAATGCTCGCCGGACCCTACATGCAGCCATTGATACTGTTCGTGCTATCAATAAGTTGCGTGAGGCTCAAAGTGGGATGATGGACGGAGCTCGTTCAAAGGAACCCAGCCGTGGCGCTGCGCGACAGCAGCCGCCTACCAACAAGAAAGGAGACAGTGCCATCTCGATGGGCAGCAATCAACCTAAGGATAGTGGATATGGAACCCAGACAGAGACGGACGTCGTCATGGGCAACACATCAGCATCTAATGTCCCATCTTCATTGCAGCCTGGAAACAACGGAAATAGGGTCATCGAGACATCCAAGGGACTTTGGAGTGCGCCTGCGCCAAAGAGGTAGAGCCAGAATGGCGACGATGTGTCTGAGTTATTCCAAGATCCGCGAAGGAGATATATCAAAGGGAAGCGACCTATGGTGAGACGGAAACGTGTTAGAAGGATGATGGTTTAACGTTATGAGGAGGAAATTTTGTAAACCCGCATTTACGTTATGAAGCGGGCAAAGGACAAGGACATGCGCATGTGCAATGAGGAGGAGAGCAAGGACCAACAGCGATTTGGGTACATGTATTTTCAGCAACGGACCGCAGGCACGCCGTTTGCAGCGACTGGAAGGAAGACTCGGTACATCCTATTTTACATGCATTTCCCTTTGTGTTTCAAGCATGATCTTGGTATTTGTAACGCCTTTTATGAGGTCTCGTTTTCAAGATGCTTTATTTTAAAGACTAGCGACTTCGGAGCCCAGGTCGGATATAAAGCACAAGGTTCGCATTAACCAGACCCTCGGTCACTCTGAAGTTTATTGCTTCCTCTGCTCCTAATCACTGCTTGTGTTATTTGCCGGAATATGGGTTTCTGACAGACAGGTTCACGGCCTGTAACCCTTGTTAATCCCCTCCATGTTGAGTATAATATACCTCAAGTGACTATTGCGTGTTGACAGTAGCAGGCATTAGGCGGAGTAGGGCTACCGAATATCTTGTGACCCTGATATTTCTCATGTGCCAGAGTACCTTATTACTGACAAATCTGGAGAGCGTCTTGCATCAAATACTGTTTTTAAAAGACATAAATGGATTAGTTTGAAGTTGAAAACCCCCTTGCTCGGAAGTTGAGCAGAGATCGAGAGTTTCAAATCACATATTTGTACAACTTAAACTACTGATATTTGCGGACAACCTACAATACCGGATCGACATTTTGACACTGATACTTCTCAAACCATGACAAAGCGAATTTGACGACACAGCACTTGTGAATGCCAAGAGGTCAAGAGTGCCCTACAGACTTGGCACTTATAATCCCGCTAAACAGAAGTCGGAGAAATTTCTTGGACTAGATGAAGATCGACATCTTGAGATTTTGATATCATGAACGGGCCCACCTGGTCGCGTGCCAGCTACAACGACTTGTGAGTGAGCAATAGATGTCAGACTGCACATTGGTCTTCCGTGAGAAGGATGAATATTTACGAGAACTTGCACTCTGAGAACAGGATATGACAGGGACAACGTGCTGTCAATTCTTCTAGCTGCTAATATCTAGCGAATGGTATCTTTGGTATTCCTGTCCTTTTTCACCAAAGTCAGTCCACCTCCTTGCGCCGCCTGGCTTTTGCTCTCCAGGATCATCCAGGATTCGGCTGTGGGCCAATTGTCCTTCATCTCTCCTCCTCCTCATGAGTAAGGGGGGGCTTATCACAAAGCATGTCCCTCTCGAGTCGTCGTCCAGGCTCTCTAGCGAGCGTATCGGTGCATGACATGGCGTCGTCTCGTGTCCATACACGAATTAAACTTCCTCTGGTTGTATACATTACTCTATTCAGTTCCGGTTTTGTCCTTCCGCAGGGTATACATTAGAACGGGACACATCAGCCCCTTGAACCCATTATTACAGTTTGCCGTCTGGCCCTGACGGCCCTGCGTCAGAATCCAGCATCTGCTGTAGTAAAGCACCGTGTTGCGCCATTTCGCTGTGTCGATGAATGCGAAAGATGTTATCAAAAAGAAATATAAGGTCGAAGATTAAAAAGGGTTCGGGGCATTAAAATCGTAAAATCCCAACAAGTCGCTTCGTTTCCCCGGTGTGGGATGAGAGTGTCCGGGGGTAGCCGTGTTATTACTCAGTCGTGCCAATTACCGCACCACCACAACTTCACTCAACTCCACATCTCGAGCAGGAGCGTTGCCGTCCCAGAGTTGTCCATTATTGTCCATATCCATAAGCATTCCAGGAAGGGCTTCTTCGGATAGAGTTGGGCTCAAAGTTCCGCTGCTAGAGCTGCAACTGGAGCTGGCAACAGTCCAGCCATCACTGGAGTCGGCGCGAGGGCGTCCAAGCAGACCCATACCAAAGTACTCGCCATACTCCTCGTCAGAAATGGCGTTGCGGTCGCCATACTCCACGTACTCGTATTCCCATCGCGTGATCTTTCCCTCCTGTCGTCGGGGTAACCATCGGGCCTTTGCTGCGTAGAAAAAGCAAGAGGCAATCAAGCCACCGACCACCAAATCAATTGCATAATGGTGGCTGAGGTACATAGTGGCCCAGCAGACCCATCCAGCATACATGATGAAGTAAGTTCGGAATTGCGGGAAACAGTGAGACATGAAAAGGGCCTCGAGGACGGCGTTCGCAGCGTGAAGCGAGGGGAAAGCGCCGAAAGGAACAGGTGCTGTGCTAAAATTGGTCGTATAGAGGTCGATACCAAAAATGGCGTCGATGCGGGCGAGTCCAGCAGGAGATCCAGGCATGCCGTAAGCAGCAGGTTCAAGACCATGCTCCATCTCGTACCAAGGTGGCGCACAGGGGAAGAGAAGCTGAATGGTGACACCCAGAATACTCATCCACCCGAAGGTGCGAGCCCAGACAGGGGCAGTACCGGGGGCAGCGAAGACGAACATGAGCAGGGCGCAGACTACAGGAGCACCAAAATGGCACAGGCCGTACGGGATCCAGGCAAGAATGTCGAGGACCGAGTGTTGGTGAGCGGAGAGAATGCTCGACAGATTGGCACCGTACAAGACGTTCTCGAGGGCAGGTAGCACGCGGACCCAAATATGAGGTCGGTACTCATTGGGGATAAATCTGAAAAATGTTAGCAGACGACATATTTGACCTTTGAAATGAACACATACCGACTACAAAAGAAATACAAGAGCCAGGTCCAGATTGTCACTGATGGCAAAAAGAATTGACGGGTGGCAGGCATAAGCAGAACCCATACGCTACCAATGATGGCCAAGAGCTTGACACCAGGAGCCGGGGGGGCGATCCAAAAAGAGAAGAGAATTAGGAGGCCAACAACAGCGTATTGGAGATCTGACGTCCTCCAATGATGCTTCTGAAGATCACGAACACCATCCCAAGCGTTGAAAGAGGTTTTGAGACTGGTGATCTCCTCATTGCCAGGTCTCGATTTCGATTTGGTACGTCGACGGCCAATTCGATATCTGTGAGGAACAGTGTTGAGGAATGGCAGATTAACGTGCTCGGGCCAAAGTAGCTGGAGCTTAGGCTTCCCTGAAAGGGTGGCGGAGAAGTCGTTCATGGCGAAGGTCTAGAGAGTTGTTTGGGTCGGCAGAATGGTGGTTCGAAAGGGGGTGTGTGCTGATTATTTGTAGCGTAGCGCAAGATAATTTTCGAAGAGATTCGTAACGCGTAGTCGGTAACCCAATATGAATACCCAAAGCTACCTCATATCCAAGTTGACCTATTTACTTGACTTGCACGCATATAGCGATGGTCGGAATCGTCGGGATGGCCGTCTAGAGCGATGGTTGTCGAGTCGCAGGGAGGCAGCAAGCGACAAGGACGCCACACAAAGAAGATGTGAGGCTAGGACCTGAAGTCGTGACGGAGGAAGATAGATGCTTTAACAAGGTGCGAATCAAAGACGAAACCAAGCCGAGGATCGAGGAGACAGAAAAAGGGAGGGAAGAAGGAGATGGAGGTGAGGAAATGGGAGTAGTAATATGAAGAAAGTGGAGGGAGTGGAGGAGAGAGGGATCGAGTATGATGACGAGGTGCAGGAAAGTGATGCACCAGGGGCGTGTACCAGTGCAGCTGGCCACTAGAAGCGCTGAAAAATCAAGGTCTTTACAGCTGATTTTGCAACCATAGTCCGCTAAAGAGCACAAAACCAACAGGGCACGTCGCGCAGGATTTCAGTGGGCGCTAAGCTACTGCCCCCATCACACTCCACTGACATTAGCTTCATTCAAGGGGTCCGCACCGCAGGATTTTCCTCATCTCAAATGAGTCCGGATGCTGCGGGAGGAGTCATCGATACAAGGATTTGGGGTACCAGTCAGTCAACAAGCCTCAGTGGGGCGTTGTGCATGGATGGCACCAGGGTCGCCTGGAGATTGCACTGGAGCCAGCGCCTAAGCCTAATCAGCTCTTCTCTGACGCTCAGACGGAGCTCTTTTGTCACTGCGAAGCCAATCAATCAAGACGACACAAACAAAGATGCTGACATAGCACGCTGGCCGGACATCGCGGAGCAACGGGGTTTGCGGCAGCCCGAATCAAGACGTATTACCGTAATTTCCTTCGAAGCCGCTGCCAAGCCTGATAGGCGGGCTGAGTCGCGTGAGAACTCACCCTGTCAAATAACGCTTACTTCCATGCTTCCCGCGTATTGTACCACCAAAACTTTACCGACCACGTTTTAAACTGAGGGGGAGATGAGATTGCTTATTAGTTACCAGCCCAGACAAGCCTACAAGCCGACGTGGCAATCTGGAATACTGAGCCTCGATCTCAAATGAGCCACAGAGCCTGTTCTCCCCTTGACATATCTTAGTCATTTGATATGACCACTCACGATGTAGGAACCGGAGGCAGCCCATGCCGTCGGTGATCCAGAAAGCACTGCACGTAGTACATCATTTCAGCCTTGGCATAGCTGCTGGGCAACGATTGACTGAGAACGTTGTGGCCCGCACCTTGCCAACGCAAGCGAAAAAGTCTTCCGGACAAAGTCCGCATTGTTTAAAGTCCAACAAATTTTCCGATCACATTGACTGTCACCATCAATTGCTGCAAGTACCCTTCTAGTCGGCGTCGGAGGCTCGCCAAGCTCCATGGACCCCGAGCCTCCGACTCCGACTTATCACATCACCATCTGGAACGAATGAGATTGAAAGGGTGATCTGCCGACGTGCTTTCTGACCTCAGCGAGACCCATGATCCCATGTGCTAGATTGCACTGCGCTGATGATGACGAGACGAGACGAGACGAGACAAGACCAATCCATGTTCATGACAAGTCTTTGAGTGGCTTGATCAATACCAAGACCCACGCCTTGATGGCATCTCTGTTTTCTGCTATTGATCAGGGTCCGTGGTCAATGATGGTGGCTGATACTTGAAGAAAACGTCACCATCAGAAACGGTTCCCAGACGGTGTCAAGTTCCTCCACAGCCTGGGCATTCTGACTGAACGGAGAGACTCTGTGTTCTGATGGCAGCGTCATGACTGTGGCACAGTGACATGCGCCTGGAAGACTGTCTAGATTCGATTATGGGGACGGACTAAACCAATCAGACCAGACCGGGAATCTAGGTTGGTGAGTCCGCGTGCCCAGCAACCAGCCGCGCTTATAGGTTGTCAGATACCAACATATGACTATGATGATCGCTGGCTCAATCTAACGTGACATTTATAATTGTTGATTTGTTAGATTGAGCAGCTCATGTCCATGTGTGTTGGCAGTAACGTAAGGTACATACAAGGTTGCAATTAGGCGTCAAGAGAGCCTGTCTCCTGCTTGCAGTTGAAACATAGAAGCGACCCGGGGGTATCCTCAAGGGGACACTTCCGCTGAGGTCATAATCAATTTGTGCATGCGAGGAAACTTCCTGCAGCTCATACCTGCTTGTGGTCTTGTCCTGAGCTTTGTCATGCACCGGCTGCTCCGCCAAAGGGAGCAAAGCTTTGATTGTTTTCAAGCCTCTTGATAAACAAAAGTCAGCCGTACTCCGTAGGTACTTCATATATCGATAATCATTCAGCGGGCGAGTTGATAAAAAATCAGTTATGCTCCTTTCTGAAAATACGTTGCACAAGAGCTCCACTGCAAAGTTTCACAGGCCACAAACTGAGATGGATGATGAATAACGAACCATTGAGAAGCAATATCAAAGACAAGGATCAGCGCTCTATTTTGGCGCTAACAAGGAGCTGGGGCCACTGCATCTTTTTCGTCACATTCAAATGTGGAAACAAAAAAGCGATGTGCGTTCAGCAGGTACTCGCAACCAATGTACCTTCTCCAATTCCGCTACTTCCTGAGTGGAAGATGCTTACCATCCGTGGCTGTCCATGGAGGAGGCTTTCGATGCAGCCAGGAAGGCATAGACTAATCCAACCCATTGGATATTTACTCACACCTGTCTTTTCTTAACAACTTTCATACGCTGCTGCCTTGAAGCTCCAGAGCTAAGTAGGTACCTATCAAGTTAACACAGATTACGCTGGAAGACTCAGACACCTCTACTGTTTTAGATGATCAAGGTTGCAAGTCTGAATGCTAATAGAATTCGAGCTGCGGCAACGGCGTGCTCTAACTCGTGTCAGAGTTAAGCCATTGACTATCAACCTCTGGACTGTGCGCACGAGATATGTGTCTGTATACCTACGGAGTTACCTAAGTCATCTAAGCAGCCAACTGATATTAATTGTCGGTCCAAAAGACTTGAGTTCATTTCGTGATTTATTCGACAGCTTCCTATTACCAATTTTAGACCCAGCCCTGCTGTTGACGAAACTCTTGACGGCTCTCCGTGTAAGAGACATACACACGACGAGGGTCATAGTAACCCCACGAAACACCTACACTTTTCCCTTGTCATTTTGCTGTATCTCAACGTTCACTCTGAGTAGCGGAATATAGCTTCTGGTTGATGGATTTGCACAAGGGAAACTGTTTGAGCTTTTCTGGCCATTGAGCCAATCAACAGCCAACTAGACCTGTTTAGCGCGGCAAGCCTCATCGTCATGACGGTGACGTCCTGCTAGAGGGGGAAAGAAAAAGTTTATGAACTAAGCTCTTCCTCGGTCAAGAGCTATGTTCGCTCCGACTCCGACGCGGAGTTTTCGATATGTTGTGCGATACTATTTAAAAAAAAATCCAACGGAGGCTCTTAACGGTCGCTCGGGTCTCGTTTGTCAATGCGTGAGGCGCGCGCCCCGAGGTGAGACGAGGCGCGAGGCCACAATGCGAGGAAATTGAATGTGGATAGCGTGGATCCTCCGCTCGGGACGGATAAGCAGAACGAGCAGTGGAGGTCAGAGAGAGAGAGAGAGATTGGGAGGGTCTCAATGAACAGGGATACGAAACTCATCCAGTCCCTTGGATAGAACAGGTTGATTACTGTCTTGTCACAGCACATGATCTTGCTGATAAACAACCTGATCAGTGCATGGATGCAACTTGAGTCTTGGTTGAAACACCCATGCCACAGCTGCAAAAGCCAAGGTCGAATTGAGGCGGACTGGCCCAAGTTCAGGAGATCGCCAAGGGTCCCCTACCTGCGCACGAGACACCATCACTTGCGATATGATGGGATGAGTTAGGTAGTTTCAACTTTTAACTCAATCTCAAAGGTAGTTCTAAGCTTCTTGAATATTATGCTTAATACTCCGTATTGCAAACGAATGGGTTCATTAGGCAAGAAACACACTATGTCGGTTGGCTTGATAGCATCGTTGAGGCAGAGTCTTGGCCTCGGCTGTTACTCAATATGCTGTTAGTGCCTGACACTTCATGATGAGCACATGCTGAGCTTCGGTTTACAGGCTTGTTCTACGCTCATCTACTTTGGTCTTCTTGCTGATTCTTGCTGATGCTTGAATGTCTGACCAGAAGCGAGAGGATGTGCAGTACGTGTCTAATTGGGAAACGTTGGTCCAGACCGCAGTGTCTGAACACGGGTATGATGACTGCTGAATACTGTTACATGCCTCTCACCCTACCTACCGGACATGAAAGACCAACGCGGTATGCAAGCACGCGCCAACAGAGACTAATGCCCAATCAAAAATGCATCATGGTTGACTCTTACTGGACAAACAGTGATGACTGCTACTCTAGCTCCAGATCCATGCCCTCGTGAGCGACAACTCCAAGGTATATCATGGATCAGGTATCATGATACCAATAAAAGCCTGGTTTGGGAGCCCAATACAGAGGCGGTCAATGCGACGACATCCGAGCGAGCCGCCATAATAGGTGGCATGGGATCGAGGATACTGTCAACCCAATTATCACCATCCTCTCTTCCGTACTGTACTTGGGCTGAAGTCTAAGTGAGACAGAGTACAATTAACAACTTATTAAACGAAATTTTCGTTCTTGAGCCCCAAAAATCTATCATGACAGCCGATTACCTTAGTTCCCACAGCGGCTTTAATCGTTGCGAAGTCCACCGTGGTCCCACCTAATTCAGGTCCATCGAACTTTGTTTTCCGTGTTTGGTTTATTGACTCGGCCGGTTTCTTAAGGGGAAAAAATTTCATCACTCACTAATTTGGGGCAATATCCGCTCAGAAGTCGGGACCCGGCTCATTGATGGATGAGCAAAAAGAAGGGAATTTTCACAAATTTCTCAGTCACGGACCGGTGGTCGGTAGTTTTCGGCCGGCGTTCGCAGTCGGGGTCCAGGAGAATACCGACCGATATTGGTATGGGACGATTATCGATACAGCGACGAATGCGTGTTGCTGGTTGGTCTCCTGATGAATGATCACTGCATCAAGATTCCCGTTGTCCGAATCTTTCCAGGCGCCCATGGGCGATTCCTTCAAGCTTTAGCTCGCTTCAATTTTATCAGACCATACTTTCTATCGTTGCGCTTTAGAGATCTCGTGCAATGCACGTGGTTAATGGTTATCCCCGGCTTTCTACTGCGTGACATACCATACACCTTGTCTGCATTTCTGCCATTAAGTGGCAGGTTCAGTGATGCATCATGTCGTCTTCAACGTTTTGTAACACTTTAGTGTTCGAAAGATTCAAGTAGCAAATGGTGCGAGGACAGGGGGTGAGACATAGCATTCCTCAGATATCGATTTGACTCGAGTTTGCCAGATTCGAGCAAAATCCTTGTTGTAACGCATACTGTTGTAACGCATACTATTGTTCAAGGACGCTATCCCGGGGTTACTTGAGATGTCTTACACATTAGTAGCCAATTACTTTGATATTATTTGGCCGAATGACCTCGTTCGTGATCTCTAGCCCCCACATCTCAAAGGCAGCCAGAGACCGCAACCAGCGACGATCGGCTCTTATCATCACTACATGGACTGGTCTACGCTGCCAACTCAACCTGGATATCAACTCAATACCCTGTCTAGCCTATGAGGCTGGCGGTGAGAGACGTACATACAGTCTACTCTGCATTACTAGGGAGTCTATACCTTAGATGTTTGCGTAGATCTGGAGCTACAACCTACACGCATGATCCTACAGTTCTTTCAGGCATCAGATCCACTGCCCAATTATGCATCGTGATAACGGATAATCAGATCTGGCATCGACTTCAATGACAAGTACACTCGACTCTCGTATTGTCTATCATTCCGTATCCATTGCATTTGTTAACAGTCCTTCCTCTCATCTCTAAGATGTAATGCCGTCAAACTATGGCCGCAAGTGAGGCTCTGATATATAGCGAACGTCATCGTGATATTCCATCCATGGACACCCTGAGAGGCTGGCGAGAGGGGGGGTGTCCTTTCGAAAGACAGACTAAGAAACCTTACATTGTCTCTGAATTGACTCTGCCGCTTCTCATTCGAGACTTTGGGGAATTGACTTTTCTCAATAAATCCATGGCATGCTGCGGGGATATTCGTCTCATGCTTTAGTTTGGCGGCATAGAAGTGTGGCTAGGTGGCTGCACATATGACTGCTCATGAGATTTATGGCATTTCCATATTGTCAAAATATAAGCCTGCTCTAAGCAGTAGCTTTGAGCTGAACAGGAAGAAAGCGAACTCAGCTTCCAGTAAATACCTCTTGCGAGTGACATTGCATTGTCTGTGTGTGGTGATGGCTTCACCGCATTTGATAGGCACAGGGTAGGCGTCATTGGCAGGACAGAAGAAGACAGCGATTGGCATTGACGAAACGCTTGTTATGACTACAAACTTCATCGTAATGGCTCATCCACTATCGAACACAAGCCAAGGCTCAATGGCGAAAATATCGACCAGGGCATGATACAGCCACAAGATGCAGCGCGGAACCAAGGTTTGTTTGTTCTGATATTGACTACACTATCAACCACACAAGCATCCTTCTATCGAACGACACTGATGCCCAAAAGCCTAGCTAATAAAGATCCACGTTAATCCTCGCAGAAGGGAGGTCTTCCTAGAGCCTCTCCCTTCGCCACTCCTCTTACACCACCCTCAGAGACCTCAACCCCTTTTTCTTTTCCGGTTGCGACCAAAATGCACCACCAACGCCATGCCGCTGAAATCCAGAGACAACTGTCTCGCCGCGGGTTCGAAATGCTTGCATGATCAAGCTATGCGAGAGGGAAAAAATAGCAACATCTCCTATGCGCATCCAGCACCATATGTCTGTCCACAATAACTGATAATGCCCATAATAGTGTGTATGTTGTGTCAGATAGACAGCCATGCACATCGATAGCCTAGGCACTAAGCTTTCCGAAATACTGTCATCTCGAGCTCCTCACTACTTCCTGCGGGCTCTGCCCTTGCTTCTGCCCTTTCGAGGACTATTCTTCCCAGCAGAACGCTATTCCGAGGAAGATAGAGGTACAGGGGGGACTACAGGGGTCTCCTTTTTGCCCGAGGGAGTCTTCTTGCCATCCTTATCCTTGCGCTTCTTGGCTCGTTTCTCCTTACCCTGACTAGGTGAGGCAGAAGGCTGTGATGCAGGAGCGCGCGTAGGAGAGGACCTGGGAGGGGAGGAGTGGGGGATAGAGGGTATGGGTACCACGCTCTGTCGGGGAGCGGGCACAGAAGCCTCCTTGACTTTCTTCTGCCTCTTACTGCTTGTAATAGGCGTGGAAGCAGACTTGGGAGTAGGGGTTCCTGCTGTAGGGATTGCGGGAGGCAAGATAGGGGTGTACTTCTTTGCGACTGCAGACGCTGGCTCAGAGCCCAGGTCCGGGCTTCCAGCTCGGTTTGTCTTTTGCTTCTTGGACTTGCTCGCTGCAAGCTTGGTCTCCTCTTGAAGTTGCTCGGCTACGGCTACGGCATCATCTTCAGACGCTGCTAGCTTTCGCTTGTTCTTGCGCGTATCGGGATTCGATGCTTCGGCTGTTCGAGAGCTGGGGGGCTCGGGGATGCTCTGTCCCTTCCTCTGCTTCTTGTCAGAAGCCTCCTTTGACTTGCGCTTCTTTTCCTTCTTGGCAGCTTTGGCTGACAGAACGGGAGCATCGCCCATCTCGACGTCCTCATCATCGCCGATGCTTCCCATGGGCTCGTTGACTCCGATGGGTTGGTATCGAGCCTTCAGGCCAGTGGGCTGAGCACGAGGGGCTGGCTTGGGAACAGGGGCGACAGAGTTAGTGGAGCCAAGTTGTGTGATCTTCTTGACCTGCATAACTTGGTCGATCTGCTTGGTAGCTGATTTATAAGTTAGTGGAGAATATAAAAAAACGTGACGGCTGGGAGCTTACCGGGCTGGTATTGAGGGCGATCAGAGGGAATCATGATTTGGATATTTCCCTTGGGGGCAATACTCTCAAAGGAGACACCATAGTCCTCACCATTATGAGAAAACAGCCTATCAGTAGACTGAGACTGGTTCATGGGGATCTCAAGATTCTGAACAACTGAGATGGGCACATTGGAAGGAACTGTGAAGTACCAAAACTGCTTGCCTTCGAGGTTCGCCTTGTTGCAGATCTCAGCAACATCGCGGCCGTTTGTGCCATCATCGCCCTTGCGAAGGACAAAGTCGGGAGCAATGAAGTTGGGGAGGTCGAGCTGTCCTTCGCGATCCTCAATGTGCATGGATTCATCAACCATCTCATCATCAGAATCCTCCTCCTCGCTTGAAGAACTGTCTGGCTCGGGAGCGACAGGCTTAGCAGCAGGTTTCGCAGCAGGTTGAACATCCTGTTTTTCATCCTCGCTTTCGTCCTCACTAGAAGAGTCGCTGGTGGAGGCAGAATCGTCTTGCTTTTTGGCGGATGGTTTGGGCGACTTCTCGTTTTCCTCATCACTATCACTATCGCTTCCTGACTCCGAAGAGCTCGAGGTGCTCTCAGACACCTTGGCAGGACTTGTGCCGTTAGTCTTTGCTTTGGTCTTTTCGTCGTCAGACTCGTCTTCGCTGCTTGAATCGCTAGAATCTTGAGGCTTAGACTTGGCAGGAGCAGGATTTTTCAAAGAAGTGCTCTTTTTGGACGCGTTGCGCTCGGCATCGCTATCGGCGATTTCATCATCTTTGCTACGACGGCGTGGAGTGGCCGAGGCAGGTTTGGTGGTGCTGGTGAGCTTGGCAATAAAATCGGCCGGGCCATCGCTGCTGCTATCGCTATCGCTTCCGCTTCCTGACTCATCGTCATCATCCCCATCGTTGTTGGCGAAAATGTTGTTTGGGTCGCTCGACTCTTTCTTGATAGTTGCAGCACGGTTGCTGGGGCGGCGGTTGAACTGCGCTTCAGCCGATAGGCCCTTCTTTGTGTTCTCTATGTGCTTGTTGAGGGAGTGTATTTTGTAGGGTTCCTTAGGCGCCATCTTGGGCGGACTTTTGTGTGAATATTTTCGGTGGTGAGGGTGCAATTGGTGGGACGAGGTTGATCGAGGTGAAGATGAAGTTGCTGGAAAATAAATTTTGGGAGGTGCCACGCTAGTGGGGCAATCCACTACCTAGGAGTTAAGTTATCCTGGCCGGGGGTTAACTGTCCGGACGCGCCTCTGTCGTGTAAATATCTGGTAATAGGTGACGCGAAATCAATGAGACTGGGCAAATAGGCTTAGGTTCTATGCACTTCAAATGAAAAGGCGAGGAAATCCTAGATATTAATAAGCCGTTGGTATTATCCCTTTTCATAGGTACCATTAAAAGCCGTCAAGTGAAAAGAGACCGTAGACCTAGGTGACGCGAAATGATTTTTCTTATCGATAAGACCGAACGCACTTTCAAGATGTTTTAGCCTTTAAGCATGGAGCATGCGACGTTTCATCAACTCTATGACAGTTGAATATGACTCTCCGGAGATTTATTGTTCTTCCCGCTTATCTTGCCTGGGACTGATCATATTCAACTGATTTTACCATACCCATTCTCAGCCATGTCCTCTCACAAAAAACGAAGAATTGAGGGTGTAGATGCGACAAAGCGTGAGTGTAGGACTCTTTGCCTCGGGTCTTTCGATCGTGCTAACTCACACAATAAAGCGATGAGTGCTATTGCTGCTCTTGCTGCTAGACGGAGAGAGGCTGTAGCCTCTTCAACGTCCGCGCAACAATCCTCAGAATGCGATGGGAAACCACCCACCAGCAACGTCAACTATTTCAGTCCGCTCCAAAAGGGAAACAGTCAAGTTGGAACTCCGTCAACTCCTAAGAAGATGGCAGTAAAGACTCCTCGGTCACAGCGTGGAACTGAGTCGCCTGCCGCACATCCCAAGAGCCATGAAATGGCAAGGTATATGACCCGGCACCACCAGTCTCGGCATCGCTCATCAGCTTCTCAGTTGGCCACCAGGATCTATAACTCCTGAACCCGGAACATTTCAAAGGGCCATACCTTATTCATCATTTCGGTTATCCAATCAAAACCACCGAGTGAAGAAGGGAGGTGTGGTAGAACTACGACTTCCTAGCAAAGAGGTAATCTTCACGCCTCGCTCTTACAAGTCCCTTGACTGACTTAGCAGCGATTTCCAATCATTGGAAGTTTTGGTATTAGAGTAATTCAAGGTGAAGTAGTGGTGGCTGGTGCTACTCTTCATCCTGCTGAAACTATTGAATGGGTTCATGCCCCTCATTGCCATGCAGTTCCCGTGTTACGGACGAAGGAACAGACGAGACTAGAGCTGCATCCGGATAAAAATACTCAAGGTCTGCGCCAGTTGGGCCGTTTATCACCTCTATTCAGGAAAATGTGGAACGAACCATCTGAGGGAGACTCAACCAAGTCAAACAAAGAAGCAACTTTTCAGATTGTAAGTTTTCTTACCTGCTATGAAAGCGTTTACTAATGCTCTTCCAGATCCAAACACCGGAAGATGCCCCTAAGAAATGCATCATCCAAGAGTTAGACTCACTAGCTGCATGGAATAGGAAGCTTTCATCCTTGGTGACGACCAGTCGGGAGAAGCCGTCTCTTTCAGCGTTGATATGCGGCCCAAAGTCGACCGGAAAGTCTACTTTTTCGCGGTTGTTTCTGAACCGGCTCTTGACAGATCGATCTCGTAGACAGACCCTGCGAGGTGTTGTGGTCATGGACCTAGATCCAGGCCAACCGGAATATGCGCCAGCGGGCACTTTGTCTCTCGTGTTTGTGACGAAGCCGAATCTAGGGACACCATTTACACACCCGGGCATCAGAGACGCTGCTTCGAATGTCGTTCGTTGCCATTCAATGGCCTCCGTAACTCCAGCGTCGGACCCCGATCTCTATCTGGCATGTGCGGTCGATCTATTTGATACATACAACAAAAATCTTGCGGGTGTTCCTCTCATTATCAATACACCAGGGTGGATTCTTGGAACCGGGCTCGATCTTCTCTGTACCCTGGTCAGGGATATGAAGCCTGAAGAAGTGTTATATATGTCTGAAGAAGGCCCCTCTGAGACAGTCGATGCGTTGCGGGCTGCAACAGCAACCACGTTTACAGAATTACCCTCCCAGCAGTCCGAGTTTACAGCAAGAACCGCTGCTCATCTGAGAGCAATGCAGACCATGTCCTACTTTCACTTACAAGAACTAGCTTTGACGACCACGAAGCAAACTGATGTCACCCAAAGGTTGAAGTGGAACCCATCGCCACTTTCTTTCAGACCACCCTTACTTGTACGATATTCCTCCAAGAAGGGGATCCTCGGCTTGGTATCTTACGATTACCAATGCCCCCCGGAGTTGTTGGCCGATACAGTGAACGGACTGGTTCTGGCAGCAGTTGAGATAGAGGATTTGAAAGCATTTGCCGGATTCACCCAAGAACAGGCCTCTGCCAATACATTATCGAAGCTCGCAAAGCTTGACGCAGCTAGTAAAGATGAGGCTCTCCAGATAGTGTCGGCAAGCCCTGAAAGCATTCCTTTCATCCCCAACTACAATGACGCTGCTTTGGACCCTCGGTATTCTCGAACCATTGGGCTGGTTCTCCTGCGAGGTATCGACACGAAATCACACACCCTGCAGCTTAACACACCAATTCCAGCGGAAGAGTTCAAACACATCAAATCCCAAGGCAGAGACATTGTCCTGCTTCACGGCAAGTTTGATACCCCAAGTTGGGCCTATACTGAAGATCTCTATGAAAGAGCTGGGGCTGACGAGGGGAACGACGCAATACTTGAAGGTACGGATGAGGATACAGACGATGATAGGTCAGAGGCCGAACTAGAAGACGTTGACAGAGTTAGCGATTTGACAGAAGTTCCCTGGGTGGAGGTGCTGGAAGGGAGCCAGAGGCGGCCAGTTGGCTCAAGAGTTTGGAGGGTCCGTCGGGATCTAGGCCGCAACAATGCCTGAGACTAGACCGCAAGAGTACTGGTAGTCAACAGATCGGCGATTATGGTGGCTGCGGCCATCTGTTACCACTCGCTAGCGACCGTTGAACACCTGAAGGTGGGGTTTTGAACCGGCACTTGAAAGCAATTGCCATGTGGCGAGCTCGGCATTGAAGAAATAATGACGACTTGGCTGAACTGAGACTTACTGACAAGATTGGTCAGCCTCAACTAGGTATCTAATAGCTAACAAAACCGCTTGGACGTTCGTAGGCGGAAAGAAGTGAAGCAGCTCTAAGTCGGCGAGGCATGGATGCTAGAGAAGAACAAGCCGTAATGACAAGTTGGAGTTCATTGCAGCCCTTGGACCAGATTAGCCAACCCCTTGACATGTCAGCTCTCGGCCCTAGATATCGGCCTGATGTAACATCGTTCCCACTTTTGGCTTGTTTCGAGAGCATGATATGGAGTAGATGACACGTCATAAACAACCTCGTGGTCAGTCCGTCAGGTTGACGCCATGCACAGTTCGCTACTCTTGGTAAATGGGACAGTACCAATGGTTACACAGGGAATACGGGCACTAGCTGAAGTCAGGCCATTTTGGCAGATTCTAGACCGAGTTTATCAAGTTTTCCGAAGAACAGCACCGAAGCAAATCCCGGAAGCTGCCAATAATCGCCCTGCTCATGGAAGTCGAGATGAGTGATCTTACATGACATCCTTAGCATCGCCCAGCATCAATTGGTTGTGAACTTGGGCATACAAACGCTGAAGCCGTGATTTCGTTCTACCAACTTGTTGTGCGTTCATATGAGACCTAGATATGCGCCAACTTGCATAAATTTGCTCTTCTGCCCCGCTTATGACCTGACCCGATAAATCTCGGGAATCGAGGGGTTCTTTCGGGTGCATTGGCTGGCATTTCAGGAACTTTTCAAAGGATTGAGGGTTATGATATATGCCAATATGGTGGTGTTTATCGTCAGACTGGATGTTCTTATATTGTAACGAATCCACTCCTTCTCCTTTTACTCTGATCCATAGTTCTTCTCTAAGTTCTTCTACTTTACCAAGGGAGTGACACACTCTCCTGTCTTGGCCTTACACCTACCATGGCGAGGTTCAACTTGCATGAGATACTTCAGGTTGTTTCTCAACACCTTACACCCGTATCTCCTCCGATTCGGTCCTGCTGCTTCATACTCTTCTTCGCTCAACAAGTATACGATAATGGCAGCGCAATCTCCACCAAGAAGTTACTCACACTCCGAGCTATCCACTGGCTTTTCAGAAAGCGGCCATCTGCATACGCGTGAGCTATACCGAGTGTCAAAATGGAACCTCCGCGCGTCCTTGCTTTTAACTTTGATGCCCGAACCCCATGCTTGCAATCAGAGACAGAGTCTTCTGTCCTCTTACTGGACCTCAGATACGACACCTCGAGACAATGGCGCTGACTAGGGATGCAGCAGCCCAGTGAGCTGCATCGAGTAAATGAGCCAGCAGATCTGGCCCCTGTTTTGCACAACAGGGCTTGACCTTGAACGCACAATTCCACAAACTTTCCGGGGAGTCGGTACTAGTCTCCGAAGCGATTACATTACAGAAGCTCGTTCACGGATGCGCCATTACACAGAGCCATCAGCAGTCGAAGTAAAGAGCCCTTACACAAGACGGATGAGACTTCTTCTTTCGGATGTCATTCGATTTTGGGCCATGTTATGCGAGTCTGAGGCGCAGGATCTGCCTTTAACGCATGTAAAAGCGGCAAGTTCGGACGAAGCATGAAAAAAGCATGAAAAACTCGTGGTAGAAGCTTGGGGCAACCGTTTGCTCGAGGCCAAAAGTAACCACCGCCATAAGTTTACCTCACCGCCTCGCAACTCCTCACGCGCCACATGCGATAGTACGACTTTAGACCAGTTCACTTGTAACGGCGCGCCGTTGTAACTTTAGCTCGAGTTTCGGAGTACCCTTGTCGCCTAGAAACTCTCCACCAACATGACGTTCGAGCGTTGGGCTTCAAGGCTGTCAAATTTGACGACATGGGACTAATGGTGGAGAACACCGCCGTTGAACCCATCTCGTGGGATCGGAGGATAGTCAGTGACGTGCATAATGAGTTGGAGGGTCGAAAGAACACTCTGGTTCAAGTAAGTTGGTTATGAAGGCGTCAACATAAGAAACATGCAACTCATACCTCCAGATACGCCAGTCTGAGCATGTTCGACTCTGCCACTGTTGCTTGTATGGCACATATTTAGGGTTCTCTCAGCCTGGGTTTCACTTTTATTCGGCGACCGCCAAGGTGTTCCTTTCACCACATGGGTGGGTAGCATTCACCGCTCGCCCGAGCTGCACCAGCGCCAACGTACATGTGGGTGAGCAACAGCGACAAAATGAAACATAATTTCGTGAAGTCCAAGCCTGCCCAAGCAGACAAGGATTGCACACACATACCTTGCCAAGAAACCCCATTTGCCATGATCGGGAGCGGTTCAATAGGAAAACAGGCCTTGTGGTTGGTGACTGGAACGCTCAGACCGGGCCACGCCGGCCTGCGTAGCGGGGACAGCGTCAACGAAAGTAGGAGAGGGGTCCAGTACGGGATTTCGAGGTCAAATGGAGAGACAACAGTGGGATTTGTGCAACAAGACCATCAACAGAACGGAGCTGAAAACGATGGATGATGCATGGATGGTTGGTGCGGGTGAAGCAAGGGCTCTTGGGGCTTTGCTTTTTGATCCTTGACACAGGACAATCTCCTGATGCCAGTGGAGAACGACATGTCCAGAATTGATGATCTCTCGACAAGACACACAGCAAGTTGAGATTGCCATGTCCAGTGGATGCTCAACAACGCAATATTTTCTTCTCTTGGTCAGGTCAGGTCAAGAAATCAGATTGTAACGAAACAAAATTGACCAATGAGACGAGCCAAATGATTTTACGAACCATGGTTTCATGATGGCGATAGCCATTTGTTACCAGGCGATTGAGCCACGAAGACTCTAGGAGAGGCGGGCATCACAATCACTAAGCATATTCCATCTGACAGTCTCACTTGATCGCCTCGCTTATCTCCGCCGGTCCCGTTAGGACCCATCGCTTCGAATAACCGCCGACGACTCGCAAAACCCTCGGCACGAAATTAGCAATGGAACTGACCCCCGAAGTGATGCACCTCTTCTCTTCTCGTGTGCCACCTAGGCCACCTAGCCACCCACCCACTCGATTGATCTGCAGGCGGGCAAATGCATCTTATTAACAACGTCCAAGCAGCATTTTCTCCACTCGGAACCCATCAACATGATTATTCGCCTTTTTCTATAGCCGGTGTTATGGTAGTTTCTGTTCATCTTGTTTTGATGTGTAGCGCTCCTGTCATATTGGTTCTTTTTACAAAGCACTCTGCGTTCATACCCAAAACACATATCCCCTGCTTCCACATTTGCTCTTAGTTGACAAACTCATATCCATGCGGCACATTGATCCTTAGTTTGGCGGCTCTATAATCCATCGTCATGGGAGAAGGGGCTCAGCGAAGAGAAGTCAGCTATCGATCTGCATGTACAGAATGTGCACGCCGCAAGCAAAGGGTAAAAAAACCCCAAACTTGGTCATTTCTAGAACGGCCGGCAAGTTGCTATGTATTAATGCTGAAAATGCTAAACATATACCCAGTGCAACCGTGAGTGGCCATGCAGCGGATGTCAGAAACGCAAGGTGGCCGACAAATGTCGTTTCAAAGACGCCAACCACTCCATTGCGGACAGGGTTGCCTTGGATAGGCAGAGAAAGAATCGTACCAACAACAAGACCAGCCCGGACCCAGGAGACGAGCCCGACATTGAAGGCACAAGAAGTGGTGATATTGGCACTTTGGGTTATATGCCTTCCAATATTAATCTTGATCTGACGTCGGAACACGAGGTTCGTAACATTTTCTTTATTGTTTGACTCAACCCTAACGTCATACTTGCTTTCAGATCACCAGGAGTGCACCACAAGAATTCTTGAAGGATCCTAGAAGTTTTCCACAGCTTGAAAGAGCTCTAAGAGCCATTCCCGCCAGGTCTTTTACCGGTATGTACTGTCAGCAAAGCAACTGAGAACATCTAGCCAACTGTGATATCAGACACACTTGTCCAGAACTTCCTTAGCAATGTCAACTACCACTACTACATCGTCTATCCGCCATCTTTCGTAGAGCAGTATCAACTGTGGTGGACAGCACGAACCGAGAACCGCCCTCTTAGCATCCAATGGACTTGCCTTCTCTTAACAATTTGCGCGTGTGCCTCGCAATATACCGATGTCGAATTGCAGCGGAATCTTGAGGCTGGCCTTGGCGATCCGATCCAGCGTATAAGTGAGCGATTTCATGAAGCTGCTCGCGAGCTGGGAAGCGCTATATCCCTTGGTCATGGTCACATTACCAATGTCCAGCAACTTCTGCATTCTTGTTACTGGTTCAAGGCCGAAGCCCGTTTTGTCGAATGCTGGCATGTTTTGAACGCTGCTATTAGAGAGGCCCAAGAACTATGTATGCTTGTGTATAGCTGGCAACTAGACAAGACAGCTGACTGTATCGCAGCCATCCATCAAGAAGGCAAGGCAGGCCCCATCTCAGAATTTGACTTGGAAGTAAGACGGAGAATCTGGTGCATGCTGGACACTTGGGACTGGTATGTGATCTTCTGCACGGCTCAATGGATTTTGACTCATGTTCCAAAAGGCAGATTTCGACACTGTTGGGTAGGCCTATGATTATCGACCGAGCCGACTGCGACGCCAGCCTCCCAACTCTCGGCTTGGAAGGATGCCAATACTCGCCTCTATTACACATGAAGATGCAATGCAGCGTAATACGACAACTTTCTAAGAGATTCGGCTCGCCAAAAAACGTCATGACACATGCAGATGTTCAGGAATACCAGGGCATCATTGAGACATGGATCGCAACCTTTCCACCTCCCTTCAACATCCAGCACCCGGACAGGTCTTCAGACGCTTCGTGTCCCTGGATGGTCCTTCACAGACATATACTGCATAATGTGACATTTTCAATGCTTCTGCAGCCTATTCGTGGTTTTCTTACAAGACCCTTTGCTATACGATCCTTAGAGGCAGAGCTGCAAATACGCAGTGACGGCATCAACTATTGTTTAGAGCTGATGGCGTCTTTGCATAGATTTTTCAAATATGTCTACCCCCGCGATGCGAAGTTCCATTTTGTTCTCTTTTGTATCTTCGACCTCTCGACAGTCTTGTGCTCAGCAGTTCTTCATGATGAGCATCATACACTTCCTCGACGAGACGATGTTTACAAAGCCATCGATGAGGCGCATGCCATGTTGCAGGAGCTTAGGATGGTGACCAAATCAGCCAAGGCATCATACGGGATCCTCACTCGGATCGTCCAGCGTCTCCCACGGCCAACAACGACGCATAACATGTCTAGCAAACGCCCTGTACCTTCGAGACCCCAAGCTCCCCCAGAAGCTACTGCATCGCCACAAACACTATCGCCAGGCAGCGTATCACATTCCCAAAATTCCCCTCCGGCAGCAACTTTCTCACCTTCTCCTGTCATTATCCCTACACCAGGGGCAGTGTCTCCAGTTTACACCTTGGGAGGTGTTCCTGTTGTGGGTGGTGACTTTGTGCCTCCCATTGCATACGCTGCTACTACACCGTGTTCTGACTGGCAGCCACAATTGTACATTCAGAACCCAACAGGTTTCGCGCCCGCCGACGTGCCCCCCGAGGGCACTGTATTCGCGAACATCTCAGACGAAGAGCTGGGAGAATTGGCCAACTTATGGAATTACCAGTCTCTTGACTTCAGCTTCATGAGCACATAGTCATGCGTCCGGTGTGCCTATAGCGTGGGTACAATGCCATATCCGGCTGAAATCTAGACGGACAGGGAGTGATAAGCCAGGGAACACTGAAGATTGCTCAGGGCAATCCTTGATATGATAGGACTACGTGGTTTTATGGTAGCTATGGGAAATTCGACGCACCGATGATTTGCTCCCCTTTGGAATCATATGACTTGTTGGCGCCAGGACGCTTTGATGTATGACAGCCTGCCAAAGCGTGCTCATGGTATAGCCAATATTCGAAGTGAGCAACACGCTTGGGCTATGATGAGTAGTGTCACGAAATGAGCAGGATTTAAGGATTTACGAAATTATGAAAGATATTTACTGCTATAGACAGGCGAAAACATGCGAGGGTTTACGGGAGGGCTGCTCAACGAGAACTGGGGTGTTTCATATGACAGGTTCGACCTTGCAAGCAGAGATTGTAAAGCTACGAAGTGGTTTTCGAGATGTACCGCTCTAGGTTGGGGTTTGCCATCCCACAAGATCAGATCACGCATTTGGGGAAGTTGTGGTGAGATGATGACAACATACGCCGTGAACTTATGATGCTCCAAGAGATGAATAATTGAGGCTTCACAGAACTTTAGAGGATAGGAACACCCACGCCCACCACATTATGTTGTTTATTTATAATCAGTGCCTGTCTACCCCTGTGTAATGCAATACGCCTTAGTGCTCTGAACGATATCAATCTATAATAGCACAATAAACCCAAAATGTCGTAAACTGCACATTTCGGTCCAAGAAGGAGATTTTCCAAAATAACAAACAAACTATAAATCCTGCAATTCATTCTTCCGTGCTCCCTTGAGATGGTACTTTTGATAAAACATCCAAAATGAGGCCAACTGTTTTGAGTGACCAAAGCCAATGAATGAACCCTCACAGGGCTACTCCTTGCAAATGGAGGAGAGCCTTGATGATCTGCCAGGAGATAATTGGCCATAGAGTATGCCTCAGCAAGTCCGAGGATTATGCTCTCGCGGTTGATGAGGCATTGTTATCCATGGGTTTTGAGGCCTAATGTCAAGAACACTCTAGCCTGATTGGTTGCTTGATGACTGAGCCGCCCACAAATAGATAAAGCCCAACCCCTCTCAGTGTCATGCTTTGTCCCTCATCATTCTCAGTTTCCTCATCTCTTCCACCAGTAAACACGCATCGTCAATCGTCTCTAGCCTTTCATCGTGAGGCTTGCGCAACCAGATCTTATGCTGTCTCGACCTGTGCCGCTCGCGGCATGAAAGCTCTAGGCCCTATGCTGACGTATGCTCATGAGATTCATACCGACTGGAACACGAGGGAACGATGAGAAGAACAAGCAGTCCCTCGCACCACATATAGCAACCCCGAAATGGTATCAGGTTGCTCGGGGCATGATTCCATCCTTCATTCCACGCCCATGCACTTCAATACCGCTACTTCTTGGAGAAGCGGTCTGCAATGCTCTACAATGCCAGCAAATAACCGAGAAAACAACAACAGGAATACAAAATCTGAAACACTCTAAACACAATACACACAATAAGGAAAGAAAACTAAGAAAGCAAACATGTAAGAGCAATGCAAGGAAGCTGAAAACAGGACCTCTTTCCCGTCGCACAGGAGGCAAAATGGGTATAATATTTACAAACAGAAAAAAAGTAGGGTATATGTTTCAACCTCCTGGCTGCTTCTGATAAACAGAACCACTTCGAACAACTTGCATACGCAGTGATGCCGCCTTGGAGGTTTCTATATCACATCAACACTGCTGGTCCTGTGGGCTCAGCTTCATATGTGTCTCGACAGTAGTCTCCCAGAGTTGGTTCAGGTCAACGACTTGGAGATTGCGGTAACCGCGGACAAGAAGATGCCGTCTATCAGAGAAACGAGCAAGCAAGTTAAGGGAAGAAAAGTCAACGAAACGCACAAACCTACCTTATTGAGTAATGTTGAGGGAAGGTGATGGGACGAACCAACGCGGCTAGCCTGGATCCTCTACTGTTGGCTTTTGACCAAGGTCTAGGGACAGGAGCTGGCGACGAACCTTTCAACAATCCTTAAAACTGCGCACCGATACCAGCCAAGTTTGAGTTTGACGGAACGGTAACGACAGAATGCACCGTCTGGTATCTAGCCATGCCGTCTTCCAGGCTCTCAATGCTGTGTTCTCGAGGTAGAACGCCAGCAACATGACCATTGTTGGCACTACGAGACTGGATGCGGGCAGAGACGCTATCGTGAGAGTACGGAGCCACACGGTTCTGCGACAGTTCCGGGACCTCTTGGCGAGCCTCTACCTCAGCGCTACCATCATCATCATCTATTAGCTGCATTCTCCATCACCCAATACCGAGAACGTCCAACACGCGCTTCCCCAGCGGGCAACGCAACGCAACGCAACGTACCCGACGGCCGAACCCTGATGAGGGGCGACGGAAGACATGACTCTTGGAGGGTGATATTGGATGGTCGTTAGGGATCGAACGTAGGAAGACCGAAATTGCTATGGATGAAGCGATTGCGGCGGCGGCGATGTCGGTGGTGATGATAGTGACGGACGGAAGCGAACGACGATGCCAACGAATACGGCCTTTGCCAACGACCGATGAGAATAATAATATAAGAATGGATACGAAGGAAGGGTCCGAGCAGCATGAGCTAGAAGCGATGCAGCGCAGAGGACGAGCAGCGGTGTTCAACGCACAGAGGAGAGCGAGGAGGAAGTGGGTGAAAGCTGGAGGAGATAGGTAGAGGCGGCGGCGGCGGCGGGTGGGGGAAGAGCTCGATGGGCAAACAGCTCGACGTGAGGCAAGGTAGCTAGGGAGAGCAAGAGTGCGAGGTAAGATAATGCGTAGAAGGTAGGTGAGTGATGGTGATGAAGTCAAAGTAAAGAGTTGTAAGGGGGTGAACAAGTTTATATTTGAGGTACTCAATAGGGCTGGGATGAAAGGATCGGATGGATGTATCAAGCATGAGCATAGGGAAGAAGAAAAATAAGGTACTAGTTATTATGACGGTGAATCAAAGAACAGTAAAAAAAAGGTTGTGACAACCATCCCAATGTGTGAGCGAGTGAGCAGCCGAGCACGGAGAGGAGAGGAGAGTAGAGGAGAGGGGCCAGCGAGCGGGGAGACCAGATACACCCAGGGGTGAATTATGATGGCATCCATTCACTACAGAGCCAACCTAAGCCAGCTCACCCCAGCACAGCACTGCACAGAGCAAAAGAGGAGCAGCAGGCCCAGGAACATCCGTAAAAAAGGAAGATGCAACTTGACTGACGTGCAAATCGGTACCTTGGTTTTAGCCCAGCGCAGCGAGCGCCGGCCTTCCATTTGCACCGCCTGGCCCTCCGATGACTCTGGGCTTCCACTGTGACTTGAACTCACTTCTCTTCCCTTCCCTTAACGTCCCTGGCTGCAGGTCGCCCAGTCAAGCCCAGCACAGATCAGCACAGCACAAGGATTTCCTGTTGAGGCATGTTCGCTTTTGGTCCGGCTACAGGCGATCCAGACCCTTGAAGCCGTGTATCCTGCACAGAAGAAACCCATGCCATGCCATGTCGATGGATGTCATTGTTGCCGGCGGGAGACAGCAGCAGACAAGCGGTAGACACAGAGTTAGCTTGACTACCCCGCAGACTTCCCTGCACCCCTCTCTCGCCTCGTCCCCTCGAATTCCTCATTCTCGTTTTGGTCGAGTCCCCCGAAGAAAAGGCAACAAGTCGCTGAACCGTGAGTGAGAGAGAGCGAGACAAAAAAAGAAAAAAGAGGGTACGGTGATAAGGATAGATGGATCTCTGATGATCTCTCGCTTCCCCACGACATGGACCTCGGGGCCAAACGTCTCATCTAGCCTGGGTCTAGCACCAAAATTAGCAGTCCCGTCCGAAGCATGATTGTTATTGGGCTGGGTTTGATCGATTGTCGAACCATCACTGACGTATGATGGTGACGATAGCAGCACCGGGTCTTCTTCAAAGGCTGACACGCGCGCGCGAGACAGATCTTTTCGCTTTCTCTGAGTCGAATGAGAAGAACAAATATTAACTGGCTAATGCACAAAGGATTGATTACCGCAACTTGAACCAGGGGCCGAGTCTGTACTCCGGCACTAAAAGGACTGCTCCAAATGGGTCCGCGGAAAGGCAATGGCCATCCGCCCATGGTGATGCAGCATCATTTAAAAAATCAGTGTACCCTTAAAAAAAAAGATCTCAACGCCTGTCCGTCTACAATTGTTGGTGGACGTGGACGGAGGGCGTTGACAAGACGTGTGGCGTGCTGGACCGCTCACCAGCACCAGCACCCCTTCCATCTGTAGCAAGCACCCCGAGCTCAATGACAGGGTTCCGGGTACCCATGCCCGTGCGGACGGTTCGCCAGATCGACCGGGCGGGCTTGTCTAGAGAAACGATCCGCTAGGCAGCTACACACCCTTGTTAAGGCTGAGCGAGTTCGAGTGGTTCAGATCCAATTTCAGAGGACAGCTCAGTTGCGTAGAAGTACCACGGCGCCGAAAATATGTCCCCGAGATATCACAAAGACACAACTCTGAGATTCTCGGACAATCAAGTCATGACCATCACTCTATGCTTTACGTCAAGCTCCCCCCCCCTAAACAGAGGTTGAAAAAGATCTCAGCAAGATGACGAGGCCCGCTTTCCAAGCTAACTACTACCTAGGAGATTGGGCCAATGCCAGGAATAGCTACACGGCTTACCGGCCTTGCCTCAGTCGCGTACGTTCCAAATCAATTGATGAAACGTGACTGACAAATTTGCCAGCCATTTGATCGTCAATTAGGCTTTGACTTTTACGCTGTTTTGTGGCATTCGATGGAGACAGACAAAAAGCAAGAAGAAGAAATACAACGGACCCGGGGTTCTAATGATGGTTCCGCCTTGGTTGTTCATTCTCGAAATCCAAATTTCAGTTTCGCTCTTCGTTAACTTCAGTTGGTCATGACGCTAGCGACGGGCACGAAGCCGGAGGCGGTGGCTCGGCAGGGGAGGGGGTGTGAGCAATGGAAACGAAACAAACGGATTATGTATGGATGGGAGATGAAATGAATGAAGCACCACAACGAACCTGACCTCACTCGACTCACAATCGGGGGGGGCTCCCGGCTGTACCATCCGTAGTATGTATTCATCACCTAGTACCTCTTATACCCGCGAACGCAGCACCCCAGGCATGGGATTCGGTGCTTGGTGGATGGACGCACTGCAACTCGCCTCCTCGGCCCAAGATCTTGGGCCAGGGGTCACTATATGCATACATATATACATATACGTGCGTGCGTGCCGGAAGATGCTGGCCAGCGCAATACCCTCCTCCCTGACACCTCAATATGGTTCCCGAATTCGCGAGAAATCATGCTTGATTGCACTTCCTTCTTTTCTCAACACGAGCCAGAAGCATCCCGGGATTACTGCTGCACTCACCACCCCCCTTTGATCCCATACCCCTTGAACAAGCTGGTGAGTACATATCGCTGGATGCATGTCAATGGAGGAGCTATCCGTTGTCAACTGTTCTGTGGAGCATCTTGGCGTCGCCGGTACAGCGTCGGGCAATGCCAAGACTCAAGGAATGCAATGTCACTTTCCTGTCTGTCTGGAAGTGGATTAATGACGCGCACCGCCTCATAGCTGTGGCGTCATGAGGATAACCCAGCCACACCCGTTCAATCTTCTTGGAAACATAACTTCTCACGATAAGGCCCCGCTACGGACTCACCGGCCTTGAAACTGAGCTCTTCCGTGCAGTACAGGCTGTCATCGAAGTGAATCTAGTGACGTAATTGGACGAAGAGTGCGCCTCGGCTCCGCTCAATGAGCTGGCTCAAGAGAGTTGAGCAAGCCCATGCGGACTGAGTGCGGTGTCAGCGAGCACAAAGTTATCAGCATCTGTGTTCAAACCCTGATGGGATCTTGAGTTTCGAGGTGAGACAGGGATCAAAGAAGGGAATCACTTGGGCGCGTGGGGAGGACATCCCAGGCCCACCAGGGGGGCTTTACAAGTCTGGGCTGGGCTGGCCGGCTTTGGGAGCGAGCTCTGGCACTGTTCCTCGGATCCAGGCGGCCGTTGCCTTTTTCGTTCCCCTGCTTTTGAGATCTTGCCTGTGTGGGTGTGAATCAAGAGAGTGCAGGGTTTGCAGAATATTTGTCTCACCAACTCGATTGCAGCGCAGTCTCGTGCATGGCATGCGCACCATGGACAGACAAGCTCAGGCCCATACTTCTTTCTAGAAGCAAACCCCAGGTGCTGGCGCCTGTATGTACACAAGTCTAGCGTCAGAGTGTGTTGAGAAGATGCTGGGGTGCACCCCTGACACCACTGCTCAATGACATGACCGTGAGCATTGGGGTTTGCCAACCGACTGTGACTATGTCGACCCCGTGCTTCTTCCTACAGGTGCCGGCTATGATCATACCTAACAGCCAGCAAGCGCACACAGTATTCTTGAATTGATTTATAGAGAGTCTCCCGTCGACGTGCGACACACCTGGGGTGCGATGAAGTGTTATTCTTGCACGCCTTCTTCCTATCTCGCGAGATTTGAGTCGAGCCGCCCTTGCGAGCCTCGTTTTGGAAAACGTCACTTTGCACAAGGCACATTATTACCTTCAGGCCATCATATATGGCTCGTAGGTGCCAAATAACGACTAAACTAAGCGGTAAACAAGTGCTTTGGCCGCTTATCTACCTTGACACAAAGACAAGGAAGAGCCTCTTGCTCTCACATTGTCACTCCCGGGAAGAAAGTTTGGCGGTGTACATGCACCCTGGTAATGTTCTGCTTCGTCATGCCGATCCTTTGGCAGGAGACAAAACGCAGGTACTGTCCCTCTAGGAGTGAATCTCGCCTATGTTAGCCATGGCCCATGTCACGTCACAGAGCATCCGGAATGATTTGCAGATACAGAATCAGCGCCAGGGAGATGGGCCTAAATGCCGGGGGTCTCAAGGCCCTGGTCATTGCTTGGTCTCTTTGACGAAGTGGTGGCTGCCGGGGAAAGGAAAGCAAGCGGCCGGGGGTGCAAGTGGGAGCCTCTGAAGATTGAAAGCCGAACTCGATACGGGATACCATTTGAGCCCTCCGAGCAGCCGGGTTAGATAGAGCGTTTCAACACGATGCAAATGCAATCGGGGTGCAGCTGCATGTCTAACAATCGATTTCGACCATCCTAATAATAAAGTGGGTGGCCGGTTTGAGTAACAGCTAGCTTATATGGCGCTCAGGATAGCTACCGCTTCAATGCCAAGGAGATTTTTGTTTATCAACGTCCAGGCTATGGAACTGAGTCTCTCCCTTTCCTAGCTTCTGCCTTCCAGGAGCAAAGTCCAGCCGAATTTCGGCGTTGAGGTTTTGAGGCCCCCCAAGTCATCTTAACAAGGGTTGGCGCTTTGACAATAGCGCCCCCACTATCTGAAGGTAACTACTCTGTAAAGAGTCTCGTTTGGCCCCTCAACTTAAACTAAAAACAGCCGATTCAAGGGCATAATGCCCCGGCATGATGGCATTCTGCCCTCGACGACGGTGTAGGCTGTAGCCCTGCAGACCATGTCACGGTATTCGGCTACCTTGCCCTGAGCTGCAAATGATCCCCGGACATCATCAAGACTAACAAGCAGCCGGATCGCTGATGCAAAAACGAGCCTTGGCAATACTCACAGACAGCGCCACATCAAGGAAACCCACGGCCAGTCCCAGTCAACATATTTTGGTTGCCGTATGCCGCACGGGTCAGGCAACATCGCGTCTGACTGTGTCTGCTGCCACGGGAATAGTGTTCCATCTGCCGACAAGATCTTGGATGAATGTAGTTGGCAGCTAGGGATTAGACTCGATGAGGGATTGAAGATCGCTTCATCGAGGCTTCTATGTTTATGATTTGCATATTTGTTTCTAAATTATTAAATCTAAGAAGCAAATACTTTGAAGATAATACGGCCATCCTCATGACATGACAGTCTATCTTCAGTGATGGCTATGATGATGTGGTTCGTGATGGTAAGACCACAGCTTGTTAACATCGTGCCAAATACAGGGAGTGCGAACGTGGCAGTTGGGCTTTACTCCAAAGCAGCCGTGAGTGAAAAGAGACAAGAGAGAATAACCATAACGAGACCCGTCTCAAGGTGGGTATCACATAAACTCGAACCTTTAGCCGCAGCAACTTTCCTAGCGACTCGTACCAAAGCCAGAGCCTAGGGGAATTATTAGTGTTAGTTAGTTAGAACCGTCATGGCCAAAACGGGTCTGAGTGCCTACCGATGAACTGGGCCCCGATTCCCTCGAAGCCGGTGGAGGAGTGGGGCCGTGGACGGTTCACGAAACGGCCTAAACTCGCACTGTCCTGGCACATACAGTGGGTCCTGAAGACGTGCGGAAACAGGTCGCTCACGAATCTGATCATCATGATTTGCTTATCTTCGGCTGCGGCTTGACTGGAAGGCAGCCTGTGCATTAGACCTCTCCCGTATTCGCGTCGAAAGGAAGAGTCATCGTACCCATTGATCTTGTTTGCTTGGCTCTCAGATCGAACAGATCCTTGTGTGGCCTTTGTCGAAGAGTTCGGCACTGTCACTTGTCAATGAGCACAAGCTCAAGTTCAAGTATCTCGTGTGTGCTTGAGGAAATGATGGAAGGCTATGAAATGTTTCATAGAGCCGCGCAAGACAGGCTGAGCGAGGATGCGTAGCTCTCTGAGGAACCAGTGTGTGGTCATGAGTTGCAGTTGAAGTGACTATTGACTGGCTACTAAACTCTGAAGTTGAGAAGCGCACATCGGATTTTTATAAAGGAAGTGCCCTTGAGCTCAGGTTTAGAGCCAGGGGGCATCTCACTCAGTTGACTTACACACAGCGACGCGCCAACTCAGGTATGGCTCACGTCATGCAGCCTCAGATGCACGGGTGGCTTCTCATCCAGAGTGTGAGGGTGGGTGGTTGAGGCTCCGAGTTTGTGGACCTAGCCAGTAGCTTGCCATCTTTGGGGTAGGTCTGCACGATTGTAACTGTATCGTACACTGGAAAATAGAGGCCAGCATTAAGTATAATACATTTTACTAGGGGTTGAATCCGTATGGTTGTTGTTGTGCAGTTTCAAGGCTTGCATCCGTCCAGTTGTGGAATATTGGCGCAATCATTTTGAGCACAGGGAAAATTTTCTAAGAGCAGTTGATCATCTACTCAGCTTCACCTGTCTCTGGCTCATAAAGCAGCAGTAGTAGATGACCAGGTTTGAGGCCCCCAGCAACGCAACTGGATAAATAGTGGACTACTACTCTTTGCGGTGAGTTGCTAAACAGAAAACGACAGTGTTTCCTCACCTGCTGTGTGTAGTAAAACAGGCGAGAGCCGAGCTGCTGGGTTCAAGGTTACGTCGACTGCCCTATCTTTTGAGGTATGAACCTGGGGTATGACAACTATTAGACAGGGGTGGCTGGGCCTGAGACTTGGGGTTTGGAGATAGCGGGGGAGTTGGGGAGTTTGTGTGAGGCACATCCCAACAGATAGCTCGTGCGACAAAGCGAACTTGGAGAAGACACACGCAAGTGCAGTGCAGTGCAACTGGACATTCTTTTCCGATTGGGTCATTCGAAAGGGGAATGAATACGTGTGGAAGATTGGGTGCGTGGGCCAATTGGTCATTGTACTGAAGGTGGTGCTGGGGAGGACCAATGGCTTCGAGAAGGTCCTGAACCGGTCAAGTACCACACTCGTTTGTGTGTGTGCATTTTCGTAAAATTCACAGCTATTACATGGCACCCTCATATTACAAATGCAAATGCAAATGCAATATTCAAAAGGGTGGTGGACCCAGGATCTAATGCTAGAGGGCCACAGGAACCGGCCACAGGCACGGCCTGACGCCGAGCGATGCCATAGCCAATCCCAGAGCCACACTGTTGTGATCTTGTGAGAGTGTCGCAGGGATCGTCGCACAGAGAAGGCTTCCAGAAGGCGACACGTAACTTATCGGGAAACCTTCTAGAAGGCCGCGAATAAGGACGATCAGCGCTTGCGAGAGTGATGCTTACATGCGGACAAGGGGCCCCTACCGAGCTGAATATTTACTCACCTTCACCTGACCCGCAAGTTTACCACCTCCAGTTCTAAAGTCCCCATGGAGATAACGCAAGAGACCTGTTTACGGCCGCAGTGAGTGCGCACTGATCAGTTCGGCAGCGTCTATGTTATGCGCATGGGCATTTGCCCCTCGACGACTCTACCATCCACATTTGCACTTTGGCAGGGCGATGCGACGGCGCTTATCACATTGACAACTTGCAGTGATTCCCAGCCTTGGGTACGCGTACAGTGTCTGTTTACCGTTGCACAGGCTGCTTATTGCATACATTGGTCGGTGCTTTATGCTATCAGCCAAAACGTGATGTGATTGATGACGCAGCGAATGAATTTGCGTGCTACATTCTAGAATGTATCAAGGAAGCCTTCCCGCGTGCCACAGCATCCATCTATCCACCCATCCACCACACCAACTTCCTGGCCTCGTTTCTCTGTGACTGTAAGAGCCTCCAATCTGCCTTGCCATGCTTCCAAGAGTACAGAGAAAGCCCTATGGTCGCCCATCAGGAACCAATAACGGAATTGAGATGTGTCAAGCAAATTATGCACCCGTGACGATATCTCTCCAAGGTTACAATCTTTGGGGTCGTGTAGGCTGCAGCTCGCAGTTCAACTGCATATATCTGTCATCTTTCTTTACGTACTGGCAAATCGTGATAGTAAATTTGACCTATTGAGTTCTATGCAGATAAGAACTCAACCCCATGTTTCAGCCAGATAGATGTGCGGTATCAAGCCACTCGACGCCTTTACGTGACATTCTTCTTATCTCCAACTCGGAGGCTTTGTGTCTCGGTCCCCAATCAATGGCTAATGGGCCGGACGGACTCGTATGTGAATATTTGGAAGGCTGGGCCTTGCGTGCTACCAGTCAGTCTGCACCGTTGAGGTTATCATGGCTTGGGAGAGGCCGCCGCCCGGGCTGAGTTAATGTAAAGACACGACTGCGTGTCATCCTAACACGCACACCCTAAAGTTATAACTGTAAAAATTGTAACATGTTTGACAGAATTAGACAAGTCGTTGTGTTCCCGCCAACTGTGCGGTGTCGGAACAACTGACTGTGCAGTTCAATGACGCCCAGCGCACAAGGCATTCCAGCCACTGATGCGTTTTGCCTCAATCCCACCTATATATGCATAAGAATATGAACCAATAGAACTGTAATTGGCTCATAGGAGAAGCAATTGATGACTGGTTGCCTTGTAGCTGAACCACGGCGAGTTCATGCGACAGCGCGATCTTGTTTCGTACTCTAAACGAGGGGCGTCAATTGCCTAGATGCCGCACTATCGCTCAATTCAACTACTTACTTATGCACAATATATTCGTTGGACTCTGTGGCTTGTGTTGAAGTTGTTCAGTCGATAGATCGTCGGAGACGTCGATGGGAAGACCAGTCTGCGACCGGAGAACTGCCACAGACGAAGATATATCGAGGGTAGTTTGAGTTTAAAATTAATGAAAGTCAGTGAGAGTAGTCTACTATATTTTGGTCGCGCACCTAATTGATTGGAGACCAGAACTCGTCGTCAATATGCGTCTCTTGGCTACTGGGTGAACACTTCCATCCAACAACTTGGGATGAACCGACGGTATCGAGTCAACAGTCGATCCAGTATGTGGCAGAGCAATATCAGATTTAACTGTAACTGCCTTTGTTGTATCGGACCTTGACTGAATGAATGGCAAAACACCCAAGATAATGCGTGGTAGTTGTGAAATTTCCTTACGCTGTGTTTTGCCTGACCTCCTTTGGTCAGCCATGATCAGTCCTTTTTGAAGGTTTTCACAAGCTGTCTAAAGTCTATATACAGCATGAGTAAGGTCTCAAAAACGTGAAGAAAGATGGGAGCACGGTAAATCGTCGTTCTTAGCTCTTTGGTGGTTAGGCTGTAGAACACTATCAGCTGATACCGCCAACGATAGAGCTACTGCTGCCATCTCTTTTTTCTGGGAAAACCATATCTTAGAGAGGCAGCGAGCCACGAAAATTTAGTGATCTTGGTCTTCAGAGTCGACGTATCAGAAGTATAATACGGATGACAAAATTGTCATGTTGCGGCAACGCACTAGTTTCGCATTGCACAGGTACGCAGATCTTGGAGTATTCTTCAAATGACTTTGCTTAGAACTATGGTGATTTATATAAGCAATGGATCAGAAACACCAAGAGTGTATGGGGAAGATATCTCGAGGGGGTAGTTTGATAATGCAAGGTACACAAGCTGAACAACTTCAAACAACACATCAATAGCCATGACTGTAGTATGATGACTATTCGAAAGTATCCCCTTGTCAGCTAAATTTGACTATAGGAGTGATTGGAAAACTGCAATTGGCTCCCATAAGCACCTTCATGAGAATGACTTCCGTTTTGATTGTTAGTTTTTATATTTTCTTCGCAGTGTTTGAATTTCATGCAACGCTTTAAGCCAATTGACATTCACTATATTTAAATAGCTGATTCAAATAATTAAAAAGTGCTATGGCCTTGATTATATTCTAGCTGGTTATCACAAGGGAACCTACAACATAAATTTTCACAAGGGCTGACAGCTCCATAGACTTCCTTGGTAGCTGGAACATGCTCCAGCAGATTGCGTTTTAGCTTCTAGGTCTTTTATAAGATATTATGAAGTCATTCGTAGTCCAATGGTAATAAACCAGACTGAAGTCTTCAAGTTTCCCTACTGAAAACCGATACACATACAGATAAATCAAACAAGAATTTCGTCTATCTTGAGACACATCTCAAAATGAGAACCGGGCATCATCATCACTTTTTTTAATTGCCTGTACCGTCCTTGATACTGCCATAGCCAATTAGAATTTTAATCTATACGTCAACAGTTCATAGGTTCTCTTAGGCTCTCTTCGAGATTATCTGTATCATTGAGCAAATACTCTGCCAATGGCTTATTGCTCACAAAAGTTCATTTGCACAATACGCAGAAGGGACTGTAATGAAATGAACAATATTTTGATAAAACACACTGGTTTGATAACCTTTGCCCTGTTTCCCGTTCAGAATTTCTATATATAAGTCCCTTTGTTCATACAATATCGCCCGTGATACTCAAACAAACATATACCCTTGTTCTCAAATAATGTACGCCTATACTGTTTCAAGCTCTTAGATTAGCTTCTATATTGTTTAACACCATCACAGTGCGTCTGTCGGAAAAATAGAGAGTCTCTGTATGCCTCTCAGATTTGCGGTTGATCTGGATGTGCCGTCCGCATATGTCGATCGAAGTTGTCTTTCCGCGAGTACACATGGCCTGACATGGCCTTGCGGCATCCTTCTACCTTGCATTGGTAGCCCTCGCCTTTGCGATGTGTGCGGGTGTGCCTGATTAGATCTTTCTGAGTAGCAAAAGATTTGTCACACCCGGAGGCGAGACATGAGAAGTACTTCATGTGGTACTTTTGATGTTTTCTTTGAGTCGTTAGTTGCAGGCGTTGAGGTTGGGACTTGGTTAAACTTACGCGAGGTCAGATGGACGTCGGAATGTCTTGCCGCAATGGCAAAGATTTGGTTCACCAGTACCATCGGCTGAGTTCACCCAGCCGTAGGAGTCATCTTGTAAGTTGGGAGGACTTGAAGTGGCCACTGAGGAAGAAGATGGCGGTGCACCACTTTGTTCTTGAGACTGCCACATTTGCTGATGGTCTTCTGATTGCTGAGCCTCATTGTAGTCCCCTGGTCTGTAGGAGTGGCTGCAGTTTGAGGCTGATTTGCTAGCATAGTAGCTACCAAGGGCATGGTAACGAGGATCAGATGTCGTTGGCTCGTTGTAGTAGCTCGAGGAGGACGAGCCAGCCCATCCGTGGTGGTAGCGGGAGTCGGAGTCAGAGTCGGAGTGGCGAAGCTGATCCGCAGATAGTTGGCTGTGGTTGCGACTGTAAAATGCCATTTCGGAGAATAAGAATTGCTTGTGGATGGTAGTAGTGCTGTGTCGATCTGTTGCTCGGTATCCATAAGCGGGTAGACAAAGGCAATTAAATTCGCCTTCAATCTGTGTATGATCGGGTAGCCAGGTAGCTATGTAGCCCTGACTAACATAGATTGGGCACGATTAGACATATCGTTCTACAGTCAATCGTTCATCGAGTGTGTAAGCCTTCGCAGGGCTCTGGCTTCTATGGCTGCCAGCATAATGGCCCGGTCTGCAGGGCAGCCGAGTGTAGGTACATACGCAGGGCCAACGCAGAAGTAGCAGCGGCGGCGGCATCAGTAGAAGCATCGGGACCCAGCGGGGCCTAGTGGACGGCCCGCTAGACTGATCTGCTTATGATAAACGAGAGATCCTGTAGGGCAAGAGGCCAACATGAGGCTTTTGAGAGGCCCACGTCAGAGGGGTCAGAAGTTGGGAGGGGCGGGCTAAGCTGCAAGTGATGCCCAACACAAAACGACACGTCGGCCACGAGAGCCAATTGCAGCGAAACACCCCAAACCCAACCGTCACTTGCGGCCAATGATAAAGGGTAAGCCTCGCTTCTTCTGGAATTCGATACAGGAGCCCGCCTGCACCGACACCGAGTTTCAGCTTAGGCAGGATTGATCTCATGAGCACTATTCACTGGGCATCGACAGTGACAAGTGTGGGTTGGGAGATGCCCTATATGCATCTATCGTAGCCTGGCATCATCATCATAATAGAACATGTCCACGTGGACTTGTTTTGTTACTCGGTAACATTAGGTGCCAGCTCCCAATGTACAGCGGCCATCGCTACCACGCAGCTCTCCATGGATTCGACATGATGGGACCCTTGATATCAGGCATTGCGAAACCACGAGACAACTACATAGTATGCCCTGACCATGCATTATAGGCTAAGCTGATGTGTTATCCGTCGATCATCTTGGAACGATTGTTAGTGACGTATGTTTCGGCATATGATACTCGGCAATTATGACAACGCTACGTCGACCTGAAGATGAAACCCTTGGAATAACAAGCAGTTGACAATGACAGTCTACAGGAATGACACAGCAGTCATCGTCCTGAGAAGGACACGACCAAGCCGGGATATTCTCTTATACCAGCCACAGACTCTAAAAGAACCCGAGATGAACAAATTTCAAATGAAATTCATGCAATATAACTTGTCTAGATGATGAAACAGAGTGCCGATGTCAACAATGCCTCTATTATAGGTCGGGCCAATTTTGAATACCGTAGATAGAATGAGTATGGATTCGAGATACTCGACCTAAACACTTTCATCGATCAAATCTCGACTTAACAATTCGCATCCAACCGTAGTTGAGACAGCATTTTAATCTACCTGTTCACGCTTTTCAAATCGACCGTCAGTATGGAAGAGTGGAAGCCGTTAGCTTGACGCTAACGAGCTATAGCAGAATATTATCTCGGTTCGGAAGTATGCAAGCAAGGGACGTCCCGATGTCAAATTTGTCCCAGGCCCAGTTTGCTCGTCCATGTCCAGCTAAGGCCCTTGTCTAAGTCTGTTGTCATTGTTTCATTCGTAGCTGGAACTTTAGAGCTATGTACTGTTGATTCCTCCTACGATCCTATTTCCGTTTACGAGTCCCCCTTGATGACTTGGAAGTTAAATTACCGCGATCTTGACCACGCGGAAAGGTTCGACTGGCTCTACCGTGATCAGATGCTTTGGGGCAGTGCAGGCTTGGCCGTGGGTCAAGCTAATAGGCCAACGACGTATGACGCCGTCTTCCTGGATTGAGAGTGGACTGTTATGAGACAACTTGGGGATCTGAAAGGGAAATATAATGGGTCGCATCATGTAATGGACGGCTCTACAATTCTTTGGCATAGAGATAATAACAATGTCGTACGAAGACCACCTTGGAGTTGAGCTCACAATATTAAAAACTACGTACATACTCCGCACGGGCAGTGATAATACGGGATGACGTTGCCGTTGCCAAGGGTCTTTGGCGTCTTGGGTCTTGGATTGTCCCTGGAGAGAGCACTGAGCGCACTACCTTACCTTATTACGTAGGTACCTTAGTACGTACCTAAACCGCCAGCTTTGGCGGCGGACAGGGCAGTTGTACAAACCCCACCGGAACGTCTATCTCTTCCATCTGCCACCCTTCCCTCTCCTCTCATTCTTTTCAAGGCGAGAGCTTACAAAGCTCTAGAACATTTCACCACCGGAACATTGACAATCGCTAGTTATCGCTGTCGTCATAGACTTCAGCGACGTCAACTACAACATGGCGGCTTTCCTGCGCGGCAAGCAGACGGGTATGCAGAATGACCTATCAGCGAGCATCAGACCTGAACTCTTCATGCCCGACGATCAGGCTCGCTATGGCATCAACTCTCAGATTAGGTATCGCCCCGTCTCGCCCAACATGTATCATGTATGCATGCCCCAAAAATGATGCAGCTGACCATCCCTTCTTTGTCACAGCTGCTGCGCTTACGACCCAGTCCAATCCCTCCTAGCTATCGGAACTGGTGAATGCAAGTTTGGCCCCGGTAAAGTCTACATCTTCGGCCAGCGACGTGTACACAAGATCCTCGAGCCTCCCCGACGCACATCCTTCCAGATCATACAATTCTCTGCCAACCGCCTTGTTACCGTCGACGCGAAGAACGAGTTGGGAATATGGGATCTCGACACCGGCGAGCGCATCGCCGCTCTGGTCGTCGCTGGCCAAGTCGTTTCTTTGGTGACGGATCCTATGCTTGACTGGGCTTTTATCGGATTGTACAATGGAGACATCATGGCCTTTGATCTGGATCGAGGAAGCCTGGCCCGTTCCTTCAGACTTCCCAACTTCTGGAAAGAGAAGAACCCTGGCGCGACCACTCCAAACCTCATAACCATGTCTCTCCACCCCCGAGACGTCGGTAAGCTCCTCTTGGGATACACCCATGGCGCTGTTGTCTACTCGTTCAAACAAGCCAAACCTGTCAATTACTACGAGTATGTTGTCCCAGCAGGCGCTCCGGGAGGCAACGGTGCAGCTGTTGAGACGGTTCGAAAGCCTCGACTTACACATGCACTCTGGCACCCCTCTGGTACATTCATCCTGACAGCTCATGATGATGGAAGCTTGGTGTTCTGGGATCCAAAAGCCGAGAAGATTGTGATGGCGAGAACTCTGACCGACTTCAACATCGACCAACCCTCGCCCGAGACTCCTACACCTGCTTTACCTGAACCCATCACTAAGATTGCTTGGTGTTGCAAAGAGAATTGCGACGATAGTGGCCTTCTGATTGCAGGCGGACAACGCCCTGACGCATCCCCCAGGGGCTTGACATTCATTGACCTGGGCCAGACACCAGTCTATGCGACCTCGACCTGGCAAATATTGGCTAATTACTGCAGGGGGAAACGCCAGAATGTCCTTCCTCTTCCTTCTGGTGCGCAAGCGATTAACTTCCTCCTCGTTCCACGATTTTCTCCTCACTTTGCTGGCGCTCAAGACCCGATCGCCGCCATGGTTCTCCTCTCGTCTGGTGAACTCATCACGCTGAGTTTCCCCTCTGGCTATCCGATCAGTCCTACCAACCAGCTCCATCCCTCCGTTTCTTTTGTCCATCCATTTGTGACAAAAGTCAATGTGTCACCTCTCGAACGTCCGCGGTGGCTCTCCATGTTCGAGAAGCGCAACCAAGGCGAGCCGCTGCTTAAAGGAGGAGCCGAGGCGTCGCGGCCCCGGAAAAGATTTGAAGAGAGAACCATAATCCAAGCCGCTCATGCCGATAGCACAATCAGGATCTGGGACTCGGGCCATGCTGATGAAATTGAAAATGGAACCCAGCTGCAAGTCGATGTCGCTCGAGCACTGGACCGATACGATGATGTAGACATTACTTGTATGAACATGGCGACTAGCACCGGAGAATTCGTTGTAGGAACACGCACGGGAGAGGCCATCATTTATCGATGGGGTCAGAATCGCTTTTTCGGCAAAGATAAAGCTCTGCAGCTCGACCCCAATCCCAAAGGCCTCACGGACATTAGTTCGAGAGCAGAACCGGGTCTGAAAGAGGGCTTGCAGCCTCTCGTTCTCTACGAGATGATGATGGGCCCTATCACAGCTATACAGGTGTCCAATGTTGGATTCGTAGCTGTAGGCTCAGAGCTGGGATTCCTGACACTGATTGATCTTCGCGGACCTACTATATTCTTCCAGGCACCCATGACGGATTTCGCCAAGCCAGATAAGCGATCTTCATTCCTGAAGGGCCACAATTCTTCGTCGGGCCCCCAGAAGGAGTGGCCTGTTGTAATTGAGTTTGGTGTTATGACCTTGGACGAGGACAAATACTCAAGCATTTGCTGTTTTGTCGGAACAAACCTAGGCAAAGTCATCACCTTTAAGCTTCTGCCTGGCCAAGACGGCACATACTCTGCGTCGCTTGCAGGCGTTGTATCCTTCGATGGAAAGATCATTTCACTCAACCCCATCGAAGCTGATACGGGCAAGCCTGCCCATGCTACTGGACCGATCGTGGCAGGTCTCAGAGAAGGACGTCAGGTCAATGGCGTACTTGTTGCTGGTAAGTGGCGCATAACTTTGGCCCAAATTGGCCCAACTAACAAGCGCGATAGTCACGCAAACAGAAATCCGAATCTTCAAGCCAGCCAACTCTAAAGGCGCGTCAAAGGAGTTTGATAGCATCCTCTGTGATTCTGCATGTGTAGCAGAGCTTGAGTTACAAGGATTTGCCGTTGTTGGTGTGTTTGGTGACCGAACTGCTCGCGCATTCTCAATTCCTGGTCTCAGGGACATCGGAAAGGCCGATCTCCCCATGATAGATGTGACGAGGAGTACAAATTCAGTTGTTACTCAGACTGGTGACATCTTTGCTTGGACTGGACCAAGTGAGCTTGCTGTGATCCACGTCTGGGGAACGGGCAAAGGACCTCAACAATCTCCGGACACGCTGATAAACCCCAAGCTTGAGTGCCCACCTCGGCCGACAATTTCAAACATGCAGTGGATCTCGGGCAGCCAATATATCTCTCCTACCGATCTTGATCTGCTGGTTGGAGGCCCAGATAGGCCTCCCAGCAAGCGGATGATGGACGCAGCGGCAGCAGAGCAACGAGCTGCTCGGGCTGGAGAGCCAGCCGCCGCATCGGGATCGGGCAGCCAGGAAGGCTGGGGAGACTACCTGACGAGACAGTTGAACGAAAGAACCGAGAAGTTGAACATGATGGGTGACAATATGGAGAGCCTGCAGAACAACAGCGCTGGATGGGCAGATGATGTAAACAAGTTTCTCAATAAGCAAAAGAGAAACGTCGTGATGGGCGGCCTCAAGAGCAAGTTCTTTTAATGTGGAATCAAAGATATCCGAGAGTTATGATGGCGGACAGGCAACCAGGTTAGTTACTTTTACAATGAGGTACCAAGGCAGAGAGTCATGGTCAATTTACGAGTGCAAATGGTATTTGCTCCGAGATGTCAACGGCGAGTCACGCTTTAAGCCACGAATTTTAACTAGAGAGTGAAAGGGGTGTACGGCTTTTTTCTTATTGAGTTACTACTACTACATAGATCATCTCGCAACTGAAATCCTGGGGTCACTTGAGGGCGCTTCTTGAATCGCAGTATCCTTACTGGCCACTTCCTTGAAAAGGATAGCGAGGGATCTGTGGTGGCTCGTCGGAAACGTGATTAGAGCCATCTTGCTCAGCACGGATCTCCACCATCATTCTCTCTGTTCGAGCAGTGAAGGACTGATCATTGGAGCCATAGTAACCATCGCTTAGGGGTGCACTCTCGGAGAAGCCTTCGTATTCGCTTGAAGCCGTCGAACTTACCGGTGAGACTGGCTCTACATGTCTGAGTGGCGAGTTGCCAGGCTTCTGCCAATTTGTTGGAGGCACTATCTGAACATGCTTCATTGACTCCTTAGTCGATGAACTGGGACGAGCAGAGCTATGGTGATTATTAACGAGTTCGACATAATTCCTTCGCCATTGTTCCACAGTATTAGACAAACGAAGAATCTCTTCCTCGTGTTTCTCAGCCCTGTGCTGCGATTCAAGTGCTTGGGCTTGCGTAGTCTGAACTAGGACTTGGTATTTCGAAGCTTTGCGTTGGGCAAATTGGAGTTCTTTCAGCTTTCTCTTTTGCTGGTTCACTAATAAACAAAGCGAAAAAGAGATGACCGTCATCAGAGTCAAAGTAACAGCCAAAATGATGGCAGCTAGATATGAGCCTTTCGGATCACCGTAAACAAAGTCTGACGAGCAAGATTCAAGCTCTTTATGCTCAACAACAGGAATAGGAGCCATATCGAAGGGATACCTTGCGAGATGCTACAGGCTTGAAATTGTCAGTAATTTGATTGGAAGAGGTTCCTTACCTTGGACACCGAGAGAGCCTGCAAGTGGTAGCGTTTTAGAGTTTCTGGAGAGTGTGCTGGCTTTTAGAGCTTGTGTTGGTAAGACGACAAAATATTCGAGGAAGCTACGTCGATTATAATATAGTAGTGGAAGAGACCATATTCATCTTCAAGACTGAACATTAATATAAATCAGAGGCAAAAGAATGTAAGAACTATTGGCATGCGTGATTGAACAATAGCTTTGTTTGTCGAGGCCAAGGGGCGGTCCAAGGATTGTGAACATTCCCATATCATATACTTGAAATCGATGACAAGCTGCAGGAACATAGACTAAAGTTGGTCATTAGGAATCGTAAATTCATATTGAACATAAGTATTGTTGACAGGACAACCGGACGCATCAGCATCAAGCCCTTGAGCTTCTTTGAATTTCGCGAACTGCACATCCGTTAAAATTGGCAAATGATGGAACAAAGTTGAGTAATGCCTTTAGAATAACATTTTAAGACAAATCGACTTCAGGTGTGTTGGAAGATGCTAAGCGTTCTCGGGGAGTAAGAAAACTTCTTCAAGATACTAAAATTAACTGGTTCAAAGGCCTGCTAAGATATACTGAACTCGCCCAAATCTTTTATCCACTTACCATAGATGTCTCAAGTTTCTTTAGCTTGTCCTGAGGCATCTGCCGTAATAGCGACACAATTGTGCTCGAGAAAAAGTGCTCCGGGTTGGCATACACAACCTATATAAAAGATACAGAGAGAGATAGTAAATTCACCCATGAAGCTACTGAAGGTAAATCGTAGTTGTGTTAGTTGAAAGACACCCGGTAGCTTGAAATGGTAGCACATATCCTAGTACACGTATTCAAAGTTCGGGTTTTCCTTATCCGTCATATCCATAAACGCAGTAGTGTTGGTAGTAGAATCATGGCCCGCTGCTCGTAAAGCTTCACGATGCTGCTCTTTCCGTTTGTTCTCCCACATGAAGGCATATCTAAAGACGAAAAACAGGGCGAACTCGATACAGTTGGCGACAAGGAGTGATCCGATACCAAGATGGTAGGAGGGTGCCTGTTCGGAGCGATAGAAAAGGGGACTGGCAATGTTACCAACACAGGCACCAAACCAAATCATACCAGAGACAATCATCTTTTTGGACTGGCCTCCAGTGTTTGAAGTGATGAGAGAGAGACATATGACAAATGATGCCTGGTACGAGCCAGTGAGGTAGCCACACAAAGTTAGAGGACAGCAAGATAAGAAAGATCCAATACACTTACAAGCAGATCAAACGGCCGACGTAAGCATCTTCTGGCGCCAGAAGAAAGCCGAGCGCTCCGGCTATAGTTGGTATCATTAAAATAGCGCTGACCAGAGTTCGGCTGTTGGGAGGCAATACTTGTTTGCCAGAGCACCAAGTCCGATCCAGATGACCACGAGGGCTCCCTGGGGAATGCCCAATAGAGCCGTATGTAGCTTATCAAACCCAAGACCCTGGATGACTAGCGTTGAGAAGTTTGAAATTCCACCGTTGGGGACATTGGAAACGAATCCAAGCAAGGTGAATAGCCATGTCTTGTAGTCGAGATAGGCTTCTTTGATTTGACCCCAGTTGATTCTTCGCTGCTCAATGCCAGTTTGGTTGCGTCGCATTCGAGCGATCATGATAAGCTTCTCATCGTGAGAGGAACCTTGAATGGTGCGGGGAGAATTGGGTAGTAGAAGAACGAGAGCGATGGCCCAAGCAGAACAGAAAGCACCAACTGCAAGGAACTCATAACGCCACGACTGAAGCGATCCTTTGATATTAGCAATGGCATATCCTGTGAAGGAGATGTTAGCTATGACTTGGGAGAAAGTAGGTCGAAGAACTAGCCAATCAAACCTCCGCCAGCAACACCTATACCGTTGAAAGCAAATCAAGCTGATATACGACTTGGTTGCTCTTTACGCGTGAAATACATGGAAGTGATGAGCATGAAATTCGGGTCTGCGATGGCTTCAAATGCACCGGAAAGGATTCTAAGAGCGAGAAGACCAGCAAAGTTCTTTGCAGCGGCTTGCGTCATAAGGAGAGCACCCCACATGAGAATATTGAAGGCCAAGTAATAACCAGGAGGGTTGCGTTGCATCAGGAGGTTCGAGGGAATGGCCCAGATCAGCCAGCCAAAGTAGAAGCTGCTCGAGAGCCAAGAGTACTCATCACCTCTAAGTTCGAGATCATCCTTAAGACCAAAGATGGCAGCATAGGAACTAGGTATGGTTGATTAGATGTCTTAGTCCTTCGAGTGCTGCGTAGGTTAAACATACAGTGTTGTTTTATCGACATAGTAGAAAAAGTAGCAAACTCCCAGAACAGGTATTATAAGTCGGTCTAGTTTCCTCCTGACTTTCTTCTCCAGCATTGGACCGATTGAATCGTCGGTTGGATATTGTGCAAGAGCTTCGGCGTATATTCCGCCCCCTTGTGGTTTGTCGACATTACCAACTTGGACACTGTCAAATCCTGCTGATTCTATCGCCTGGCTGTCCCATCTCTTGAGCCTGAGCCTGAGCCTGTTCGAACTCACCTTTTGTGGCGTTGGCACCGGCCATTTTGATTGCGGAGAGTGTTTGACTTGCACGAACTGCAGAAGGAGGGAAGGGCGATATCGGCTTTTGTAGCCCGAAGATGTCGGCCGATAAAGATCTGCGCCGTTGCTTTTAAGATGGGGCGTCGTGCAGGAGTAGATCAACGGAGCGAAACCCCTTCAATTCACTTGCAAGATTGATTCGAGGACATAACGTTGAATAGCCCACGCACAGGGTGAGACTTAAGATATGTATGTGTAGTAATTTTGTCAGGTCTCAGGCATTGTAATAGTTGTCCATCTTACTCCAACCCGATATTCCTGCCAGGCAATTTGATTGTGGTGATAATCTTGAACATACCGGCGTTAGAATAAGACCAACCATGGACCTAAAATTCCGATTTTTCGGCACTTGATCAGACTCCTGATGCTTTTGGTTCGGTGAATGGTTTCTAACGTTTCCAGTTTTGAGTCAGTTCCTCTCCAATTGATTGATTGATCTGATCAGCCATTTCCACTTCTCGCCGTTCCTCTCCAATGATAGCGGCTTTTCATTGATGGATTAACTAGATCCAAGAACCCTCCAATAGAGTACGCCTCTCAGGATAGCATTAAATCCACAATCTGGGGAATTGTTGGTAGATGAGGAGAAACTGTGGAGAAGTTTGGGGTAATCTAAACACCAGGATTAGTACCATGCAATCCATGATGTGACTGGAGATAGCATGGGTTTTGAGGTTGACCAGGGGTTGGGGGGGCAGGAAAACTGAGACTAGGGTTCTCAGTGACAAAAAAGGCTTAGGGTAGTTGATGATTAACTTGGCTTATTCTTTGACGAGCTGATTCTCTTGCCACGATCCAAGGTCTTGAGGCCTCTAACCCCCCAAACGGGGAGGATTCTGTTTTGGCGTTCGCAGCTCTCAGTGAGTTTAACAAGGTAAGATTCAAGCATGAGCTTGGCGTTAGATATAAACATATCATCCAATAAATATTCACTGTTGTCTATGTGCGAACTTCGTTCTCATTGCCGAATACACAGAAATTGAGTCTTGCTTATTCGTAAATAAATCACGCACTTTGCACCTGAAGAACAGATGATTAACGAGGGGACCATGGTCGAAGCATCTCAATAGAGCAGCATTGGTGTAATGAGACTATCTTGTCAACTGCAATAAATTATTCCAGGGATTGGCACGGCAGTATAGCCACTGTAAGACAACCGCACCATCGAGAGGATTATAGGGGGAGAATAAGAGGAAGTAAAATCAGCAGAAATAGCGAAGGAAAGGGGGTTTTCTGGGTTATTGTAACAGCGTGAGACGAGGGTTCCTGGCTTGACGGCAACGAGTTCATTTCTAGGAGTGATTGACCAATCTTTTGTTAGGGAATCTTTCGTTATTATCGAAAATACCCATCTATCATTGAGTTGACGTCCTTCATCATGTCGATGGCGTGACAGCTCAGTGACAGTCAATGAATTCAGGGTTCTTCGAACTGCGCTCCTATGCCGTACGTATCAAGCTGAGCGTGCATGGTGCGAGCTTGTGGTGACTGACGTTGATACGTCTGGGCTGCAGGCTCAACAAAAACGTGTGACTGGAACAAGAGAACGAGGTCTCGGTGACGAATACATGCAACGTATGAAGTGATACAAAGAAGCCGCAGTGCCTCGATGTGCCGAAAGGTAAGGCCCGAGGAAGGATCAATAGGCGTGGTCGACCATGCTGAAAAAGTGTCGTCCCTGGATGGCTGTCGGAGATAGTCGCGTAACTGGGCCGATGGTTGCCTCTCTAGGGACCAGATCAGACCGTCTTGCGATCGGGTCAAGTAAAGTCCTTCGTAGCTAGCGCACCTGAACAAATTTCTCGTCAGCGAAGGAACTCGATTTCAACATCATAGCCTGTGGGGGGCTAAAAGGTTCGCCAACAGAGAGTATAGGAGGAACAACTTACTCTGATTGTATAGTATCTTCCATCATGAGAAGTATTCAGAACCTCATTCTCCAGCCAAAGAACCTAAGAATGCTGTGTCGTAAAGCTCAGGAAGCTGGCGTACTGAAGGCTCGGCCGGGATCGTTGTTGAATATTGTTCGAGTAAAGGCAGCAACAAGACGGCAACAAGACGCAGGCAAAATTCTATCATTTTTATACGACGGTAAAGGGATGACGGAGTTTCCTCTACATCCTGACCTCATAATCTCCATCTCGTTAATTGGGAGCCGCGGGACGGGGCGAGGCGAGTCGGTTGACACTCGCGTGCACGCATCAGTAAGGGGGACAACACGGTGCTGCTGAAGATAGGGTAAACTGGCTGCACTAGTCTAAGAGACTAATGTGCACCTAAGCGGACTGAGACATGGTGTTGTCATCTTGGATAATCAAGGGAGATTCGAGTGTCTCGGAGGTAAAAGCTCGCGGGAGATGAAGATGACGAGGGATGGAGTCGAAAAACAATGGGAAGAAGAAAGTAAGTGAGAGAAGAGAGAAGATGGGGGAGGGAACAGACAGGTAATGGCAGAATTTTGAGTTTTGCGGCTGACTTTGGCAAGCAACACACCTTGGAAGCAACGGGGGAAGATTGCCTTGGATGAGCGTTGGCTTTCTTGGCTGATCGGATCGGCTGGAAGGGGTTCGCTCTCTCAGACTCACCGCTACCGACGGCGAGGATGCTTCGGGGGAATCTGTCTATAGAAATTCATTGGCGAACAGCCACTACTGAATCCTGCATGACGATCAAAACTGATAAGAGAGGGAAGGTCGGGGCTTCAGACACAAGATGATGGTGTTGGACCAAGCTTGAATCCGCACGCATCTGTAAAAATAGGGGGGTGTTTTAGGCAGAACAGGATCATACACACCCACTGAGAAACAAATTCACAACCAACAGCATACAACTGAGTCACCAACCGGCCTCTTGGAGACCTGCAGAAATCTTCAGCAGTCATCCTAATTAATATTGAGTGTTTCTTGGCCGATAGGGATCAGTTTGTCTTTCAGAAATTGTGGGATCAGTGATTTCATACGAACTGATCGCTTGAGATGGCAGACCTCAAGTTCACGACATGTCACCTCGCAATCATATCATCGACCTTTTGTACGTTCACATCCCGCACGCGTCCTGATTTACCGGGTCGACGGGAGTTTAAGTTGAGACCAAGTCTCAGCTCACCACAGACCTTTCCGCTTTCAACTAAAACACTTGAGAGGACATCATTTTAACTTTTTAAGCCCAAAATAAGTGACCACATCCGGCTATGTCGATGCAAACTTCCGTGAAACTTGGGCATCGGGCTATCGAAGCTCTCATAAGCGATCGATGGTTCAAGTTGCCATTCGGGTTCGGGGAGACTAGATGGAAATGCCGGATCCACCAAGTTAGCGTTATTCCCCCACCAGTCGATATCATATCTCCATTGACGCCTTGCGGATATTCTGGTACACAGTAGCGTATCGGTGAGATGCCGCAAGGCAAGGTCGGCGTTTACAGGTGTCAAAGTTGGGTCAGTTTGGGTCAAGTTTGGGCCAAGCAGGCAAAACCTCACCCATTATGAGACCTAGCCCCTCAAATTAGCCAACAGCGATCATTTAGATCAATACAATACTCTCAAGGCTGACCGAGCGCTGAAACTGTTCTTTTTATAGTTTGTTCTATTCTTAGTACTATTTGCCTAAAGCATCGCAGCGATCATTCTCATGGCGAGCTTTCTACATGTCTTCGGTGAACCATAATATCCTTTGTTGGTTAGATTTGTTTCTTGGTGCTAATATGTGACAAGCGTTTACGTGGCATTGTAATTCTCCCTGCCTTTATGGAAATCAAATGGCCTGAGCCTTGCATAACGCCTTGTGTAACCTGAGGTCTGTCCACCAAATTACAACAAGGGAGGCGGTATCACAAAACAAGGATGACTTCTTTCAACTACCAATAGCGATTGATCTCACCTCAGGGGGGGTTCCTTGACTGATTCTGGTTGTTGCGTTGATTATCATGTAGCTTAAGAGCCGGACTCCCTAGATGACTGAAATTCTTCAACCAGGTGCGACAAACTCGGTCCGGGGAGAAGGGGAAAATCCATTCTCTCTGTCATTATTCTAAGACATGAGCCACACCAATGGTCTTAGCTTTGTCAGATGATGAATCCGTGGGTGGTTTTCTCGGTGACGACTGGGAGACTCGGTTGCATAACCCTGGCTTTGAATGATATACATCATCTTGTTATTCCCTCCCTGTCTGTCAAGTATGTTCACTCTTGGGTCGGATTGATTTTTGATCCATCCTAATTTTGGCTATCTTGACCTTTTAAATTGCACTGATACTAACAACATATAGTAGCCGCTTCTCATATCACCCGAATTCTCCCTGGTAGCGAATTAGATCTTCTAACATCTAACAGTCAAGGTATGAGTGCGTTAAACATATTATTAACGCTTCTAGCTTCCAAGGAGCTCATAATCACTGTTTCCACCCCAACTGCGTGACAGGTTAGTTCCAATGAAGCAAGTATGGATGTGTACAGGGAGGGTCGCTACATAAGCCGGTGGACTAAGTACTAGGTAGCTTAGGTACACAGTGAATTTTCAAGCCCCTCATTTCAGAAGTTATCAGTTCATAATGTATCCAATTGAACTTTTTGGTCACTTTGTCATGCCTGCAAACAGGAGGGCCTTGCTTGCGGGGTGTTAGAATACTCGGGAAGACATTGGATCAAGTTGCGAGGATAAAGCACCGAAACAAGGAGCCAGCTAAATCCACAGATTACCCAAAGATGTTCCAAGTCTATCTCAACATTCTAGTGATTTCAGCATCAAATCTTGAAATTTCTGCCATCCCCTAGCCTTGTTTTCAACTCCCCGGACTGTTCGCTAGAGATTGCAGGCCCATGGCCGACCAATTGAGCCTTGTGTGATTCGCATTACAGGGGTTCTGGTCCTGTCTTGTTGTTATCTGCCGCAGACTGACTCGTGTCGTGGAAGTTGATGTGCGTAGCCTGATTCCCTTTTACCTTTGAAATGGATTGCATGAACGAGTTCTCTGCCTTGTACATAAACGCTACCTATGAGTTAAAACTTGTTAGTCTCTTTATCTCGGGAACGCATTCCATTTTAGACAGCAACAAAGCCTCGTCTAGTTCACATCGTCAAAATACCCACTTTTACCCGCGGTTTCGTCACAAAGCAAAGACATTACAGGCCTGTCCCAGGCTCGAACCCCGTTCTTAGCGCCAGTTCGACGCTTTGCTACGGGTTACCTCTACATCAATGCCCCGGTATCGGTTTGAAAACATCCAACTTTACACCTCCTCGAGCTCCGAAAGCCGGGGAGTGGGGGGGGGGGAGGTGCCCCTCGTTACCTACCAAAATGCGGGGCAGAACATTTACATTTTCGTTGACCTGAGCAAGAGCTCCTGGACATTCTTTTGCTTCCAACGAGAATCTCCCTATTACAACACCACAGATCAATTCATCGTCAACAATGCCTCAATCCGCCCTCCTCCTCGGTTCCGGCTTCGTTGCCACCCCTGCCGTCGAAGTCCTCGCCAAGGCTGGCGTTCACGTTACTGTTGCCTGCCGTACTCTTGCCTCAGCCAAGAACCTCGCTGGAACTTTCGACAACACCAACGCCATTAGCCTCGACGTCAATGATTCCGCTGCTCTCGAGGAGGCCGTCGCTAAGCACGACATTACCATCTCTCTGATCCCCTACACATACCACGTTGCCGTCATCAAGGCCGCTATCAAGGCTAAGAAGAATGTCGTCACTACCTCTTACGTTTCTCCTCCTATGGAGGAGCTCCACGAGGAGGCCAAGGCTGCCGGCATCACAGTCCTGAACGAGATTGGTGTAAGCAATGACATCCTGTCTTCCAACTCTAGCTTGCTGACTATCTCAGGTTGACCCTGGGTATGCTTCTCGACCATCTACGACTCTAACCGTTCACTAACACATATAAGTGTCGACCACCTTTACGCCGTCGACTTCATCGACCGCATCCAGCAGGAAGGTGGCAAGATCAAGTCCTTCAAGAGTTTCTGCGGTGGTCTCCCTGCCCCTGAGAGTATGTTTCTCAACTCAATGGTCAATGATCACAGCTAACCAATTTGCAGACTCCAACAACCCTCTAGGTAACCGAAATCCCGATCATGACTCACGCCGCCGTCACTAACTACGATTAGGCTACAAGTTCAGCTGGAGCAGCCGAGGTGTCCTTCTGGCCCTCAAGAATAACGCCAAGTACTACGAGGACAACGAGCTGGTTGACATCACCGGTGTCGATCTCATGGGCACTGCCAAGCCTTACCACACCGGCTACTTGGGTTACAACTTCGTTGCCTATGGAAACCGTGACAGCACTGGCTACCGTCAGCGGTAGGTTAGGGAGAACTATTTTGAATGGCAGTGACTGACCCCCGTAGTTACCGCATTCCCGATGCCGAGACCGTCGTCCGAGGAACCATTCGCTACAATGGTTTCCCCCAGTTCGTCAAGGCCCTCGTCGACATTGGCTTCCTCAGTGTTGATGAGCAAGACTTCTTCAAACAGGCCATTCCCTGGAAGGAGGCCCTCCAGAAGTTCATTGGTGCTAGCTCATCAAGCGAGGAGGATCTGATCAAGACTGTCCTCTCCAAGACCTCTATCAGCGACGAGTCAGTTAAGAGCCAAGTGCTGGCTGGACTCAAGTGGAGTAAGTCCAAAGTGCTGGCGGTCGTTACTGAGCGCATGCTAATCCACTATTATAGTTGGCGTCTTCTCTGATGCCAAGACCACCCCTCGCGGAACAGCCCTCGACACCCTGTGCGCCACTCTTGAGCAGAAGATGGCTTATGAAGAGGGTGAGCGTGATCTTGTGGTGAGTACCGAGAAGGGAGCTTGACTTAAACTTGGCATTCAACTCTGACTCGCATCTAGTTCCTCCAACACACTTTCGAGGTCGTCAACAAGGACGGCAGCCAGAACACCTGGACTTCCACCCTTATTGAGTATGGTGCCCCTGAGGGTTCCGGTGGCTACTCCGCCATGTCCAAGCTTGTCGGTGTCCCTTGTGGTGTTGGTACGTTCTCCCTACGAGATTGAGCGATAGATTGGACACATACTGACCAATTCTGTAGCTACCAAGATGGTTCTCGACGGTACTATCACAGATAAGGGTGTAGTCGCCCCTGTGTACCCTAGCCTTGCCAGGACATTGATGAAGCAGCTCAAGGCCGACCACGGGTGAGTTATAAGAGTACGTTCATTGCAGTCATTTTACTAACTCAGTGTAGTATCGAGTGCAAGGAGAAGATCATTGCTTAAGTGAGCTTTCCGACGTTTGAAGACATGCTCGTCATATGAGAAAATAAATGTACTGTTGTGTGAGTCAGCTACAGAACGCATATTGTACCACGGCACCAAAAATAGAAGCAAAATGAAGAGTGAGATTTTAGATGATCTCCCATTTGAAGTATTGCTCGTCTTGCTGATGTAATATCATATTAAGCCGAAGCTGTATCTAACCCCTATTACCCCTTTTCTATACGAAGTGTATTGCAAGAACAGAAAGCCACCTCTAACTCCCCTATAATGGTAACATCCTCCATCTCCAAGCCTATAAAAGAGTGAAGGCAAAGGAAATCACAACGAGAGCAAGGATGAAGCTTTCACCCCGAGCCCTGACGGCCGAGTTGACGATGACAGGAGGTTGATCTCCGTGATGTCCGTCGCCGCCACTGGATCCGCTAGATCCACCGCCGTTACCACCATTCCCACCATTCCCACCATTCCCACCATTGCCTCCGTTTCCGCCACTGCCGCCTGAACCTCCACTGCCTCCGTTTCCTCCATTACCACCGTTTCCTCCGTCACCGCCGCTGCTTCCACTTCCTCCATTTCCACTGGGGACGGGAACGGGAACAGGCTTGGGTCCTTGGTTACAGCCCCCAGGCGGACAAGTCGGAGCAGTCCAGTTACCAGTACCGTTGTAAGAACATCCACGGCACGGCTGAACGATAGGCTTGAGTTGACATCTGCCATTGGGGCACTTGTTGCGGTAAGGGCAGTTGACAACATTGGGTGGGCATTCGTGCCAGACGTCACCTGGCTTAGGGTTTGGGCTTGGGTTTGGAATTGGCATGCCAGTTTGGATGGGCTGAGGAGGTGCGGGAGTAGGAGTAGCACCCGGGAAGGCCCCATATACGATCTGAGCATTGTTTCTCTTGTACAGGTCGTAGATGGGCCATCCTTGGATCGTGGCTCCTCCACAGGTTCCTTTGGATCTATCGGCTGGATCACACCATTGATTGCAGAGAGCGTTATCAACCTTTATAACGCGGTAGGCGATGGGCCCCGGTGAGAGGTCAAGACGGTCACAGACACAGCTGTTTCCACGGAAGCCGATGATGTTGCCGTTTGATGAACATGATGAAGTACACCCAGCTTGACCCAGATCGAACTGGCGAGGAAAGGTGCCGGGCCTGATAGCAACACATCCAAGATGTTGGAACGTCCCGTCTTTTGTCAGAGCAGGATCAGCGGTTGATTGTGCGAAAACATCAGCAGCAAAGATGCTAGCAAAGAGGAGTGGTCGAATCATGTTGCAACAAAGAAAAGCAAAGAATGACTAAGAACAAAAGAGGAGTGAGTGACTGGTTGAGAAGGACAATTCGAAGTCAGAAAGAGATGGAAGAGAGAGGTATTTATTCTTGATCTAGACCTAGGCCCTTGATCTTGCTGTGGTCATGATTCTCTTGGCTATTCGTGAAAAGAGGACCAGAGATGAATATCTGAGACAAGCCTCCGAAACCATCCATCTCGAGTAGTTTTCAATGCGCCGTTTTAGGCTCCTGATGATGTGGTTGCCGCTTTCAGGCTTGCCTTAGGTTTGAGACATCGAGAACGAGAGCTTAGCAGAACAGAGAATGTCTTGGCTAATCGGGATGGTCAGCCACATCAGGAATGGGTATGTTTCACCTTGAGGGGATCAACAAGCCCGCTTTCGATGTCTGAATTAAGCAATGAGTTATCAGCAACTCCGAGATGATGCCTCAACGGGTTGCTACATATCGAGCTGCATTTACCCGCATATCAAATGCAGTGTTTCCGATTCTGTTTGACGCGGTCTAAATTTATAAACAATACCGCCACAATATTTTGTTATATGACAACAAATACCCCGTTTAGTCCAACCATTTGCTCTGACCAGCTCGTGGACCATCAAACACTCAACTGACACTCAACCATTTTTACCAAACAATGTTCTTACAAGCTCCCAGAAAGCTTAGATGAAGTAAAGAATGGCCAATTGTATTGCTAGATAACATTGGGAATTTATATATCCTTGATATATCCTTGTATGTAATGATTCTCGTAGCTAATTCCTAACACTTCATTGCCAGTGCGTGCCCCCGTTGCTTCCTCAACTCCTCAACTCCTCAATTCATCGCCGGGTCCATGATCTGCCAGTGTTGTTGCAGTGGCTACCCCAAGGTAACTTCCATTCTCAGTGTAGGTAGGTAATTTCTGCCTGATTCTTGGGGCGTTTTGTTGATATCTTTTCTCTGTGCACATCCTAAACTCATCCTAAAGCTTCCGCTTGGGGGCATCACACAGTGAGTCACTGCCTCTCCAGCTTCCCTCTCTCTTAGCTATATAATCTCCTCCTCTCTCCCTCCTCCTCTCTCCTTCCTTCTTCCTTCATCATCACAACCGCTTCCTCCTTGCGCTTCCTCTCCTTGGGCAAGCACACCAACAACTCTGGCTTTTATCAAGCCTTACACAAGCACCAAAATTCTCTTGCTTGGCTCAAACAAAGCTCCTTTGCCCTCACACCAAATTCTCACATCAATCAGATCCCAAACCTCGTGCGCTTGCACAAACGTGACAGCAAATCGCTTGCTTCCGCGACTGGTGAGTCGTTTCCTTCTTCCCTTCTTTCAGTTCAGTCCGAGCACCTCTTCACTCAGGGCTATAAATACCTCCCCTTGCTCCTCTTCAAACCCTTTTCTTTCCTTCAACACTTCCCTCAACCTACCTACAACACACTTCAAGCATATTCTACTTTCACTCAGTTCAATCTCTCTTCGCAAATCATCTGTTTTTACCTTTCAATCACTGACTCTTCCAGACACATCGGTCACCATGTCTGACAGAGGTCGCTCGCCTTCCACGGCTGGGTCTGGAGGCGCCTCCGGCTCAGGACGGCGTCCTTCTCAGTCTCCCGCACGTTCTGCGTCTGGCTCTGCTGGCGGTGCTCCTGTCGGCTATCAGAAACCCCTTGGCTTTGATCCAGCCAAGCCCCAGGGTCAGGGCACCCAAGGTAATACCCGAATGGAATTGCCCCCGGACGCTTACGTGGCCGAGACCAAGAAGGACTTGTTCACGCTGCGAAATGGGCGCTTCAACACTGAGGGTAAATCCGAGCAGATCGAGGTCAACCAGTACAGGATGACCAAGTTCGACTTCAACAAAAAGATCTATCAGTACGACGTAAGTAGCTTTCATATGAGTTCACATCTCATTCATTCTAACACACACTACAGGTTTTCATCTCTCCCAACCCGGACAAGATTGGCCCCGTCATGAAGAAGATCTGGGCACATGCCACTACTCGCGATGCCCTGAAAGCCTACAAGTTCGACATGTGGCTCTTCGATGGGAAGAAGCTGGCATGGAGTCCTGCTCTTGTGGAACGTGGCGAGGCTCGTTTCACTGTCGACCTTGATGAGGGCAGACGACCTGCTGGTGGGAGAGCTCGCGAAGGCAACAACTTTCTTGTCACAATTCGCAAGACTACCGAAATTCAAGTGTCTGCTCTTCAAGGCTACCTTGAACACAAGATTTCATTCAACAACAGCGTTCGAGAGACGCTGAACTTTATGGATCATCTTGTACGACAGTGGCCGTCCAAGAACCTCTTGGCAATCAAACGAAATTTTTACAAGACTGGTCAGCCTGGGGCTCCTCTTCAGGATGGAGCCATTGTTGAGGTTCACAAAGGAACATATGCTTCCCTCCGAATGAGCGACAACATCAAGCAGAGAGGTGTTGGGTTAGGCTACAATATTGATGTTGCCAATACTTGTTTCTGGATTGGCAATCAGCCTATGGATAAGATGGCTTGCAACTTCCTCGCTACTCTCGATGGGAAGTATGGAGGACACACACCAGCTACTATGAATGAGTTGCTCAAGCCAGTCCGAGACCGCAAAACTGGACGCTGGGCCTCTTCGGATGCTTTCAAGCAGCTCCGAAAGATGCGTCGGCTCAAGTTCAAAGTCAAGCACAGGGGTCGAAAAAATGAGGACAAACTTTATACCATCCAAGACTTTGCTTTCAACGAGAGATTCGGCGAAGCGGGCGCATCGGCCAGAACTTGGACTTTCGAAAAGGATGGGAAAGACATCTCGGTATACGACTACTACAAAAAGGAATACAACGTGACCCTGAGACTGTCTCATCTCCCACTTATTGATACTGGAAAGGGAGGCATGATTCCTATGGAGCTTGCATTTGTTGAGGATATGCAGCGCTATCCCTTCAAGCTTAACTCCGAGCAGACAGCTGCCATGATCAAGATTGCTGTCACTCGTCCAGCTATTCGCAAGCGGGACATTCAGAACGGAGCAGCTGCCCTGCAGATCGGCCAAGATCCGTTCCTGAAGGAGTATGGCGTCAACTTTGAGCCGCAGTTTGCAAAGACGGAGGCACGCATTCTGACTGCCCCAATTGTCAGGTTTGGACAGGGTACAGCTGAACCCAGATTTGCTGGTCGTTGGGACTTGCGAGGCAAGAAGTTCTGGAAACAGAACGTCGCGCCTCTCCAGAACTGGGGTTTCATCGCCCTGGAGCAACAAGTGCCGCAACCTGTTATGCAGGCTTTTGCCAATAACTTCAAGAGCACCTACATCGGCCATGGAGGTAAAGTGACTGCCGACCCCATCCTTTTGCCTACACCTGGTCCTCTACGCTTTGATGCTGCGGGTGCCATTGCGCACGCTCATGAGCAGATCACGAAGCAACGGGGCTACACCCAGCTTTTGTTCGTTATTGTCTCCAAGAAGAACAGTGGAACTTATGAGCGCCTCAAGAAGTCTGCGGATTGCAGATTTGGTATTCTTACCCAGGTCGTCCTCGGCAACCACGTGCAAAAGAACAATGGGCAATACCATTCAAATGTGTGCATGAAGGTGAACGCCAAGCTGGGTGGTGCCACTTCCTGCACTCCTCCTTTGTGGAAGACACCTACATTCTTCCCTGACAGCCGACCTACCATGATTGTAGGTGTTGATGTTTCTCACGCCTCTCCTGGAGGAGTAACCCCATCCACCGCCTCGATGACCATGTCTGTGGACAAGGATGCCACCCGCTACGCCGCCGTTGCTGAGACCAATGGATACCGTGTCGAAATACTGACCCCCTCGAACATCCGATTCATGTTTGGAGAGCTCATTCCTCGTTGGAGAGCCAATCACCAAGGACTGGTTCCTAAACACGTGATCTATTTCCGAGACGGCGTAGGAGAGGGACAATTTGCGTACGTGTTGGATCAGGAAGTCGAAGAGATCAAGAAATATCTTGGCACGATTCTCCCTAGTGGACAAATGCCGAAATTCACTGTGATTGTTGCCACCAAGCGTCACCACATTCGTTTCTTCCCTCAGAGAGGAGACAAGAATGGCAATCCTTTGCCCGGTACTTTGGTTGAGCGCGAAGTTACGCATCCCTTCATGTTTGACTTTTACCTTAATTCACACGTTGCTATCCAAGGAACCGCTCGACCGGTTCACTACCACGTCATCTTGGATGAGATGAGCATGCCAGTTAATGATCTACAGAAGATGATCTACCAACAGTGCTACTCGTATGCACGGTCGACCACTCCTGTATCACTCCACCCGGCAGTCTACTATGCGCATCTCGCTAGTAACCGAGCTCGCGCTCATGAGAATGTCAACTCTAGTGATGGTTTCCGAATCGGTCCCAAGGGCCACGAGATCGCTGCAGAGAAGCAGGCGCATGGTACCTCCACCGGCCTTCCTGACAGGAACGTTGAAGCACCTCCGTTGATCCGCCTTGGTGGTGCACTTGGCCAGGCGCCCCTGGATGGTGAGCAGCGACAAAGAGACTTTTTCCGTGGCACTATGTGGTACATCTGATCTGTAATGTAGGACACCATGGATAAGAACGTGGGTATTGGTGGAATGACAGAGATGATGGGGTGACGAAAATGGAGAGTTGATCGCTAGGGCGGTGGGAAGGGCATGGATAATGCGAGCGATCTCGATTTCTGGTGTATAAGCTAGCGGTTGCAGCTTTGAGGAAGCACAGGATCATATCAAAACTAAAAGGGGCGACCGGTTTGGCGGGAAGTGGCGGCGGAGGTTGATTTTACTTGTTCTTAAAATAGCTCTTGATCAATTCTATTCAAGGGATCTTGCTACAGTTGCAGTTTGAGAATGTGATTCGTGTTGTACAAAGATCATGCCAGTCTCATTGTGCATAGCTAATGTGAGATTGAGAACGAATTTTGATTCCGCCTGACTTGGCTTCGATATAACAAAAGGAATTACGTACCGTTTGAAGGAGTATATAAGTTACGTCTACACAGCCGACTACCTATTACATCTACACTGTTATGAGGTTGATGATATATCACGGAAATTGGACCTTCTAGCTATTGAGAGACTGAGAGACAAGTATGGGAAAACGTCTAGAAGCGTTTGGCAGCCCAGCTTGGGGAGAATCCGACTATATCCGATGTAGAGTTGCGATGCCATCTGCCCGAGTATCATTGACAACATTTCCTTAGTCCATTCAGACGGCGCAGTAATTATGCTCAAATGAACCAAAGGCTCGATGTTGATATATTCAAGCCCAAAAAAAAAATTCTATTGAGATCTCGTACTGGTTACTGTTCTATCCCAGTGGATTGAACAAGATTCCATCATAGGGTATTTTTGGTGGGAACAAAGCCAATTCTCAGTTTGCGGCCGTCTCTGGCTTAAGGCTCGACAAACGTTACAATGATCAGAGCACAAGCACAAATCACATATACATTCCAGGACTCGAGTCAATTATAAAATGTTATTGGAGTTGTTTAATACTAACTGAGTAGGCAGACAATCTTGCTGCATCTCATCATCCCAACAAACGAAATATCAATGACACCCACCACGTCTGATGTCTGATCCCCCCAAACGCCATACCATGCATATCGCGCGAGGTAAAGACAATCCCAGCACGGCCCTCAACGTCATCCAAAACCCCCTTTTCACCGGTATTATTAGATCATGTTGTTCACAGCCCAAGATCCCTTGCCATCGATCATTGGCATCCTCTCGAGTGATTTCTCATTGAAATCGATATCCTCCAAACTGACCTGGTGCCGGTGCGCCGTAGCCACCAGGTACCTGCGGCCACATGGGTAATTGGCCGCTCGGGTCAGGAGGAGGATAGGGGCTGGCTTGGAAGGAGTTTCCACCCTCCGGCCGCAGCGGCGAGTTCCTATACCCGCCGGCTGCAGCCGCCACCCTTCCATATGGACTCAGCGGCCTACTGCCAAACTCACCCGACGGTTGTCTCGTGTGAGAGGGATTACTAAAGCGTGCCTGGCCACCACCTGTGGCTTTCAACGTGGCGGCATCAGGAAGTTGGACGTCCCGAAGAATGGAGACCATGGCCGTGGGGTTAACGCGCTGTGCGTCAAAACTTTGAGAAGGGGGAAGGATGTTAAGAAGGAAAGTGATATCCCTGTGTAATGCTGATGCTTGATTCCGGCGCTGCTGGTCAAGGCGGCGGCCCGCTGCACCCTTGAGAGGCGACACTCCTCTAGCGAGTCGTTTGGGGGGGTTAAGCTCATCATCGTCTACAGCAAGAGGCCGTTTTGGAGAAGCAGTTGCCCGAACATACTGGGGACGGGGACTCTGTTCTTGTCGCGCTGGCATGGGGCTGTTTCGCAGTGAGATGGGCTGCTCTACCATAGTGGGCATGACTTGCTTTGGCCTCATTTGCACTGCCTTCGAAATGATAATAGGAGTAGCAACTGGGTCAAATTTGTCGGATGAAAACCTGGCAACAAAAGACTTCAGTCTGGGGTCCTCAGGGAAGAGTTCTGCCATTCGGTCCTCCAGCTTAGAGATTTGCGATAGCTCGCCATACTGCGATTCGTACTTGTGGAAATAAGCATAAAGCGGCTTTGCCTTTGTTAGAGTCTCCGGTTTGGAAACCAGTCGGGTGACACAAGTCTCGAATACGGCTCGCGCATCTGTAAGTGATTAGTTTCGAACGTCGCCTCTTCAGATATTCCAAACCTACTAGTCGTGTCATCCTTGGAATGAAGATACTTCAAGTATTCTATCATGAACATCTCATCGTTGGGGAACAGACGGGCGCCTCTCTCGAAGATCTTGGCGCCTACAGGATCCTTGTAGACGACAGACTCAAGAAGTGCAACGGCTACGTAGACATCGCTTGTGAGTCGTCCCTTCTGACGTGCATCAGTGAAGACTTTGCGCAAACCACCTTCTGACTGATTGCCTTTGCCTTGAATGCGGCGCATGGCCCTTGCGAGAGCAATCCAGACATAGGAAATCGTGCGGGACAGAAGTTGTGTTTCAGCAGCGTATCCTCTCTGGATTGCAAGAATGCGTTCTTCCATGGGCGAACGCTTAGGCTTGCTGTCTTCCTCGTCGTCGTCGTCATCATTGTGTTCGATGGAGGCTTGAACCAGATCTTGTGCGGCGGCCTGTCTCAGTGTAGAGACCTCCAACTTCTCCCGCTCTTTGACCTTGTCTCCCATTTCGTACAATGTTTCGAGAACATCGTCGTATGGCTTTCGGACAGCCTGGGCAAACTCAGCCTTGTCGACCTCCTTGCCAGGATAGTTGACTTCAATGTGGTCTGCATGTTTCAAGGCAAGCAAAACACTTTCACGGTTTGCTCGAATGCCTTCAAGCAGCAATTCGGTGCCCACTTCTTTGTCATTTTCCCGGATGTCGTTTTGGAAACACCACTCTGCCGCATCAACCCAGATCTCAGGCCAGAAACGGAGTGCCATCAACGCTTGCTTGTAGACATAGAGTACCCGTTGGTTGTATGTTTTGGGCTCGTCGGTTTTCAAGACAAGGGGATCCTCTTTCTCCCAATAGATCCACTTTTTCCACAGTTCGACCTGGTCTCTGAATTCCTGGTCCCCATCGAACCCTGGAGCTGGCGGTAACCTGGGAAGATTGGTGCGTCTGAGGTGCCGGGTGATGTTGTCCAAAGCAATATTGGCACTCTTGGCCGACATATAGCCTGGCGAGCGCTCTTGAATAAATTTGCGTCCCTGTTAATGTTAGCTTTATCCTGTCATAGGCCAAGGGGTAAAGCATACAGTCATCTTATTCAGTCCCATCTCGAACTGGTCATACTCTTTCCAGAGATTGTTGACGGTCAACATAGGCACGGAAATAGCGCGTTGGTATACCTTGCGCAATTGATCCATCTTTTGCTGGTCCTGCCAACCTGTACCACCGATTTGGCCGGGGCCGTTTCTGACAAACTGGACGTAATCTTGCCAGATATTGCCGGAATCTCGGTCCACGCCAATGTTGTCGATGACAAACTCGTAGGACTGGGTAATAGTTCGGCGAGCTTGGCCCGAAGGATCATTGTTGAGATCGTTGCGACGGCGAATATAGTTGAGATAGACTGTCCACAGCTTGACATTGGGTACAGTCATCAGACATCTTCCAAAAAGCTGCTCAGCATCGACAAAGTTGTCGAGACCAAGCTCCATCTCGATCCATTCGACCCAGACGTCTGCCTGGTAGATGTTGTCAATACATATCACGGGAAGGGATGAAGTTCACTCACAGCTTGTGGAAATATTTCGAGAAAACGATTATAGGTACTTCGAGCCTGGTCAAGTCGGCTTGAGCGTCTATGGTCGGCGATCAAGTTAAGCCAGGCATCCATATCCCCACGAGGGTCCTCTTTAACACGAGCCTCGAGGAGAGCAACAGGATCGAGACCAGCCAAAGCTGGAGTCACATTGGAAGGAACAGCAGGAGGGACAGGTGTATGGGTTGGAGCTGGCTGAGCGGGTTCATCAGATGCAGTGGAACGGCCAGGATGGGGGAGCGAGGGCACTTCTTCCGATTGAGGAGCAGTATTGGAAGGCTGGTCAGCTTCGTCTTCACCTTCACCCTCATCCTCGTCATCGGATGCTTCAACAATAAAGCCCCCTGACATCTTGGGCTTGGACGGTTGACGTTGAGCAGTGGCGGCAGATTGTTCAGCAACTGGCGCAGGTGTACCGATAGTGACTGACTCTGGATCATATTCTCCCCCATCATCTTCTGTACCATTATCTGCTGTATCAGCGTCACCAGAAGCAAGAGAGTCTTGAGCGTAGTTATCAACTTGTTCCTCGCTATGCTGAACTTGAAAACCCGGCGCGCTATTATCCTCTCCTCCCCATGAAGCACCTTCGGAAGCCATCCTGCGATTTTTAGAAACAGGTCGTGGTGCCAAGTCTGGATCACGGAGCAAGCGATTTCAATACGCGCGTCGGTGAGGGTCAGAGAAACCAGAAGATAATATCCAAGTCGCGAACGGCAATCGGGAGATCAGTACGATGGGCCGGATCGAAAATGATTCAATCCTTGATGATGAGACGAACGGGTAGAATCTGTCGCGAACGAGGCAAGCTCCAGGAGCTGCGCCAGCTGGCTCCGGATGATATATGTCTGAATTCAGAGCCTAATGAGAGAACCAAAGACAGCAATACAAAGACAGGCGTGCAATCGTTCCGGGTCGGGGAAATGGTTGTGCGTCGAGCTGCGCGTGGATGGTTTTGGTCGAGCGCCTCAAAGTCTGATAGCTCCAACAAAGAACAGTAATCTTGAACAAAGCAGTTGCGGCAGAACCCAGGTTAGGCTTAGGATGTCAAAGGCGGTGAACGAACTTGGTGTCCAAGAGCCGCACTTTAGTGGGTCACTAGAAAGATGGATGGACAGGCTTATACTCCGTAATGCAGGTATTTAAAAAGAAATGCATGAGCTTAATGAGAATGGATAGCACTACTATGTATGATTATGTTGTCAGAAGATTCAATAGGTCGCCTTGTTTCTATAATCTCGGGCTCTCTACAAGATTCATAACACTAGGACTACCCAAAAGAAGAGATATTATTCAATGGCAGCCCGTTGGGCTTTGGACAAAGGCACACAATCAAACAATAATATCAGGGTCACATGACTGAGATGAGTTCCTGGAATTCCATTCATTCAGGGAGGTCGCGTCCCCAACGCAACCTCTCTACGCGGGTGTGACCGCTAACGCGTCCCACTGTCGCTCCTCACATTTTGGACCTGACGCCCAGGGCAAGTCATCTCCCGTCGCAACCAGAAATCGATCCGCTCTTGTTTTCATTCACCCATGCTCGCATACTGCTATTAAGACTAGCACGGCGCTTTTTATCAAACAACTACTACTGTCAATCCATCCACCCACTTTCTATCCCTCTCTTCTTCTCTCTTCTCTTGCGTCTTGCATCTCACATCGCGCTTCTCCCCACATCAACCTTCACACATCATAAAGAATCAGACACTTGTGCTCTCGTTCTCTTTCACCCTTCTCTTTTAAAACCTCAATTTTTGCCACTGCAGTGTGCTCCTGATTACGACCTACCCAGTTCATAAACTCCTATCTTCATCAAAATGTCTGTCGTTTCGCTTTTGGGCGTTAATGTCCTGAACAACCCAGCCAAGTTCACCGACAAGTACGAGTTTGAGATTACTTTCGAATGCCTCGAGCCGCTAGAGAAGGGTTCGTGCGACTTTGGTCTCTTCCAGGGGAAAAAACCACAGCGCTAACACAGGACAGATCTCGAGTGGAAGCTCACTTACGTTGGATCTGCTACCAGGTATGGAACAGCTTGATTGAGGCCCCTCCTTACACCGCTTCTTCTAACACTTCTCAGCGACCAGTACGACCAAGAACTCGACTCCCTTCTCGTCGGTCCCATCCCCGTTGGTGTCAACAAATTCATTTTCGAGGCCGATGCACCCAAGACCGCACGAATTCCCGATGCAGAGATTCTCGGTGTTACCGTCATTCTCCTGACCTGCGCCTACGATGGACGTGAGTTCATTCGCGTCGGTTACTATGTCAACAACGAATATGATTCGGAGGAGCTCAACGCTGAGCCCCCAGCTAAGCCCATTATTGAGCGTGTGAAGCGCAATGTCTTGGCTGAGAAGCCCCGAGTGACTCGATTTGCCATCAAGTGGTAAGTCAAAAATCAGCAAACGATAATGTATCTAAGCTAACACAACTCTAGGGATTCCGAGGCATCAGCTCCCGCTGAGTACCCTCCTGAGCAACCCGAGGCTGATCTTGTAGCCGACGGCGACGAATACGGTGCTGAAGAGGCCGAGGAGGAGGAAGCCGCTGACGAGGCTGAGGCTAGCCCCAAGGCCAAGGCCAGCAATGGAGAGGATTCAGAGATGGCTGGTGTGGAGAACGAAGGAGAGAATGCTCAGGATGAGGAGGAGCTGTCCGACGACGGCAGTGTCGACATCGAAGGCGAGAGTGAGGAGGAGCTTGAGGAGGAGGAGGAGGAAGGAGAGGGCGAGGCTGAGGCCGATGGTGATGCCATGGAGGTTGACAGTGCCGAGAAGCCAGCCGCATCAGCTGCCAAGCCCGTGAGTGTCGCTTCCTGAGCACTCCAACTGAGGATATTTGTGTGTGATTTGGTTGCGATGCGAACGAAGCATTAGGCAATGCTACCAAGGGGTTTTAATACGCCGGCAGGGACTTGTTTGTTTTATAGAGTTATGAAGACATGAAAGGGAATGATATCAGGCGGGCGGGTTGGGTATAGAGCTAAGGTAGTCGAGAAGATACATTAGGCTATTGCTTGGACATGTAGGAGTATGAACTAAACCCTATTGTTGCAAGACATGCAACTGTCAGTTCTATCTCAGACAGTATAGTGAAGCTCAAACAAACAGTGCAGTAGTAGGAAGCAGTGCCTGCATTGTAGTAGTCGTCGACTGGTCAATGGCACATGACAAACGTAATTGCATTTGCTCAACACCATGTTGATCAGCGATAATCTAAGGTTCTGACGATGAATTTCGGCACGTGGATGCTGTGAAACTCTAACCCCCGCGATACAGTACACCCTCTCAGCCATCCGCGTTCAGGGTCGCCCGGTTTGTGAGGGAAGATGGCTGCATGACGTACAATGTTGGAGGCAGAGGGGGAACTACAGGTAATTCTGTAGAGTAAGCAGATGCCTTATATCCAATTCCGCAGCGCCGCCCTCAGGCGTTCCGTTGACAACCGCTAGAGGCCGTGTTCAAGCGAACGTCAAGTTGAGTCGGTAACTGGCCAAACGCCTTTTTTATGAGTACAGCCTCGTTATCAGAGCCTTCGGGGCTGGTTCTCTATGCCCCGGCTGGTCTCTCCCTCCATTTCAAATCAAGATTTGGGTTTCAGTAAGAACGTGGGCTGGTGAGGCTTGACAGTCATATCATGAAGCAATGGTGTACACATACGCGCATTGACAAGATGAGAAGTTGTTCTTTGGCATATAATGGTAGGTAATGTAATAGATGCTCATGAGAATTATAGTATTAAGCTTCAGATCAAAGCACCCTGAGAAGAACACCGCCTGTAACCAAGCTGTGATCTATTCAGGCTTCAAGCTCAGTAGGTTGAAAGCTGCACCTTGTCTCAGTGACTTGGAATGCGTGACATGTGTACGAATGCCTGTTGGTCCTCGGAGTCATCGTTAGTGCCCGGGTCACCTGGCGCGCTAGAAGCTTGATACAGCCATCAAGGAACAAGAAAATATCAGTTCTTGATGTAAGGTGCCAAAATAAACTCAGCAAAATTTATGCTAAATTTATACTAAATTTTAACTAATTCTTTTTACTACTTAGGATCGAGGTCGAGAGTTTTCTTGCCTCCCCTGGATAGCTTATCTTGCTTCATTCGGTGATCTTCGTTTGCCCTACCTCTTCCTTTCACAGCCATTGATCCTTTTGCTTACTCAACCTTAACCATGGATGTTGACCGAGCAGGACTCAGCCGCAACATTCATCGGGGTCCGCCGATGACTTAAAATCAGGCTTGAGTTTGAAAGAATAGAAATACTCCTCGACCTTCCGCCTCCATCCCCTTTCTTAACAGACACTTTTATAGTATTATAATATTATGTGAATATTTCCATTGTCAAGCCAAGTGACGTGAAACTCATCAATGACTACAAACACTTCCTCTCAGGCTCTGGATGATCTTGTCAGAGCAACCGACCTCTTTCGCGAGCAATATCTACGCGCTTTAACAAACCTTCAAGATGGCCTCGTCGCTCGTAGACGAGACACGGCAGAGAGTCGTGCTCGTAGCAGCATCTCTATGCCTGAGCCCTACGGTGCATTCACGCCAACCTTGAGAGCTTCCACTGGCCCAACATTTGCAACAGAGGGCTCTTTGTCTCCTGTCTTCCGGCGAGGGCGGACCGCAACTCTTGAGAGCACAGGAGAAAGACCGTCTTTGTCTGCTGAGCCTCAACACTATACAGGTTCACCAAGTGACAATCATCGCGTTGTCTTTACGCAGGACGAAGATGTTTCCTTCATTCCCCTCCCTCTCCTGGATAACACTGCAGCTAGTACCACAACGCGAGAGGTTGAGGACTATCACCATAACATTGTCAGGGATCATCTCGGCCAGGCAGACTGGGTCGATGGTCAACTCCTCCAGCATCTGAAAACCGAAGATTTCACTCCTGATATGGCATCTCTCCTAGACGATATCATGAAACGACGTTCCGAGGTTGATGTTGATGTACCGTTTCGTGACTTTGCGGCATATGAGAGAGAACAGTATAGTCAGTCTACATTTGAGGTGTACGAGGTTGGCCATAGCTGTAAACTCAACAAACTCAGCGCTGACGGAGATGGAGATGGGCAGTCAGATGTCAAGCATACGAGTGAAGGGCCCTTCGAGATTCCGGCTGATAATGTCGATGCTCCTACGGTTTGGGAAACAATCAGGGTTGTCAACCAAAGCGGCACGTCTACAGGCCGCATTACGTACGTCTTCCATTATATAACACCTACCGGGTTGGATTAACATTCTGTAGCATCGTTCAAGAACCTACGCCTCTTATCCTCGCAGCACTTCACCTAACCATGTCTTCACATTTTGATATGAATGAGCTGCTCACTCATCTTCTCTCTGACGAGCCTAACCGTGGCCGTACTCATGCCTTCATGACTAGAGCCTACGAGAGGTCTCCCTCTCAAGCAACGTCTCACTCACCTATCGTTGCCCCATCATCGCCAGTCCAGCTCACAGCCAGACCGTCGGGGTCACCAACCCTTCCTACACCTAACGTTCGTCAGAAGTCTTTCTTCTTTGTATTTAAGTACTATACAGTTGTTAGTCACCCTCTCGAGCCAGCTCCTTGGCAGCGTTTCGATAAAAGACCTTCAGAGAGTCGTCTCGGAGATCATATTGATATCGCTGAGTGCGGCTCTGTATTGGCTCTGTCACTCGGCGGAGACTCTCACAAAGCTCCCCCTATGCGTTCGAGAAGAGAGCGTGCTCGAGAAGGGGTTCTATTCAACACGTTTGGTCCATGGCAGTTACTTGCTATCCAGAGCTTTCCTGATAATTCTCATACTGTCCGTGGCCCGGAGTTTCAGGAGAAGAAATATATCAATGGGCCATATGCATTTCTGGACCTACTCACCTCCGAGTATCGTGATGCAACAAAGCGAAATCTGATCCTCCATGAGCGAGTTACCAAGCTCATCACTCCTCCGGTACGTGCACTAAAACCACCCATACATCAACGCTATGCTAATCATCTCCAGACCGAATTCATGTTTGACCCTAAACTCAGAGACAAGTTGTTGTTTGAAGATAAGCACTTCACCTACATCCGAAGGTACTTCTGGGCGTACAACACCCTAGCTGTTGTGAACACGGGTATCAAGTCAATGATCGCGGCATATATCGACACATTTACCGACAGCTTCTGGGCCGGCACCCATCCGATTCTATGGCCACATCACGCATCTGATTCGCCTGATGGGGCTGCGTATCGTAAGCACATGGCTCAACTGCGCCGTGAGCTTGACAAAGTTGTCCAAGAGCTTACAGAGGTTCTCAAACGCAACGAACGAACTCGTAAGGAGATCGAGAACTTGCGAGATCAGCTCTTTAGTGGAAGCTCCATCAAGGAAAGCCGGAGAGCTATTGAACAAGGCGATAACATTAAAGTCCTCACAATGATCAGCATGATATTTTTACCACTTACTTTTGTCACGGTACGTTAGCAAAGTTTTCTCTGTTCAAGCCTTCACTAACGACAACCAGTCTGTCTTCGGCATGACGGTCTTCACAGTCCCCGCAACCGACTGGCGTTTTCCTCTGACGATGATCCTCGTCTGTGTCCCCTTCATGCTTCTCGTGACCTTCCTCCAAACACGCTCGTTTGGTGTGCTGCTACGCAAACTTGGTGCCATTGGCAGCGCACCTGTTCGTCTCATGGCCCAGGCTCGAAGCCGGTCTCGAGAGGCCACAGACGTCCCTGATAATATCTCAGTCTCAGCGGCCAGGGTGAGACGAGGTAGTGGTACATTACTTGGGAGTATCATAGTTAGACTAATGAGTAAGGGGGCGGCACAGAAGGTCGAGAGGGATGATTTAGGAGGTGTTTAGTTAGTATCATGGTCCTCATTACGATGTACTCGGTTTCGCGTTTGTATAACGATCACCCCTACAACGCGTTCTCGCTTTCTCACAGGACAACGATGTTCAAGTATCATTGCGCATTGGTACAGTTACGAATTATGGTTACGAATTACGAAATACGATGGGCAAGAGATTTGGACATCTACTGTCATGTATCTAGACTGAGGGTACCAGATTAACCCCGTTCCATTTCCGATACTGAGTTTCGAATGTATGGCCTTCTGCTAAACTAGCCCAACTGTCTAAGTCTCGTGCTCCGACAACTGGAACGCGTTCATGTCAGCTTCTCCAGTGACGTAGACAGCATTGTGAAATCACGAATGATGGTCAAATCAAAAATATTGGGAGAATATTATCATGACAGCGACTTCGGCACGTGAGTCATCAAATTTAAAACAAACATTTACAAGCTTTAATCCCTAAACACTGATCTCCTATACTTCAGATCCAACGCCGGACCATCATCGATGACTCTAAACCTATACACGCCTTTGAGGACCTCATTCAACGGTGAGGAGTTGGCCAAGCCACTTGATGAGTGAGTAAGTAATATCTTGTCCATCTCAGTTCCCTTTACGTTCTCTTTCTTTTTTCTTTTTCGAATCCGATTTTCCCATTCGTCGTCTTTCTCACTTGCATGAGATGATCAGTTCAGCGCACAGTGGCAGTATGGCTTATCGTTCGGTAGCCAGACCGACGTATGCCAGGGACCAGTTCAGTGTCGGCGTATGCCACAGGACGCTAGGAAGTGAGACAGCAGACGCAGGAGAAAAGATCGAACGATATAATGAAACGGGGTATCCGTCGTAACGACTCGTCCATCCATTCTGTCCATCCGTTATCCCCAAGGTCACACCCGTCCAAAATCGGGACGATGTGCTGTTGCCAGTGAATTGCTGTATTAAAATGAAACCCGTCAAGAAAAGACGCCGTGCCGGATTGTGATGAGCGGTATAAGCCGCCGTAACACATAAACGAAGGTGCCAAGATCATCAACCCGCCAATAACTGTAGACACCTCATCCGATCAAAAAGAAATGCTCGCTCTGTTTGGAACCCTTCAGGTCCTTGCAGGCAGCGTGGCGATGAAAAGAAGAAACAATCGTGCTTTCGTGACGTCGTAAACCGCTGGTAGGCTGAAAAGGGAGAAAGAAGGTGATACAGATATTCATTCGCAATATCAACCCTCATCCTCATCTTCATCCCCTGGGCTGGCTGTGTCCGTCTTAGCTTTCTTGTTTGAGGTGGCCGAGCCGGCTTCAGACTTGCGCTTTGTTCCCGTAGTGCCAGAGCTTTCCCCAGCAGAATTATCTTTGCCATCAATACTCTTTTCACCTTCGCGGTCCATTGCTGCCACCTCCTCGGCAGTGAGGAAACGCCCACCTGGGCCGCGAGGTCTGCGCATAGCGTGATTATGGCGCGACTCGTGAAGATATGGTTTGCGTCCTTTTGACGTCAGTCGAAGCTGTTCCTCAAGTTTCTGTCGAGCAACACGACGCTTGAGTATGCGATGAAATTGCTTAGCATTCACATAAAGTGGCGACTCCTCCGCACCACTCGCGGCTGGCATTTCTGGGGATTGCGGGTGTTGCATCTGGGGAGCGGGCATCTGAGATGGGGCAACGCCTTGTCGAACACCGGCATGGCTCATCATGGGCGCCGTCGGAACGCCGGGGCTCGTAACCTGGCTCATTCGACGGCCGGGTATTTGGGGCATGTTGTTCATTCGGGGGGATTGCCGTCCGTCCTTTTTCGCATTGGCACCCATGCGAGGCGAACTTTGGGGGATATTGGGATCTGAGGACATATAACCGTAGTTGGTGCCAGAAGCTGCGGCGGTTGCTGCCATCGCGGCCGCCTGTATACCGGGCATCGCATAGTGCATGCCCTGTTGTGCCACTCCGTATTGTGGTCCGTACATATTGTATGCTGTATTCTTGTGGTTGAGTTTGCTGCTGTTGAGAAGCGATGACAGGCGAACTTGACTACTTGACTGGGCTTGCGAGCACAGAGCGTTTACTAGGCTGTCTGTGGTTCGCGGGCGGGAGCGATTGCTGGTCTCGCGCGCGGGTATGATCCAATCAAAGGAAGATGTGCTTGTGAATTGTGAATGGCCAGAGAATAAAGGTAGCGATACAGGTCAATCAAATCAAATGTTTCGAGAGGCCTTGGACGATTCTGATTGCTCGTTGAGTGGACGAGAACAGGAGGACTGATTGGCCGTGAAGAAAGGAGAGGACGAGGGAAAATGCGACGAGATGATTTGAGGGGCGGGATCCAGTCTGTTTTTACAACTTCCTTTGACTGGATGAATCAGCTCTGTATGTGGGTCTCCAGCCGCGTCAGGTTTTGATTGGGAGAGGGACTGTGACGCAAGGAGCGCGCCTTTCTCTTTTTTAACCCTGGTGAGGTGTCTGTGTTTGTACGGGGCCCGCTTAGGTGGGGGTGTCCATTATGGTGGCTGGGTCGTTAGGGTGTGAATCCAAATACAGGCCTTAACTTTCGAGATATTTACATACGATGTATGTACCTTACTTTCGTCTCGTCTCGTTCAGTCCATTGGGGAACACTTACAAACAGGGAAAGTTAGGGGGGAAATAAATTTCACTGAAACTTTCATGGGACTCGTCAAAATCAGTCGATGTGATGACAGCTGTCATAGAGCTCTCTGGTCTTCGGCATTGACCACCTCTATTACGGTGTTCTGAGTTGTCAACCCCCAAAAAATCAAACTTCTTATCTGATACTTCAACAAACCCCGCTGTGAGGTCGATTAAGCATTGACACAGGTAAACTTGCTTCGTTGGAGGAGTGAGGAGATGGTGGGATAGAGGATGATTACTTGTGTGTTTCCAGGTGCTGGGCTTCAAGCTGGCCCTGCTTCTCACGTCTGTTTTCCCACTCTAGCACCTCATTTCGATCATTCTTTTCTAGACCGCTTCTCCCTGTATCTTGTATCCCAATACTTGGGCACCTCTTCTCTCTCGCAACTTCGGACCTCAGGGAGCAAACAATATGTCGCGAGCTGTCACAGAGTGACGACAGAAATCGCGGTCGAAACACAAACCGCGTTTCTCACCCCTCTCTTTCTTGTCGGCCAATCATTGTCCGGGTTAGATGGTGTGTGGATGAGCTGGCAATCCGGCTTGGCCAAAATTAGCCCCGAGTTATTTACATCCCGACGGCCGGCATAACGGGGCACAAGGCGCTGCTCAAAGCTGCAAACTTCTGTCAGATTTACAAAGAGGTAGCCTGCTTTGACTCACGAAGAGCGGTCACCAAGGCAAGGTAAGGCATTTTTGCTGGTTAAGGTAGTTAATTGGTGCCCAGGCAAGTCTAATCGATACGCTATCGATATACCACCATAACAAGGCTGTATGTTGATGTCAGTGGGCAGGCCTCAAACATCTCCAGCTTCATCGGGTCTTCGGTACCTGTCTCTGGTTCTGGTTCTGGTTCCTTCCTAAAAGCTCAGATAATCAAGCCATAGGTAGCATCTCAGCGTCACAGAGGTAGGTTAGGTAGTAGGTATCTGGAACCCAACATACGGACACGTGACGAAATAATTTGCCTCTTCTTGGTCACATGCAATGCAGTGAAACGAAGCTGGCTGAGGGGATCATGGCAACCTTGAATTGATGTAAACGATTGGCAAATGTCGGTGTGATATTATTGGCACTCGCTCACAGCCTGAATCCAGCGATCCGGTCCTCTTCTTCCCTGGTCGCGTGGGATCAGAGACATTCCCAGCCTCATTGTAAAAGTTATCAACTTGGCTTTGTTCTCATCCATCGGTAGTGTTTCTTTGCCTGCTTGTAGTTGTTAAGAGCTCTGGAGTGTAACTCCACAGGAAAGAGATCCACGTGCAGGATCCCTTATACGTGCTACGGTACCCGTCCATCTCTTGTACGAGTGCAGGCCTGGATCTAAAAATGACGCGATCACAATACGCGGCCCCATCTGTTCAATCCTGAGAACAGAGCTGCAATACCTCTGTACATATTGACTCTATTCTTTCCCCCGTCACTGGCGTCGAGCCCTGTAGCTGCTCACCTCATTAAACACAGTCTTGAATGTCTCAAACTGGTTCCAGCAGCTTGTTCGTTCGTACGTAAGAGCTATGGAGCCGGTGAGTGGCCATGGATCCTTGGCTTGTGGATCGCGGTAATGGTAGCACGGTCGTTGCACCTCAATGGGGGGAAATATGCGGGACGTCCTACAGTAGGCTCCGCATGGATGAGGAGAGGAACTCTTTGTGCTCCTGTTGTACGCGGACGCGGCGCGTACCTTCAATTGACATCGCCCTCGGTACCTTACTCAACGGCTGGCAAGAAAACTTTGCGACCTCTATCACCGGGCAGTAACAAAGAGACTTACGTAGCTTTATTATATTAGTACTCAGTAGGCATTTAGACTAATCATTTTCGGCACCTTGATTTATAGTTAGAGGTATTCTTGCTTCCTGAGGCTGCTGTGTCTCTTTCTGCTTCGAGGGCCGATGTAATGTCATCGTATCCTGAGACGACGATCAAAGTTGCAACTGTATTTTGCCGAAGGAAGTCAAATTTCGTGTCAGAGGCTCAGATGCGGGGGTACAACATTGGTGCGTTGTCGGCTGTGCTTGATCTCACGCACCGCATCGCATCGCATTGCAGTAATGAAGTGCACTCACTCACTACCAAAGTACATTGCCATAGCTTCCCAGCTATAGCCTAACTATACATCCATACCTACACACACTATACTTGTCTCGAGATCGCACGTCGTCTGCTAAAGTGGTGGGGGCGTAACCGCGTCGTAGTGGTGTGTATCCCCCATGTCTTGGCCTCTTTGCTGTTACGGGTGCATGTGCGTGGTTGGCCAGTTGTCACAGCTTGGTCTGCGGCTAGGTACCTTGAGTTGGTGTGGTTGGGCAGAGATCCATGATATTTCCCCCTCTCTTCTTCGTCTACAGAGCGATACAAGGTTACAAAACTGAGGCTTCAGTATCAATTGGTTACCATGGATCGATAATCTTCCGATTGGATTTGACATCAGATTTGGGTTTTCAGATACAAACGATACCTAGCCAGCCATGACGCATGTTGTTCTTCTGCTACATGTGATTTTGGGAGTGATGGAACATCAGCGCCATGGTTTAATATCTCCCAATCATCCCATATCACAACATCAATGCATGTAGCCGCCTTATGATCTCGGACTGCATGCATATGTAACAGCCCAATATCGACAGCCATGTTTTACGAAAATACATACCTATTGAGAAGTGACTGTCTTGGGCAATAGCGCATCTATCTAGTAGCAGAGCCCGATGGACTGACTGCATGCTTGGATTCGGTCTGTCCGCCTTGTATCTCGGGCGTCAGTGTGGAATAGCTGTGACGCCTTAACGGCTGTGGCTATCAGCCCACTTGCTGCAAGGCCTACCTGATTGCACCATCCGGGCAGTGAATACCTCGATCGGGTGATGATATCCCGTACCTCAAAGAGCCCTGTCTTGAATGAAGTGTTGGTTATTTGTTCCTCACGTCGCGGCCGCTGCCCGCCCTGTCACATTTCCAATATCCGATTATCACCTCAGCCGTAATTATCTTGACATGATTCATGCCTCCAGGCTCCAGCGTAGTCACTTATGACTGTAACTAGGTATTCTAGGTTTATTATCATCTGGAAATTTGGCCCGGCCACACGCGGCCATCACATATCCAAGCATCTTTAATTCACTGTCGATTTTTGATTCGCAGTTAATCATTTCTAGCATTTCCTCCAATACCCTTGTTGCGCGCTTAATTCACCACTCAACAAGGCTGCTCATGATATCGCGTTCCAGACGCGTCCCGTTCCCTCCTCGTTAGCCTTCTTTCGCCCTTGTCTAGTTTCAACTCATTTGGGGTGACAAGCTCAAGCCCTTGCGATGGATTCTCATTCGTCGCCGCCATTACGTTCATCCAAGTCTTGAAAGAGCTCTCCATTCCAAGCTTGGACACGGCGAAACGGCGATCATCATCTCGGTCCACGGCGGTTGAGTCCTTGTTTGGAAAGCATTGCTTTGTCTAAAGGCTACAGTCTGAGGAACGTGCGCTGTCGTTATCCTCCTTTTGATGGAGCGTTCCGGCTATCGAATTAACAAGCGATCCCTATCCGGTTCGATGAGATGTCTATGTAGTGATAGTGATGTGATGCTGGTTTGTCCATTCCGACGTCGTTTATTGCGTTCAAAACTTCGATGTCTTTGGAACAATCAGTGTTTGCCACCATATCCATGCCGTGGCTATTTCCATAATGTATGGTATTGGTGAGGTATATGATTCTAGCTCCTTTCGAGGCAAGGTGGTTTTCCATGTTGGCTGCGACAGTATTTACAACTTGCTGGAGTGCCACCTTAGACTCGGACACCGTACAACCGTAGGTGGGGTGATGTGATTGATATATACATTGCTCACGTGAGCCACGGTTCTCATCAGTAATACACGGAACATAATAATAATCACTGTATGGTTTGTCGACTGATGACTATGATATAAGAATGGCACTATCTCGCGCATAGTATAGACACGTTTGGTCATGTAGCAACTATAGGGTAGTGCACACCAGAAGCCTCTCCCCCCTGAACTTGATATCATCACAGGCTGTTTTCAAACAGTCGTCGTTGACTAAGAAATGAGTGATTGCAAATACTGTTGGAGTAACCACCCTGGGGTTGTATAATGCTGCTGGGTATGTAGAGCTGCATGCGTGATGGCATTCTCAGTACCAAAAGCAACGCGCCGCGAATGGTAAGCTAACTCAATAGACACGCCTCCACTGCCACCACCGCTGAGAGCTTCCATACTCGCGCCGAGTTATGACCGTCAACCCCCAGGACGGATATGACCAGCACTGGCTTTGACAAAACAGTATTATCTTAGCCAGAAATGTACCATTTGCAACAGAGTCTCGTGTTGACACGCCCTCTCGAAGTTCGCAGGTGATATCAAAGATCTTCAAAAGCAAATGAGATGTGAGATCATTTACATAGCCACAGCCACGGGTTATCCCCAACCTTCACACAGCAGTTGAAACCTGTGATATCCTAGGACTGTGCTTGAGACTTTACACCTTCTTATGCCGCAGCCTTTCCTATCACTGGACAAGTGAAACGACCAGCTTCATCACCAGGCTTGCGTCGTAATATATCTGAATCAGAGACAGAAGGCCCAGACCAAACGTGTGGATGAGAGCTTTGCGTATTAGCTAAGGTTTGCACAGGTGAGGGGTTAACGGGGTTAAGAAAATAGATCTTCTACATGAAATGGAATGATACTGACACTGAGCAGTTTACTGTGCTAGCCAAACGGGAGTTCAAAAAAACTGTGGCCGTAAAAGAATTGGGACGCATGATGGTCATAAGCGACGGCAATGTTTTCGAAAGAGTCTGAAACCGTGGCTCGTTGACGAGGAAGCCTATCTCACGGGACAGTATCGTGCCAGGAGCAAAACATTAACAAGAAGGTCTATTCAAAAGTAGTCGGCGTCCTTTTGTTCATGTTAGATCGATCGATATGTGTTAAGATTGAGGAAGGATTTTTGCTCAGAGGTTGATATTTGTGCAGATCGAGATGATTAGACGAGCAGGCCATGATGATAATGGGGGAAGTGTTGAAGTCAAAAGAACTTGGTTGACTGAGATACGAATTCACATGAGTACTGTAGTGATATATTTGGATCATGGGATGCTTTCAAGGTGTTTGAGGCAACGCCTACGGGACACTGCACCCAAATTTATAGAGATAGGCTAATCTAGTCGAGCACTTGCTCTGCCATGGAGACTAGTAGACTCGGTATTAGCCAATATGACATGATTAAGGATCTAAGGATATTACTTACCAGCACTGCCAGTATTGTCAGGCTCCACGTACGCCTTGCTGACCTTACCATCCTCCACCTTGAGGGCATATCGCTTTCCTCGCATACCACCAAAGACCTCGTACGCCTCGAAGCCCAGGTCCAGGGCCTTAGTGAACTCACCAGTAGGGTCACCAAGGAATCGGATCTGAGAGAAGTTAGAGGGATAAACTGGAACCTTGAACCAGGGGAGTTTTGTGTTAAAAATGTTTACTCACACCGGTCTGCTTGGCGGGGTCGAGCTGCTCGCTCCATGCCTTCATGCTGCAATGCAGTCAGAAACATGCCAGGTTATTATTACATACGACGATTCATGATTGTTTAACTTACACAAACGGATCATTGACAGATACAACAAAGACCTGGCCAGCCTGCTTGAGCTTGGGGTGGTTGATGTAAGAGGGGATGTGCTTGCTGGAGCACGTTCCGGAGAAGGCAGCAGGAACGCCGACGATGTATCCATTGGCGGATTTGAACTCCTCCGCGAGATTGACTTTGTTACCGGGCGAGTCCTCCAGAAGGACGTCAAGGTTAGGAATCTCTTGGCCAACGCGGACAAAAGCACGAGGGGTCGAGTGGAAGCCCCGCGTAGCCAAAGTAGGCCTGGCGAGAGCAATACGTCGGATAGGAGCTCTGAAAGACATTACTCAAGGTTGTTAAGATAAATTGTGAAGCATATATGCTATTTTCCAACAGGTGCGCGTGGTCAATTGCTTCTTGGGTTGCCAATTGGTTCGCGGTGGAGGTTGGAGCTTTGGACAGCTGCGGCACAAATGACATCACGTTGAGCTCCTTAGCGCAGTGGAGCTCGTTTGCTGAAAGCTGGTGTACTGGCTTGTTGCGTGTGTTTTGTTGTATCGGAAGATCATGATTGTGTTACGGTAGCAAAATGGATTGACAACAATAATAATGCTTGTTGTACCTCTTCACTCTTTGACAGCTACTCCTCTTTGCCTCGGGACTATAAGCTGCACATATCCGCAGGTGGCCTCGCTGACGAATGACATCTATTGATGTATTAATTACTACCAGGCACCTAGGTAGTACCTTCGCAGAAAGGAAGATATCAAAATCTTCTGCTTGAAAGGATTAGACAGTAGAAATGGAAAGCACGTAGCCGATATAATAATGCCTAGGTACTTGACTATACAGAGTCTACTTCATATCATTAAAAATAACCTGTTGGTAAGGAGTGTCTGGTGAATAGGTCGTGATAAAGATATCATCCTACTGGTCATTGCCAGAGTTCCTATTGTTGTTTTATAGTAACAATAGGATGGTGAAGTAACATGCAGCTGCTCAAACGGCGCTGCTATATACCACCTGCAGTGTGCCTTCCATTATTAAAATGAATCCCATCTCCTGTATCCGCTATTACTGCCCATGACGGAGGAGAAAGCTCAACTCCTACTCACAGAGATTTCTAAATTCTCACAATTCAAGAGTGAATACTTATATCAACGTGCAAGTATTTATTGAGCGAATTTATTTGCGTCTTATTGTCACCTGAAACTACGAGCTTTTCTGCTACTGGCAGTTGGGCTTCCTCGAACGATTTCTTCAACAGGTTATACAACGATATCTGATCGAGAAGCGAGAGAAGCCCAGGATAACGGGATGGCTTGATTTTACCTAACATACCAATCATACCTACCTAAGGAAGACATGTGTTCGATATTTGGCGAACACGATACTCTGGGGGACCTCCCGCTTCAGCGACCAGATTTTACTCAACAGGCCACAAGTGAAAACCTGCCGCACATCATGCTCGAAACTTGGCCTACGCAGACCCCAACTTGGCGCCATCACTGTCATGTGGTTTACATTGTTGACTTCAGGGTTCATTCCCAGCGTGCGCGAGGAGATACCCCCTACACCGGCCGAGCGAACAGATCCCGCGATCATATAGAAAGTGGCTTATTCGTCCAGACACACGCGAAACGGATGTGCGGTCACCTTTACATGCCTTGGAAACACCAGATCTACGAGTATTATGTGCTCCAGAGCCAGAGACTCGACAACATTAGGCAGCACGAGTATTTCGAGTCCGATGCCGCCATCGGGTTCATATTCAAGAACGATTACCAAAACTCCTTCTACCGGATTCTTCGGGAGATACAGTTACCGGACAAAAGAAACCCTGAGGATTCGGCTCTTTATCTACACCATGACATCAACGTCCAATATTTCCCCCCCGAGAACTCGACGGAGTAGGTGACGGCTGTGCTTATAGTGATGGGAACAAGGAAGTTGTTGATGGAATATGTGCCAAATGACTGGTACATAGATGATACAGGAGTGTTCCAGGAGCACGGTCGATATAAAACTGGTGTTCAAGATACTATTGTTTCCGAGGAGTCAACCTTGGTTGGGATCTTGTCGTGGAATGGAGATACCAAGAGGCTATATCTCGGACCGATTTGCATGATACAACGTCAATGCATTTAGAGAAAAGATGTCATCGGGGGAATCTGAAACAATATTTCCCATGCAATTGAACAGTGTGTTGCATGATGTACGTTACATATGAGTATCTAACAATCCGGAAACGCCGTCTGAGTGAAGCAGTGTTTGACCAGATCCGCTGTTCAGTACCACAACGCTACCGCATGAATGTTGAAGTGAACTTGCGTTTTAAACTTGTATGGAGCGTTGGAACTTTCGCTGAAGACTGTTGATAGCTATTGCTAGGCCCGGAAAACCCATGGTCGTGGCTGCACCGATCATACCATCATCCTGGGAGCAGGGACTCAACAACATAGGACGATAAATATAGTATGTCTTGACTCACAGGCCACAGTTTCAATAATGATTGTTTAAAGACCTGACACCGGAATCAACCGAGCCTGTACATGGGCGTTTGCATAAAGGTCATGTACGTTACACTCATGTGTACTTTTTATTCACAATGGAGCCGGCTAGGCTCGTCCCGTTGGCAGAAGGGTGTTCGTTTCAGAATTAATCAAGGGTTGACAGGCCCATCCGGCACCCCGGATGGAGAGGAAACACAAAGATGGAGGAAACACATCACCTGTGCGCATTCGATCGTGATGAGATGCTTGCTATGCAAGGGATCTCCTTGCGTCTCGGTTCGCTGGGGGCTACCTAAGTATGTATTGTCTCTGAGTAGAACCAGAAACAACATTTCGTATGCATGCTGACAGTCTATGCCGCATCTCAGACATAAGCATCTTTGGGGCGAACAGAGAGAGAGAGAGAGAGAGAGAGAGAGAGAGAGTCCAGTACTTCGTGTCTGAACTAGCTTCTTGTAACCAGCATGAAATGTTGGAGAGCACTGGTGACATAGTGACAGTACGTGGGGGTTAGTCCTCGGATCAAGCCTCAAGGTGTACTGTGGATAGACAACCCGTTTCCTGATTCTGACCTGAGGTAGGTGTTGACGTGAGCTGAGATCAGAATTCCTACGTGTCTCAACATGGAACATGGTCGTTGAGAGTGGAGTTATCTCGATGTTAGCTCTACGAGTCTTCAACGCTGTTTCTTGGCCCATGTCTAAGCCGCAACATCTTGCTTGGCAATGTATCCTCCTGTGCAGTTACAAGGCACGAAGGAATTAGTCGACAGTATATCACCCGCTTTGACGTCCGATTTCTTTTCTTAAAAGTTCTGGGATCAGGTAGGCTGAACTATCAGCTGAAGATGGAATATTCCAACTACTCCTGTATGTGAGTACAGAACCGTTCAACGGTTGGTTTTGGCTTTCTCTCTTTCCATTCCAATCCCTTGCCTCAAGTGATATGTGAGAAGTGGCCGCCGAGTCACAGGTGGCCCTTGAGCCAGCTGTTGATTGATGATTGGCAGAAACGATGATAGCATCCAAGCAGACCAGCCATCAGTATCTAGAGTGACGGCTGGCGTTGTCTAGACCTCAATTCAGCTTAGCCATTGGAGAAACCGCCTTGTAACAATGTCATCTACTCAATCCTGTATCCATCAAAGCCGTTGTCATCGAATGAAAGGGAAATGTAATACGTAGCGTGGGAAGACAAGAATGTGGAGCGATAAACTGTGCATTTGCGAAAACTACTTGCTGTTGTATTAAGCCATGTCTCACAGATAGTCAACGTCGGCGATACCTCGATAGACGAGAGCCACGAATGGATATGAGAAGGATGTGATTCTGACGTTCGCCGACCAGCTCCGTGTATTAGAAGTCTTCTTTCGGACTGCCAAGCGTCAAGTCTGCGCGACAACATACCGTTTTAACTGGGCCTGCTACTGTGATAATGCCTAAGATGGTGATCTTTGAAACTTTGAAGCCCTTCTTTATCGTTGCATTCGCAGGTTACTCTGCCGGCGATCGACAATGCCCCAAACCGCACCGCAGTCGTTGCGCGCACGACAGGACAGGGAGCCAAGAACCAGGTCCAGGACATAAGGTACCGTTAGACTCGGGATACATTCAGTTACTGACAGGGGGAGCTCGCATGGCAGGCAAGGGGACCTGGAAAGATGAGGCACAGCACGCCAGAGACATGGGTCTGAGTGAAGAGAGACAAAGTGATGCGAGACATGCCGCAGTTGGAATGTGTGCATAGGCGCTAACACGACGATGATAGTGTACAGTATAGACCAGTAAAAATGCAGCTCTGAACCCCTATCGCTGAAGAATGCCTTAGGTATGTACAATCATTTGCGAGGAAACACTTTTCCTTGCTTTAAAAAAAAAAGGGCTGACTACCTATGGCGTAGTACAATGAATATTGTCAATCAAAGGCAGGGCTCTAGATGGAGTTGCTTTGGTTTTCTTTAGTTCTCCACGACCAGTGGGTTCACTCACTCGCTAGAGCGTCATGACCTCACTCAATCACACGGGCCTATTTAGTGGTGCATCGTAAAGAGAGAAAATGGCGGACATGGATGTTTAGCTATTTGAAGCAATCTGGGAATGGCCGGGCGACAAGATCACGACATTACAGCAACACAAGTGAAGTTCAATCTTCATCACCATCACAACAACATCGATAACCAACAAATATTGAACCGCAGCCAATTCTTTCCCCTCCATTTATTACCCATCTCGCGCATGCGGGCATCCACAGCGAGCCGTCCATGAGTGCCCGCATGAGCAGGTGCAGGCACTTTAGTAGAGCCTTGTGCCCTGTGTCTAGCCCGAAGCGGGTGATGGTTCAATCTACCCCTGACTTGGCACGTAAGGATGGGTCCCTTCTCTCTTGTTGCCCCTCAACAAACATTGATTGACAGAAAACTTATACAGGCCTCGTGATGGAGAGCAGAAAAAGATAAATCCCAAGGGACGAAGACACCGTATTACGCAAAGATAAGGGGTAAATGAACGTTACTATATCGCACGCCAAAGAACATGCCTCTGACTATAACAAATCTCTGCCCCCCATGTATCTCGATCAATTCTAGTAGTACAAAGTTACCTATTGAATACAAAGAAGCTCAAGTTCCTTTCCTGGCATCTTTTCCCTCCCCTTGTCAGGCACGAGGGCTATTTTGGCGCCCCAAGCCCAGACCACCCACCACTGAGCACCTGTGGCAACCCTCCATTGCCCCTGTCTCCTGTCGTGTCATTTTGTACAGTAGGTACATAGTATGTTGGATGTGCTCTATTAACTTCTGTTGCAGGTTGGCATAACCGTTGGTGACTTGGCTTCAGCTTGGGCACTTAACAAGTCACAGCGTCTCGGCTTTTACTCATAGTGTTGTATCATCGAGGACGGATCCTTCAGCTGACCGAGTTCTCAAACGACCGGAGGTTTGCTCAGAGTGTTTTTTATACCATAATCATCCTTGTATTTGGCCATATCTATAATCCTTACCAACTACGAACCAGGATGCTCCCACTCACAACCCAGCCATCCAAACTACTTGCTGCATGTGTTTTTATCTGCACTCGTTAAAAGAGCTCTTGAGATCATCCCCTCTGATCGACCATGAGTCTGGCGGTCTGACGACCAGAGGATGATCAATCACTTGTCCAAGTTACCAAGCTGCCACCAACTCTTGTTTTTCCCAGAAGAAACGCGAGAGGTTTGTACTACCAAACCAGACTACAAGCCTCTGCCAAAGAAACCCCGCCAACGCCGCAATTGCAATGCCTCCGTTCCACATGATTTCAAGAGGCGACTGGCCGTTTAGATTATCTCTTATAAAAACAACAAGCAATTGAATTGAGCATCGAATCTTTTGTAATGAATGAAGATAAGTGCTGACCTTGATCGGAACCAGGGGGGTCATTGCAGAACCCTTTGTTTCTCGCCCGCAAAATCCCAAGGGTCTCATTAATGGATGTTAGGGTTTTTAGGTATCCATGGCCAACAACGTTAGTAGTCCGGGTTGTTGTTGATCGTCATTGCACCTGTGGGTTCCCGTTGCAAGAGCCCGCTCTAAAAACGATCCTGTTTTTGGGCGGCGTCACTCCACTCTGTCTCCCGTGAGTTTCGTCTCTGCCCCTGACCCTAGCAGGTATGGAACCCTTTCAGGGCGTGGCCTTCTTCTGTCTCTTATCTATCTCACATCTTTACGTAGTATGTTGGCTGGTGGTATGCATGGCAAGCGTATTTTGGTGAAGGGCTGCTGCGGGTGATTTTGTCATTAGGTAGCTAATGCTTGATGATTGACCGTTGAACTGCGTCCCGTCCGTTGTATTAAATTTAGGCTTTGATGGAAGGGAAGGTATTTGCGAAATACAGTAAGCCAACGCTGTGAGGTAGGTACTAGGTACGGATACCTAATCACAAACTTGGTATAGGTATTCACCAGCCTAGGTACCTAAGGTACCTATACCTTAGTAGTCAACCTGAAGGTGGTAGACCGGCCACGTTATTCCATTCCCATCCATACCACCCAGTTCGCCTTGACTGGGCATCATTATCACCATCCATCCATCCACTACCGGTCTTGCTCTCTCATCTCAGTTCAGGTACCGATCCATTGGTAGGTACTGTACTGCACGTAGCTGATCGGAATCTCTGATTCGCCCTCCCTCCCTCCTCTTTGACTTGGTCCGCGACCTCAGTCTTGTTTCTTACCCGCCTTCCATGACATTAGTTGCCCCTGATTCCTACCTTACCTTAGCACTTACCTTTCTTATCCTTTGCCCCCCTTTTGGACGTACAGTAGTAGGCAAGTTCTTTAGAGCCACACATACTTATCAGCTTCCTGCCACATTTCTTCTGGATATCCTCTTCCGTTCTTCCAGTTCTTCTTCAGTGTCGATCATTTCCCTTGTCAAAAGTAGCTCGTTATCCTTTCATTCATCGTCGCCGCTTGTTTCGCGCTCGCTTCAATTCCTCCTATTCTCCCCACACACACAAACAAGTGCAAGCCCACAACGCACGCACGACCCTGCAGCGTCGAACGCCAACGATCCACCGACCGTCCCACGCGCCGTCTCTCCCTCCTGAAGTCCGCGTCTCAGCCGTGCATAAATCTACCCGGAAATACACCAAGATCCATACCTGGTACCTTGCAGTCCACTATCTAAACTACTCTACTACAAGTACCCTTTTAGCTCAGGTACTTCGCTTTTGGTTGCCTTGCCTGTACAATTCCATCACCCACGGCCCCCCTTCTCCTTCCTGCGCCTGCCTTGTCCACCAACACCACCACCGCTACCTCCACTTTCGCTATCACCATCAACCTGCCGTCGTTTTGTTGTTCATTTTGCACTTCTTTCTTTCTTGAACGCCTCCTGCGCTCCTCGCGAGATCGAGGATTTTCAGAATTTCGCATCGCGACATACTGTTGCTCCCATCGAGCTACCGTTGCCGCTTCCCATCTGTCCATCGTCGCTTGTTTCTTGTCCTTTGTTTCCGAGCGAACGCATTGCCGTTGCGCGCCTCATACCCGTCGTCGATACCTCCGTTGATACAAATTTCATTATTTTTCTACTTCCCGCTTTTGTACCTCGAAACCGTTGAACGCCGTCTACGCCTCACTGTTTGTCATTCGCCTCGAACTGGTCGTTGCCTTCGCTGCCACATTTGACCTCGACTCATCATAATTGGGATAACCTGACTCGCTGCCCTTTGACTGTTCTGGTCATCTGAGGAAACTTTTGGCTCGGCACCTGCGCAATTGCTGCTTGTTGTCTAGGTCTAGAGGCATACAAGCCTGAACCCTCCTTATCTTAGATTTCAGTAAACACACTATGTCCATCATGCTACAAACACCATCTCGAGCTTCTACCGCCTCCTCCTCGTCTTTCCAGCCTATATCACGCCAAAACACAATGTCTTCCTACGACGGCTCGCGCTCTGCGCGCCAGTCGAAGCGCTACTCGATGTCAGCTCTGTACATGTCAATTTCTGCCAATGAGGGAGACCTACAGATTGAAGATGAGCTTGCCAAAGGTAGGCCTACATGTACATTTCCAAGAGGATAAGCAACTGACCTCATTCCAGCACAAAAGGCGCTGCGTGATCTCAAGTCTAAGATCTCATCACAGTCGAAGAAGAACTTCGTTTTGGAAAAAGATGTGCGCTATTTGGATTCCCGAATCGCGTTGCTTATCCAAAATCGTATGGCCCTGGAAGAGGTACGTCTCCAACCAACATCGAAACGAACGAGTTCTGATTAGTGTTGCAGCAAAACGAAGTTGCCAGCCATCTAGAAGATGCTCTTGAAATGCAACAGGGTGTCTTTCCTAACGACGACAAAACCCAGAAATACGGAAACCTTTTGTTTCTGCTCCAATCTGAGCCTAGGCACATTGCACATCTCTGCAGGCTGGTCTCGATGTCTGAGATTGATTCGCTCCTTCAGACTGTCATGTTCACTATCTACGGAAACCAATACGAGAGTCGAGAAGAGCATCTCTTGCTCACCATGTTCCAGGTAAGCTTCCACGCCTTTGGAATAAATACACGTCTCACACGCTCTAGTCCGTCTTGACATACCAGTTCGACAACACACCAGACTACTCATCCTTGCTCCGCGCTAATACGCCCGTCTCTCGAATGATGACTACATACACCCGAAGAGGTCCTGGTCAAAGTTTCCTCAAATCCGTGCTTGCTGATAGAATCAACGGCTTAATCGAGCTGAAAGATCTCGACCTGGAAATCAACCCGCTCAAGGTCTACGAGCGAATGATTGAGCAGATCGAAGAGGATACTGGCCAACTGCCTCCCCATCTTCCCAAGGGAATCACTGGCGAACAAGCCGCCGAGAATCCTCAGGTTCAGGCCATCATCGAGCCCCGCTTGACCATGTTGACCGAGATTGCTAATGGCTTCTTGACCACCATTATTGAGGGCCTCGAGGAAGCGCCTTATGGTATCCGCTGGATCTGCAAACAAATCAGGAGCTTAACCAAGCGCAAATACCCAGATGCTAATGACCAGGTTATTTGTACCTTGATCGGTGGATTCTTCTTTTTGCGCTTTATCAACCCTGCGATCGTTACCCCGAAATCCTACATGCTTATCGACGGAACCCCGGCCGAACGACCCAGACGAACTTTAACATATATCGCCAAGATGCTTCAGAACCTCGCGAACAAGCCATCCTACGCCAAGGAGCCGTACATGGCTAAGCTTCAACCGTTCATTCATCAGAACAAGGACAGAATCAACAAGTTCATGCTAGATCTCTGCGAGGTCCAGGATTTCTATGAGAGCCTCGAGATGGATAATTATGTTGCCCTATCAAAGAAGGACCTTGAACTTGAGATTACCCTCAATGAAGTCTACGCTATGCACTCATTGCTTGACAAGCATCATGACGAGCTGTGCAAGGATGACAATTCGCACCTTGCTATCATTATGTCGGAATTGGGATCATCACTCCCTCAGTTGCCGCGAAAAGAGAACAGAGTCATCAACTTGCCTTTATTCAGTAGATGGGAGTCAGCTATCGGTGATCTGACGGCAGCATTGGATATCACGCAGGAGGAAGTTTATTTCATGGAAGCCAAGTCGATTTTCGTACAAGTCATGCGATCGATTCCGGCAACTAGCGGGGTAGCCAGAAGACCACTGCGGCTAGAACGCATTGCTGATGCTGCAGCTACAAATCGCAGTGATGCAGTAATGGTTCGCAAAGGTATCCGGGCCATGGAATTGCTATCCCAGCTTCAGGAATTGCATGTTATCGACAAGGCCGATCAATTCAGCCTCCTTCGGGATGAAGTTGAGCAGGAGCTTCAACATCTCGGATCACTCAAGGAGGGTGTTATCACTGAGACGCAGAAGCTGCAAGAGGTTTACAAGACGATCCGTGATCATAATGTCTATCTCAACGGACAACTCGAGACTTACAAAAGCTACCTGCACAACGTTCGATCACAGAGCGAGGGTACTAAGAGAAAGCAGCAGAAGCAGCAAGTCCTTGGTCCGTACAAATTTACACACCAGCAGCTTGAGAAGGAGGGCGTCATCCAGAAGAGCAATGTTCCCGACAACAGACGGGCAAACATCTACTTCAACTTTACCAGCCCACTACCTGGAACATTCGTCATTTCGTTGCACTATAAGGGTAAGCAACTCTTGTTCTCCTGTCACTCTAGCATGCTAACTTGAAGACAGGTCGCAATAGGGGTCTACTTGAATTGGATCTCAAGCTCGATGATCTGCTTGAGATGCAAAAGGATAATCAGGATGACCTTGACCTGGAATATGTCCAGTTCAACGTGCCAAAGGTGCTGGCACTGTTGAACAAGCGCTTCGCGAGGAAGAAGGGCTGGTAAATGATCTATAATGACAATACGACTCTCAGCCACAAACATCTCGACACATATTGATCCATGTACTACGACCGCATCAGACGGAGGGGCTTGGCGTTATGGATACTGATACCACGGAATATTCTGTTCTCTTCACCTTGGGCCAGGAAGCTACTTGGAGGGCTTGTTGCCATGGTTTCATTTGTTAAGTTTCATTTGTCTGTTTCCTTTTGGTATGAGCATTCACTTCATGTCTTGCGCTGTGGTGATGAGACAGATATGGATGGATGGATGGATGGATGGATGGATGGGTGAGGTGAAGTGAGGTGAGGTGGAAATCAGCGAGCAGGAAGGACTATTCTTTTATATACCGTTTGCTTGTTTCTTGAACGGCGGTATTCTGCTTCGGCTGGTCCGCGGTGGGAGCCTGTTATGCGGAACCTTGATTATATGTGCATGCCAGTAGTCTGTTAATGAGATGGATATTATGCTCCAGGCATGAGTGGTGGGCAGGATGATTATAGCTAGGTAGGCTTTGGGCCTTGAACAGTGATAATGAACAAAGAGATTTGAATTATACAATGAAGACTTGAATTATTACATCTATGTAGGTGAATTGTTATTTGGCATGCGTTGAAGCACAAAACACTGGTTGATTACAAACAAGATAGAGATAAGTGTTAAAACATTGGCCCAGGTACGTCAAATGAACCGAGGAACCGAGCGAACCTAGGATTGTGGAGAGCTTGGGGAAGAGGGGCCACTATAAAGGGCTGTAATCCCCAGATCTGAACCTCGGCATCTTTAGTGACTAGCAAGGGGCCAAATGTTCAAGGTAAGCTCATCGAGCCAGCATCCGGGGTACAATGACTCTTAACTTTATTAACCGTAGCTCCGCCAAACCATTCTTCAATTTATCTTTTGCAACCTCGGACTTCTTATCTCGTGACTCTGAACAAGAAAATCGACCGTCGATCATCCTTTCTTGTGTCTACTTGCCTGATAAAATAGACACATCACTGTCCTAGGGATGGCTGGTAGAATTCGACAGCCCGTCGATGAGGCGGCGCTTGAGAAATACATTTCTGAGCATGTCCCAACCATCAAAATACCGATTGATCTCAAACAGGTGAGTGCTCTAGCTCGTGCCCTCCTCAGTGTGATGGCTGCTGATGTCACACAGTTTGGTTTCGGTCAATCCAATCCTACATACCAGATTACTGCTTCAGATGGCCAACGTTTTGTGATGCGCAAGAAGCCACCTGGAAAGCTCCTCTCCAAGACAGCCCACAAAGTTGAGCGTGAATATCGCATCATGCATGCTTTGGAGAACACTGATGTTGCCGTACCCAAAACGTACTGTCTATGCGAAGATGACTCTGTTATTGGCACGCCGTTTTATATCATGGAGTTTCTCGATGGACGTATCTTTGAAGACTTTACCATGCCAGGCGTACAACCCGCCGAACGTGAGGCTATGTGGCGCGATGCCGTGATAACATTGGCACGGTTCCATGCAGTTGACTACAAGAAGGTCGGTCTGGAGAAGTTTGGCAAACCATCAGGTTTCTATTCGCGACAGATCAATACGTGGGTGACTATCTGTGGTAGCCAGGAGAAGGCCGTCGACATTGAGACCAAGGAGCCTGTTGGGAAGCTCCCCCACTTTGAGGAAACGGTTCGCTTCTTCAAGAACGAGCGTCTGCAACCCAAGGACCGGGCAACACTGGTACATGGAGATTACAAGATTGACAACTTAGTATTTCACAAGACTGAACCAAGGGTCATCGGAATCTTAGAGTATGGTCACCTCTCCCAACTCGAAGTCAGTTACTAAAACATATTCACAGTTGGGAGATGTCTACTGTTGGCCACCCGCTTTCCGACATTTGCAACTTTCTTATAAACTTCTACTCGGCCAAATCCCCTGGTGCGACTCCCTATGATGCATCCGGATTCCTCCCCGGCAAGACGCCTGGCCTTCCACAACCAGAGAAGATCCTGGAGTGGTACACAGAGGAGAGTGGATACGATCCCCGACCAGAGGTTCCATGGGGAATGTCTTTCAGCATCTGGAAGCTGGCTGGAGTTTGTCAAGGAATTGCGGCGCGATATGCGCTCAGACAGGCGAGTAGTGAGAAAGCGAAACAGCACGCTGTGACGAGGGGCTCTTTGGCAAAGTTCGCTTGGGCACTGGCTAAAGAGGCTGGTGCGGATGAGACTGGGATAAAACTGTAGGATTTGCATTATTGTAATGCGCGGAACGTCTGAGAGTAGTGCCCCATCTACAGATCTAGGCTTCAGATAAGTTTAAGGGTGAAGCTTAAGTGGATATAGTATAAGTTTGTTAGACGTCAGATAAAATAAAGAAAGAGACGGATTGCTAAGTCACCACCCCTTTATAAAGAACTCCTTTGTATTTGTTTCTGCCAGAGAAATAATCAAGGCATTAACATCTTAGGGCTGGTATGATCCAATCACTGATGTTTTAGGTGCAACACCCCCAAGATCCAGATCCGAAACGCTCCAATGGGCCAGGCGTCTAGTCTAATCTAATGACGTTACACTTCTGTAAACAATTTCTCCCTCACAACCTAAAATTGAGGATATGCCGATACTTCAAATGCTCATATCACCCGTGGCATTAATCAATTACCTCCGCCCCCCTCTTTGCAAACTACTAGGTCCTTGTATCTACCAATAGCGCCTTTACGCGACCTCTGGGGCGTTTCAAAGCACCCAATCCTATCTTATCGCTCGCTACGCCGAGAAGGGACAAAACTTGATTTAAACCATCACCGACAACGCGATAACTGCAATTCATCCTCTTTGTCCTGACCTTGTACCTCTCTTAAATATTACTACTATAGGATTACCTGACTGGCCTTTTCATGGCTGGCAACACTCGCCGGCGCATCACGTTGCCGGATCCTGAAGAACGGCGGCCTTTACTGAGTAGGCTCAGTACAGGTGGCCCAGAGAACCGCGATGCTCTGTATAGTTGCATGACAGACCCTCATAGTCACTTACCTGTGTATACCAACATACACCGTATTCGTCGCGACATCATCAGCGTTGTTGAGGACTATCTGAGCCTCGCCCAGCTGCAGGATCTGAGAATTAATGTTACAGTTGTGCGGCCGTTGGTTGATAAGTTTTATGGCCTCAACGACATTTCCATCAGTAAGACAAGTGCTGCTCACTCCTTTCGAGGGCCCTTTACTGATATGACCTGATAGTCTACTGTTTGCTGGTAAATCGTGCTCAGTTTCTCGAAGAGCAGTCTCATCTCAATAACCGTCACAATGTCAATTTCACACGTGCTACTCTATGTGAGCTCATAGCTACGCGCATCCTGAGACGCTTTGGTGAAGTGCATGATGATGGCCACGACGGACTCTTGCTTCTGGCTCATATTCTAGTTGCTGGTTTTGAACCCTTCCAGAATGCCCCAGAAGAGATTCGAGAGGAGGCAGAGCGCACCACCTCCTGGGTCGATTACAAGACGCTGCCATCTCTCGAGGTGGCCATTGTCACTGAGAGTAAGCATTTCTTGAGTTCAGCAACTTGCCAAAAGGTCGTCAATGCCATCTATGAGGGTCGAATTGTCTATACCCCCTCAACGTTTTGGGACATCATCCCTGATCATTACAAGTTAAAGCCCATCTCTATTTATGACCCTCGCGAGTCCCCTCTTCTCAACCAATATCGTCTGATTGTCCCTCGAACCCGAAATGTCCTCGAGTCAATCCAATTCGCCACGCTGCTCACTCTCTACGTTGCGGTTATGGTTCTTAGAAGGAAAAACCGCTATGGGCCAACAGAAGCAGCCTTTTCTATCTTTGCTTTTGGATGGGGCTTGGATCAATTTGCTACTATTCTAGCACATGGCTGGTATGCTACAGATTTTCTAGTCGTGTCGTCACTCAAGTACTAACCTTTCCATAGGAACGTCTACACCCAGAACCTGTGGTCCTTCCTTGATGTGGCCTTTGTTCTTATCTACTGGGTATATCTTGTATTGCGGTTCCTGGGCTGGAAGCTTGGCGATGCGAACCTTGATGAACAAGCGTTTGATGTGCTTGCACTCGCCGCTCCTGTCTTGGTTCCGCGGCTTGCTTTCAACCTGCTGAGCGACAATCTCGTGTTCCTGTCCCTTAGGTCAATGATGGCGGACTTTTTCTTCCTCACAGCTCTATCTGCTTGGTGTTTCTTGGGGTTCCTGCTGTCACTTCTATGGCTCGGCGAGGGAGCACACCCCATCCTGTAAGTTCCTGCACCACCTTGGTGAAACGTGGTACTGATATGGACCAGAACAATATCGAAGTGGATGATCTATATATGGTTTGGATTGGATGGAACAGGTATCCATCGATCGGTCAGCCTTCGTCTCCTCCCGTACGCTTGACAAATTCTGACGTCTTTACTAGACCGAGTTTCACTGGCTGCTAGGACCTAGTGTGATGGTAGCCTTCGCTTTCCTCGGGAACACCCTCTTCCTTACCATCCTTGTATCGATGCTTTCCAATACATTCAGCAACATTTCGTCAAACGCCATAGCGGAGATCAGTTTCCGTCGAGCAGTTCTGACACTCGAGGGCGTCAAGGCTGACGCTGTGTTCGCATACCAACCCCCGTTCAACATCCTCGCTGTTTTCCTATTCATCCCGCTGAAATTCGTCGTGAGTCCGCGCTGGTTCCACAAGATCCACGTCACAGCGGTCAAGATTCTGAACCTCCCTCTCTTGCTCATCATCGCTGTTGCTGAGCGCCGCCTGCTTTGGCCTTCCCGTGAGATCGAAGACCCAACCGAGATCAAAGCTCCCCCCCCGACAAAGAGCCAGTTTTGGAAGAAGTGGCGGTTGACGGTTCACCGAGACCTTCGCGCCGTCTTTCAAGTACCGCCGCCTGATACTGTCCACGACGACATCGCTGTCGATGATGATCTTACGCATCATCTCATCCGTCGACAGTTCACACGCAACGCGACAAGCGATATAGAGCCCCGGAACCTACATAACACCCATAGGCCTGATCCCGGAGCCCGGCGTCCATCACGACGAGATTCTATGTTTCCTGGGATCCCACCCCAAAAGCTTCGAGGATCTTTCTCTGAGAATGACATGTTTGAGGGAACTACAGATAGGCTGGCCAATATGGAGAAGGCGATACGGCGCATGGAAACAATGCTATCTCGCCTAGTTCCATCAGTCGAAGACGCCATCAGCGATGATGAGCTAGAGCAAAGCGGGACACTTAGGGAAGACAACACTGCCGAGTCGTCATTTAGAGGTTTACCGGATCAAGAGTCATGATCATTGTATGGTGTTTGGGTATGAGTATAAACAGAATTGCATACGCGTAGAGTCAGGGAAGGGCGTTGCGATCCATACAATATTATTGTGGTGGCCTTTTGTTTTAGCACTGATTAACTGGCACTGTTGGAAACATCCTGTCACCACACAGCCAACCGACCTTCCTTTTCTACCTTACGAATAGAACTTTTTCGTCCTTGTCCCTCAGCAATAATTCCTAGGCATCTTCTTGCGATTGATTTCTGAACATCTGAGAATGTGCACTCTCACATATTTCCAGCACAAAGAATGCAAACACACCTGGGTTGTCGTCACGGAACCCTGCGAGCCATTCATGGGCCTCAACAATTGCCCTACCTTCTGCGACGGTACAGCCAAGGAACCGCCAAAATTCTATAACACAAAGAGCCGACCATGTCCTCGGTGCCAGCTGCACGGTGAATACGATCATAATTTGGTTCGGATGGTGGAGGCTATGGGCTGGGGAATCAAATGGGGAGTTGGGCCAGGACAGGATGATTGGGGTTGCGAGATGAAGTGTGCGATTCTTTGAGGCGATCGTTGCGACGGATTTTAGTACGAGCTTGGAGTTCCTGGTGTTTTATACCGGGTTTCTCAGGGAATATCTCGAGCCACGACTGTAGGTGTCTGTCTACCTGGTTCATGCGGCCCCCAAGATATCCATCGATACTGATGCAAGTGAACCAGATATCTATGTCCTTTCTAACCCAACAAAAGGCGACCAGTTCGAAGCTGAGCCCGTTACCACTCTGCTATGATCCAGAGATTTGCGATCCACAAACAACAACTTTATATCCGTTTTTGTTCCTATCAAATGTTTAGTCTCAATTTCTTGATTCTGGACATACATCACGTGCCGCACCCACTCAGTGTCATCAAGTTTTCTACTAATCATCTAGCCATGAAGCCTCACCACAATCACATCTTATTTTTACATTGCTAGGCATGCATCATGTTACCAACACCAGACACTTCGCACGTCCCATACGAGCGAGTCTATGAACCTGCCGAGGACTCATACCTCCTCTTGGACACGCTCTCATCTGCTGCAGAGACCGAGTATCTTCACAAAGCTTTTCCTGGTGTAGCGCCTCTCGTGGTGGAGGTCGGCACAGGCTCAGGCGTCGTCCTCGCTTTTGTCCACGCACATGCGCAAAAGCTTTTTGGCACGCGCGAGGTCCTTACTGCGGGAGTTGACATGAACGCCTTTGCGTGTCGGGCTACAGTCGGGACAGTTGCCAAGGCAGCTTCTGACAATCACGACTCACATGCATTTTATCTAGGCTCGTGCATGGGGGATCTCACAACCCCATGGCGGGAGGGCACCGTTGACGTCCTCATTTTCAACCCGCCATATGTGCCCACGCCTGAGATGCCTGCCAGACCAGATTCGTTTACCGCAGATGACCTCGCGGTCGGCACAAAGCCTTCATTTGACGACGATTCGTATCTGCTAGCCTTATCTTACGCAGGCGGCTTAGATGGTATGGAGACAACAGATAGACTGATCGAGGCGCTACCCCAAACCCTGTCCCGACGCGGTTGTGCCTACCTCCTCCTATGCGCTCAAAATAAGCCAGATGAAGTCAAGAGTCGCATCGAGGGGTTTGGGCCTGAATGGCGGGCTCGAACTGTTGGCAACAGCGGCAAACAGGCTGGATGGGAGAAGCTGCAGATCGTACGGATATGGCGAGACTATTCGAACGCCGTAGAATGAAAAAAAAAAAAAAAAAGATGTTGCAATGGAATTGGGGCGTGTGAGAGCATATATTCAGATATCTTTCCACAACAAGAAAAGGGATACCCACCCCACATACAGTTTTAATGGCCAAACAACCCGAACGCCAGGTTCCATTTGAATGTGATATCTTCGCGATAACGCGGTCACTCCACATTAACGACGCGCATGCGCGCTTCCATCCTCTGCCCATCTTGTCGTTTCTCCTAAACCTTCCCGTGGCCTTCTCGTTTAGGGCCGTCCTCTCTAAGGTCGTCCTCCGCGACCGCGGCCTCCACCACGTCCGCGTCCCCTGGGACCGCCTCTGCCTCGCCCTCCCCGTCCACCCCGCTCTGCCTCCTTTCGTGCCTTGTTCTTGGGCTTAGGTGCGTCGTCGATAAGGAGTGTGTCCAGGGGTAACGAGTCGGGCAGGATAAAATATCGGATTGTAGAACCACGAATGTTCATGGTCTCCAGGGATATGGGCTCCTGCCCCTTGATGGTCATCTTGACGGTCCGGAGGGCGGTGTTCATCTGGGGAGAGACTGAGGAAATAGTGCCATGAACAATGGTTCCTAGTCAACAATTAGTACATGGCTACTCGCATGGCTGTAAGCTCGCTTAGGGGTAAGGAGCAATGTATTACCATTTTTCAACTCAATTGTCACCGTTTCGTTGGCGCATTTCATGAGAAAACTAGTCGTGCCAAGTCAGTCCAGAAGCTCAAACTTGACCAGAAGCTCAGCACAATCCAAGTGTGCGCAAAAGACAGGGGGACTTCTTACCGAACCAGCTTCATGTTGGCTATTTGATAGGGTTTAGGTGCTTAAACTGCTGTATAAGTAATCGGGTGTAAAGTCGGCGGGCTTTAGGCGCGTCGTCGTAGGATCGATTTGGCGTGAGGCTGAGAGGCTGGCTATTGAGTAAGGCCGCCTGAATTGTCGGTCGGAAAAATCGAGGGTCGGAGCTCCTGGCATTGTCTCCACGTGACTCTGTGCTGCGAAGCTCGGTTTTTGGTCAGTTCCCCAGGCACTCACTCAGGTTGCATCATTGGTGTATGTACAAATAGCTTATCGATAACAGAGACCTTACCCAAACCATGGATCCAGCCATAAATAAGTTGCAGCCTCGCCAACTTGAGCTTGCCATCTCTCAAAGCGTGCCTTACCAGTGCCTTGGGGTTTCCCTCCTTTTGTTTACCTTCTTCCTACCTGGTGCTCGGGGGTTTGTCGCCTGAAATCTTTCTTTAACCTAGTCTTTGCCTCTACGTTCCTTTGTTCATTCACAGGCCCCGCCTGAGCCTACGACTTGCATCCATCATTACCCCACCATATTCAAGGCTCAAGATCAACACGGAAACGTATCCGAGCTCCATTCTTCCCTAAGAAACATAAAAGCCTACGGCACCTCGAGCTTCTTCACCTGGGGCGATATCGCCAGACTGTATTGCCATAAAGTATGATTTCGGGACGTGGAGGAGCCGGCGCTCGGGGAAGGATTCGTCCTCCTCGTCGCATTGTGCGTGTAAGTTTGATGCACTAAAACGTTAGTATCCAATTCCTGAATTAAGACCTTCCCTTCAGCCAAATGAAGCCTCCGAGGGTTCCGATTTCGAGGCTTGCTGGAAGATGCTGGAGGAGGCCCTGCGTGACATCCACATGAAGAACTGCAGCCGACTGTCATTCGAGGAGCTGTACCGAGCAGCGTACAAGATGGTACTTAAGAAGAAAGGCGAACTGCTTTATGATAGGGTCAAAGCTTTCGAGGAACAGTGGTTCGCAGATCATGTCATTCCCAAGATTCGAGAACTGGTCAGCAAGAGCCTGATCAACATTGGCGCCGAACGAACGTCGACGACGTCTGTCAACGAGAGACGGCAGACAGGAGAGAGATTCCTCAAAGGTCTGCGTGATACTTGGGAAGATCATAACATGTCTATGAACATGACCGCCGATATTCTTATGTATCTTGATAGGGGCTACGCGCAGCTCGAAGCCCAACGAACTCCCATTTTCGCCACCACCATCGCGCTTTTCCGTGATCATATTCTACGATCTTCGCTGAACACGAATACGAAGAGCAAGGTGTTCGACATCCTTATATCAGTGGTCCTCGACCAGATCGATATGGAGCGCGAAGGAGATATCATCGACAGAAATCTCATTCGAAGCTGCAGTCGAATGCTCAGCAGCCTCTACGAAACCGAAGAAGAGAAGGAAACTGATAAACTGTACATGACAGTATTCGAACCTCGCTTCCTCGAGAACAGCAAGACATACTATGCAACTGAGTGTGAGAAACTACTACGCGAATCGGATGCCGGAGCCTGGTTGCGACACACCCAACTACGACTGAACGAAGAAATCGATCGATGCGGAACAACAATCGAGTTAGAGACATTACCAAAGGTCACGCAAACTATTGATCAAGAACTTATAGTCAAGCATCTGTCCGAATTTTTGGCTCTCGAAGGGAGTGGCCTGAAATGGATGATTGACAATGACAAGATTGACGACCTCTCGATTCTCTACAAACTCATCTCCAGGGTTGATTCAAAGAAGACTGCTTTACGAGACATTTTGCAAACTCGTGTGGTTGAACTAGGCCTGGAGATTGAGAAAGTGCTGAAGAACACTGATTTCTCGTTTGGTCATGGCGAAGGAGACGAGGCCGGCGAAGGGGAAAAGACAAAGACCTTAAACCCCGCGGCGCAGCAGACAGCTGCTGCGATCAAATGGGTAGACGATGTACTCCGTCTGAAGGATAAGTTTGATAACCTCTGGGCTCAATGCTTTCAAGGAGATCTTATCATCCAAAGCGCATTGACCAAGAGCTTCGCTGACTTTATCAACATGTTCAGCCGCAGCTCTGAATATGTCTCTCTGTTCATCGACGACAATCTCAAGAGAGGCATCAAAGGCAAGACAGAGGCAGAAGTCGATGTCGTTCTAGAGAAAGCCATTGTCCTCATTCGATATCTTCAGGATAGAGATCTGTTCCAGACATACTACCAGAGACATCTGGCAAGGCGTCTCCTTCACGGAAAGTCCGAAAGCCATGATGTTGAAAAGCAGATAATTTCCCGAATGAAACAAGAACTGGGCCAACAGTTCACCAGCAAGTTTGAAGGCATGTTCAGAGACCTTGTCACGTCAACAGAACTCACCAGCGGCTATCGTGACCACATTCGTGACTTGGGAGATGGCAGCGGCAAAACCATCGACCTCAACATCAACGTCCTCACTACAAACTACTGGCCACCCGAGGTCATGGGCCGAACTACGCAGATTGGCGAAGGATCTCGTGTTACGTGCACGTACCCTCCTGAACTGCGACGATTGCAGGCGAGCTTCGAGCAGTACTATTTAACTAACCGTAATGGACGCAAGCTCACCTGGATTGATACCACAGGCAGTTCAGATGTCAAATGTACCTTTCCGGCCATCCCTGGAAAGTCTGGTCCGCTCTCTCGGGAGCGAAGATATGAGATCAACGTACCGACTTTTGCGATGGTTGTTTTACTCCTCTTCAATGATCTTGAGGAGGGCCAGTCATTAACCTTCGAAGAGATCCAAGCCAAGACCAACATCTCAACTACAGATCTCATGAGAACGCTGACAGCTATTGCTGTGGCACCCAAGTCTCGCGTCTTGATGAAGGACCCTGCCAACAAGTCCGTGAAAGTCGGCGATAAATTTTCTTTCAATGCATCATTCCAGAGCAAGACCATACGAATCAAGGCACCCATCATCAACGCGGTGTCCAAGGTCGAAGACAACACGGAACGAAAGAACACCGAGGAGAAGAACAACCAAACCAGAGCTCACACTGTTGACGCGGCAATTGTGCGGATCATGAAGTAAGTCCCAAGCCTAAGTGTTATTGCCAGCTTTAGTTACTAATTCTCGCAGATCTCGAAAGGAGCTTTCTCACTCGCAGCTCACTAGTGAAGTTCTGTCACAACTCTCTGGCCGTTTCCGCCCCGAAGTTAGCCTCATCAAGAAGCGTATCGAGGATCTCATCGCAAGAGAATATCTTGAGCGCCCTGATGAAGATGACGCGCCAACTATGTATCGCTATGTAGCATAGACTACGAAGCTCAATCTCACGAATCACGAAAGAAAACGAATCGGCATTTTCCAATCTTGCAAGGCGTTGGAATGATAGGATCCATACACTATTGATATACATAGCGTGGTTGTACATGGAGGCTTTTGCTTATTGAAGGGAAGAAGAGGGAATTGTGTGAGGAGGGTCGGACATCTGTTGCCGAGAAGAGCACGCAAGAACTCGCCAAAGATTAAACCGAGGATTTGAGCTACAAAGACTTATGATTATTTACAAGTCTTACCTACAGCGCGAATGGACTTGACGTTCAGTCAGTCTTGGTACGTGGCCACCTGGTTTTATTTAGAAGACAATAAGAATTACCAGAGCCTGATTCTTCATCCAAACAGGCGTATGAATGCAAAAAGATATCCATATAAATAAGTCACAGATTAAAGAAACCATTGATGAATTACTGTTGATTCGAGTTGCTGGTGAATCATGAACAGTCACGTGATCATGCTCAACGAGGCCTTGGCTGTAGACGCTATCATGATGGAGAACTTGCACCATCAAACAAACATCTAAGCGCCTTCCTCGATATAGAAACTCGCTCGAGATACAAACCCGATTTCAAATACAAGACGGGAAGTCGTAAACCCCCAAAACATACTCGATTTATCCCGCGTGAAGTCTCAAACGCGAAACAGTCACCGGCACCATGCTCTTTTTTAGGTACCATCGAACTATCTCCTGTGTGGTTAACGCCCTTGTTCGCGCACTGACACGCAATTCATACAGCTTTTTCAAGACACTCATCGATCATGAGGTCACTGTAGAGCTCAAGAACGACATTCAGCTAAAGGGAATTCTCAAGAGTGTGGATCAGTACCTCAACATCAAGCTCGATGACATTCAGGTTGTTGAGGAGCTGAAGTACCCTCATCTTGTATGTTGACTATACCCTTATCACTGGCGTCGTGAAAGAAACTAGATATCTGACTTGATATTATCGCAGAGCTCTGTCAAGAACGTCTTTATCCGAGGCTCAGTTGTGAGATACGTTCATCTTCCTGGCGCGTCAGTCGACACACAGCTGCTGGAGGATGCTACACGGAGGGGTAAGTTGGGTTGTCAAAGGAAGTCGATACGGTATACTAACACATGTGTTGTAGAAGCGGCAGCTCAGCAAGCCAAGGCGAAATGAGCGGTTCAAGGCGACGGATGAGAGGCAGGATAAACCATGTCGGAGTCTACTTTTACTAAATGGAGAGGATGACAATGACATTGAAACCGGGATGATCACAAGGGAGAATTCATGAAGCGTTTGCTCCTGATGCGGATAATGAAATGCTCCCCTTTTCCCTTTTAAACACCAATACAGAACTAAGAGTCATGAAACGATTGACGACGTTGATGTGTCAACATGGTATCTAAGAATTACAGGTCATCAGATGAAACTCCCGCTCAAGAGAATACTATACAAATCGCTCCACATCATAATTGATCACCAAAATGCTCCGCCTGCTTTACCAGGTTTACCATCCCAGAGTTCCTTCTCCGACACCTTATCATCGTCTTCACCTTCAATGAGTGGCATCACCAATCCAGCCCGCCTTCTTTCCGAAAGCCAACGGTCTATCCAACCCTTCATGCGCCTTCTTGACTGTTCACTCCCTACGTTGACTGTTGGGATGACTTTCTCTATTCTCAAGCTCATAACAAACATGGCCAGCTCTCGAAAGCTACTGTGTTCTGAGTAAGGAACCCCAAAGCACATGGCTTCCTTGGTACTGCCTCTCTGCGGAACAAAATCTTTATATCCAAATCGTGTTCGCCAGCTTTTGTCGTGAAGGATCTGCTGAGTATGAATGCTTCCAGGCGGTGTGTTTGCACCGATGGTTTTGCCTGCTGGTCGGAAGTTCCAACCACTTGGCCGAAGTCCTACAATACGACTAAAGTACGGCTTATAACTGTTTAGGTATTCTTGGAGAGTTTCTGCACGGATCTCCATCAACATCTGCATATGCACTTGTGCCTCGAGGGGATCGGCTGTAAGGAGCGCCGTGAGCTCTGGGTCGTCCAGCTGCTTGCAGATCTTGAGCTTGCCAGGTGATGCAAAGATTTTAGACTTGAGTGCTTTGGCAATGGAGATGCATATGCGTTCTTTTCCAATAGAGTACGTGCCGCAGATTACGAGCAGCCGTTGAGGGTGTTTCTTTTTGGTGTCGACTTTTGCGTTCTCATCCAGTTTCGTATTTAAAAAGAACTTGCTGACCGCTGGAGTTCCTTGTGCACTAGCCTTTTCCCAAATATCGTCTTTGCAGTTGGGGTCAGGAGACAATGAGCCACAAAGATCGGCGCAGGCCTTGATAACATCGTTCTGGGGTGGAAAAGAATATCGTGGATTGAGATACGTAGTGTCCAAGTAGCAGATATCAACCTTTTGTTGCCTGGCCTTTCCAGAGATCGCATCGATAGTCTCTGGCTTGAGGAGAGGATGCTTGACATGAGCAGGGCAAGCACGGAAGTCTCCACAATGTAATATGCGTTGAACACGGCTGTTGGGGCCTTGCTTCATATTCTTTTCAAAAAGAAAGAGAGAACTTCCAGGACAATGATTTGCTGGTATCATCGTTACTTTCGCACCTTCTGTCCCTGGTATATCATAGGATTTGTCGAATTCAAGCTCCACAACCCATTTTGCCGCTGTACGGAGTTGATTTCTGACAAGGCTGCCCGTGACTTTGCTGCAGTATATAGGGCCATGACACCATCTTGCTGTAAGACCGATATAGTGGTCACTGTGAAAATGACTCAAGAAATAAGCTTTGCAACCTTGGACGGCGCCGTACCGGAAAGCGTCCACGCAGATGGAAAATCCGGGCATGATCTTGTAGAAAGGGCACGTCCTCTCATATGCTTGCTTTCCCCGAGAAGCGTGCTCAGCAGCAGCAGCATCTTGCCATGCCGAATCCTCGGCATTGTTGGACATGAGTTTGGAGAAAGCAGACGTCGGTGCCGGGCCAGAACTTATAACTTCGAAAGGGTTCGCCTGACCGGGCCTGGGAACAGCAGCCCGTGCAAATCTTTTGCTAACATCGACCGATTCGACCTCGTGTGTCGAGATAAGGATCGCTGAAGTTGGTTTCTCCGACTTGGTTCGTTCTGGTGTTGTTTGCTCCGGTTTTAGCAACGGAATGGGGTGTCCATCGAGGCAGGAATTGACATGCCGTGTTGCTTCATCGATAGAGATTCCTGCCAGACTCCCGCTACATATAGGACAGCACTCTGTCATATGATCATCGTCAAGGGGGTCATCGGCCAGGTCTTCGCTTGAAATCCCTGCTTCCTCCGCTTCTAACCTAGCTTGCTCTCTCATATAGCGCATTACTCGTGTTTCCTCCCCTTCGAGATCGCTCAGATCTGGGAACTCCTCATCTACAATGTCTCCGAGATCCTCGAATTGTTGGTATGTTGAATCTTCTCGTTTCAAGGCTTGTGTGGTAATGTCTGATTCCTTCTTTTCATCAATCTTAGTAAAACCGTCCATTAGGACCTCGTTTTGCGGGGAAAGCTCCGTACATTGGCCAGTCTCTTCAGGCTTGTTGTTTGTGGCCATGGAATCGTCTTCGGGCTCATTCTCACTGTCCGAGTCCATTACGAATGGAGTCTTGATCTTGGATTTTGTTGACTTCCGTGGGGGTTCGCCATCATCCTTGGCGGGTGAGGATTGGTCTTCAGCCACGGCCACGTGCTCAGCTTTTACTGGGAGGTTTATTTTGGGCAATTTCTCGGGTTCTTCGCCCAGTTTCCGCTTTTTGTTGGGCGATTCGACCTCATTGCATCGGATCGAGTCGTCGGCGTCATCGGCAGTGTAGAGATCTTCGTGCTCAATAGGGTCCGGTGCAGCCCCGAGAAACAGAGAGGCCTCATGTTTTTCAGCCTTTTTAAAAAAGCTAAGGATACTTTGATTGGCTTTGACTGGCTTTTTGGGTAAATGCGAGGTTGTCTTCTTCGGTGTATAAGACTGGCTGGACTTTTTCGGTGCCACCATGGTGATAGCCAGTAAAATAGTGAGTATTGACTTTGTCTTCGGCGGAATAGAGGACTGAAAAGAGGCCCAGGTCTTTTAGTTGTCGTCAAGACAATGAGGTAGAAAATGCATGCAAAGATGTCCTGGAAGATTAGCAGCCAACCGAAAGCGAAGTGGGATGCTTTGAACCTCTTAACGCGAAAGCGCGATGGGCGGCAAAGTGGGCGTCGCGCAATCACGTGACGATAGTCGACAGCAAACCCATGACTGCCCCTTTGCAACCTCGAATGCCTCTCTAACAAGGCACTACTATACTGAAGACCACAGCGTTATTTCAGTTTATTCTGGTGCAGCTTCTGACAATAATTCAGTCCACATTCGTTCTTTATTTCCCGGATTATGGAACGAAAATGCGCTATTCCCCCGCGATAAACAAATCGCGAGAATTTATTTATTTCAACGCGGATCCGAACTTGGTCTACCATCCACCAAAGTTCAGTTGTGAGGAATGTGCAACTACCCTTCACGCGCCTCTCTCTATTTAACTTCAGCTACTCTAAATGGAGAGTTATGCAATAACTATCTGCAGTGGAAGTGACCTTCTTCGCACCGCTGGATATACCAGCCAAGATGCAATGAAAGCATAATGATGAATGGAGCGTGAGACACAAACAAGTGCGCATCGCTTGGAGGCAGTGCAATACCAAGGACACCCTTGAAACGATTCAACCACGCAAGTACCGTTGAGCCATCACCAATAAACCAAAAGTAAGGGCAGTATCGAACCAGTATATGACCTGTGTTGAGGGGTTAGCCTCAACATGAACAGTTACTACACTTTGATCCGAGCCTTATGGCAAAGAAGAAGGTAAAGAAGAAAGGAAAAGGAACAGGAACTCTTTGAAGGAGGCGCTCCTTTTATACCCGGCTTGTATGATCATAATGGCCTTAACACTAAGGTTGAACTTCAAGAATAACTCACGAGGCTTAAAGTTACTTGGGCAGAAACTTGGCTGCAACCTATAAACAATGAGCTGGCTTTGCCCCTTTGGTAGGTGGCCAATCTAAGAAAAAGGTATAACTGACTTGGGCTGTTACGTCCTTGTTGCCTGGGACGATGCTTATTTGAGACGAGGAAGAACAAGACTGAAACGTATACTTTCTCATTGGTTCAATACAAGAGTATCTTCTCAGTACATATAATGGCTTCTGTAAGAGTATAGGTGCTACATCTATGGTAAAATTCGATCCTAGAGCTACCTAGGTAGTTGAGGTAGCCTGGCAGCATTGTTGGTCATGACACAATTTTGGCAGGAAACAACACCCAATACGAAATCGTCACGTACTGCAAGGCCATAACCGGACTTTACCGTACAATTATTGTTCTTAGGGTATTGTGGAAAGTATTCGCTTATGAGGACTCTTCTATCCTCTCAAGCATCTTTCCATGGACCCCTTTCCACCCGGCCTCACACGAGCTTTTGATCATACCCATGATCAGCCTAGAGCATGTAATGGAGACCTGCTCCACGATCTCAAGGTTTCCACCCTCAGATTCTTTAATCTTCCAAACAGTCTCGAGTACCAGACCCATTGGCCCTCGCGTCCTCACAAACACACCTCTTTCCAGGTCAAAAAACTCATATGAGCTAACCACATCGGAATCCCAGAGCCCTGCTGGTAAGGTGTGAATTCGGTCTGTGACCGAATAACAATCTGGTGCTGCGATAGGCTTGACCTCAAGTGCGTCAGGAACCGATGGAATAGGGTCCGGGATGGGTATGGCTTCGAATTTGGACATATAAGGGTTACAATGTAAGAAGAAAACATGATCGTGGAGCATCTCGATGGCTTTTGGGGCTGCAGCAGTTGAGGAGATAGCCGACTTGTGCTGTATCTGGGCGGTTGTCTGAAACATGATTGGTGAAGTGAGTCGCCTTGTCCCAACTCCGTGGCGGATGTGATCACAAAGAGATATTGTGCGTTAGGGGATGTAGAAATCTTAAATATGATGATTATCGCTATGCGAACTGTTCAATCCTGATCAATGCACACTTGGGGTTGGGGAATAAGACAGCCGACTCAGCAATGATGATAAAAGAAATTGAGATAAGGACAAACGCTAGGCACATATGTAAAAAGGGTATTTCAGAGGATAAGAAATTTCTTATGAGTATTGGCCTTCTTAATGACAAATTATTATATCTTGCTCGGAATGTGACAGTTCTAGTTTCATCGTCGTATCATGATTGCATTTGACTGCTAACGTCACAGGGGGAAGTCAGAAAACTTAGGACATTTATCCTAGATAATAAATATAACTAATCTAAAACCCCTATAGGCTAATATTAAAGCTGCCTAATTCTTTTGGTCACTTAGAGTTGAGGTCCTCGGTTTTTTTTCCTCCCTGAGGCGCCAACACAGCGCCTAACTGAAGGGAATTGGAAGGCTGTCTTTTCGCATTAGCCACACAAGACTGCCCCGCCACAGCGTTGTCAAGTCCGCTCATTGGCTACCACCATGACCTGTAACTTGAGGCAAGCGTCAAGGGCCCCTTTCCAAATATGCAACATTGAATGTTACAACAAACGCAATTCATTCATCGCTTTCGACATCACCAAAACTCACCTCCGCTTATCACTTCTCGCCTTCTTTCTCATAGCTCGCACTCAGTCCAATCTTCATCTTCTCTCACTTGCATCACATGTCCAGGCTATTATGAAGTGAACCAAGCAGGCATATCAAGCTCAAGCGATCTTGGCTTAGTTACACATCTCCTGCTAAGTAACCCGAGACAGGCCTCACAACATCCATCATCATGGCATCGCTTCAAGTCAGAGGACCGGACTTTTCGGTCACAAAGCAGAAAGCGATTGAAGATGCAAAGAAAATGCAAAAAGTGGTTGCCGAGCAGTGCTCAAAAGCCGGCAAGGACCCTCCACAGTATCGACTTTCAGAGCTCATTGGCAAAGGCAGTTTCGGACGGGTCTACAAGGCCACCTCTTTAACAACGAATCAGCTGGTTGCCGTCAAAATCATTGACATTGAAGAGAGTGACACAGTTAACCCCAAGCTCGCCGATACATATAGCGACTTGCTCAAGGAAATTAGTGCCCTGCAACTGCTCAGCAACAGTGGCGCCAAGAACATCAATCATGTTATCGATGCTCTTCCTGTCGGGCAATCCATGTGGATGATCACAGAATACTGCGCTGGAGGCAGCGTGGCTACCCTTATGAAGCCAACCTCACCTGGTGGCCTTCAGGAAAAATGGATTATTCCCATTTTGCGTGAAGTGGCCGAAGCTGTCTACTGGGTTCACGGCCAGGGTATCATTCACAGAGACATCAAGTGTGCCAATATCCTAGTCACAGAGGAGGGAAACGTTCAGCTTTGTGACTTTGGAGTTGCTGGTGTTATCGAAACCAAGTTCGACAAGCGCTCAACAGTTATTGGTACTCCCCATTGGATGGCCCCAGAACTGTTTGACCCTGCGGCTTCTTATGGTACTGAGGTGGATATATGGGCCTTTGGCGCCATGGTCTACGAAATTGCATCGGGTCTACCACCAAGCGTAGCTGCAGGTATGATGGACTTCAACAGACTAGGTTCATACCTCAAACAACACATCCCTCGACTTGAAGGCGACCGGTATTCCCAAGGGTTGAAAGACCTAGTGGCGTATTGCTTGGTGGATGACCCTAAAAAACGGCCGCTAATTGAGCAAATTCAGAGACACCGTTACATATTCAACACACAGGATGCTTATCCTGCTTCGAGCTTGGCACACTTGGTTAGAGGCTACAAGTTGTGGGAAGCCCAAGGTGGTGTTCGCAAGTCTCTTTTCTCTGCAGGAGGAGCCCAGGGGCCATCTGACCTCGCTAACCTGGCCTTGGACAATGATGAATGGAACTTTAGTACAACCGCTGCGTTCGATCAACAGGTGCTCCAAACTGGCGACGCTCAAGCTGTGTTTGATGTTTATGGCTCCAACGTCGACTTCAAGCAGGATGAATTCGACGATGCTTCTAGAACCCAAAAGCCAAAATCGCGTCGACGTCCACCACCTCACCTTCCTTCCGTCAAGGCACCACTGGAAAAGCTATTTGACCCAAATACGATATCGAACTACGAGGACAACTCACGAGCATATTATGGTCGTCCGTTTCCTCCGCCTACTGCCGATTTCACCCCTCCACCCCCCCCTCCTGCGTCGGATTTACCGCTAAGAGACGACTCATCTCAGTCTCCTGGCGTGAGAGAATCTCTGATTGATCTTGACATGTCCCTAGATGGTAGCAGCCTCTCCGAATTTGTTGACCTGAATACAATCAGAGCTGGAGATCCCAGAGCATCGACCGACTATGACTTTGGAGATGTCTCATATAATAAACCACCACTTAGTGATCCAGCAGATATGATGAACAACAACCGCAGAACACGAGATTGGAAGTTCCCCTCCATGGCCCCTCCCGCCTCAGCAAACCCCGAGATGTTCAGATTTCCGTTCAACGATGATCAAGGGCCAAGTACCAGCCGCCTGATCCACCCTCCGACAGAGCCAATCCAGCCTTCGGCTCAGTTCAATGACCTTGCGGTCCCCTCTCCAGTCAACAACCGAGCGTCGTCAGGCAGTCTCATTGACTTAGACATGGGTCTAGCGGACCCAATCCCTATGAGCGACTACACAAGGCCGTCCACATCACACTCGGACGTAGGATCATTGGCTGGCTCAGAGTTGGGAGGGGCCGATCCTTTCCAGCTAGAAAAGCATGCCTCTCTTTACCTTATGCCCAGCAGTATACGAGAACCATCCATCTATGTATCTGATGATTCTGAGTTTGCAAATGCGGTTGCGGACCTTTCGCTCAATAACACCCAGCGACATGATCCCCAGATGTCCTACCAGCAAACACAGGTACCCCTGTATCAACCCCAGGGACAACCCCTATCTTCCCAGGCCAACGGGAACACCCCGAATGAAAGACCTTACTCCCTTAGCGAGTTCGCCGATACCGATCCTGAATCTTTCACTCCACAAATGCTTGCCGCCCCTGAACTTCAACCTCCTCCACTTCAGCCCCAACTAGATCGGTCACCAGTTCGGGATGACTACCCTCGATCTTATCAACAGCAACAACCATTCCTCCCGCCTGCACCTACTGCACCCTCACCCCAAGTTATGGAAGGCCAGGCCTCATCAGAACATGTCAAGGAAGAGCTTCGGCGCATGGCCATGAGCCTAAGTGATCATCTCAGCCACGCGCATACGTACTTGTCGGGTCTTCCACTTCGAAGAGCGAGCACGACAAGGATGGAGTCTATCGAGACCCCTTGAAAACATTCACGAATGTATATGGGAATTAATAATATAACACAATGTGATCTTGAAGTTGGGAAATAGCTTGCCATTGCATTGAAGACTAGCTAAAAGCTGGATATTGTGCAATACGATATATTATCATGATAAATCACGAATAGAATGTTCAAATCCTCCCATTCACTGATCTCCTGCATTTGTCTTATTGGAATCCGACCAGGTCTCCCATTAGCAAAGCTTGGTACCTTTCGATGGCCTCTCCCAACCTGATCAAAACTCCTGCCGCCAGCATTTTGACCTCGTTCTCTTCCCCACCATCCTCCCCTCTAGTCTTCTCGAACACCATTACGACCCATTCCCTTGTCTCCATTACCTCTCTACCTTGGGTTCCACAAAGCCGACGCATATCGCCGCCATTTACTTCCAGCAGGGACGCCATAGCCACGAGCCACCCTTTCATGGCACCGAGATCGCCAAAAACATGTACACGAACTCCCAGGAGCAAGTCCCATAGCTCCGCCGTCAACTGTGGCAGCGAAAGTGTGGAGGGCCCAGCGGCGTGAACAACAATACCTAACGTCTGTAGGTAGAGCGCCAGAAGTGCATGGTTGAGTATGATTGGTTTGGCAGAACGAAGCGCGACCTGGAAATGCGCCGTGAGAGGGGAGAAGAAGGATGCCGCAAGCAGAGCGGCCGTCGTATTGGGAATAGCACGCATACGGGGTTTGGAACTAGATTTGGACTTGTAGCGAGCCGTGAAGCTTTGGAGCTTCAAGATATCAGGGCCCGTGTTGGCATCGGCTGCTTCTGCAGCAAGTGGAGCAAGGAATGAAGATGTCAGCGACTGTGAAATCTTTTCGAGAGCAGTTGATGGGAGCGCTCTCAGCTGGGACGCCGGTAGGGCGCTGCTGTCACTTGTCGAGCCAATATAAAGTTGTTCCATCTTTTCAGGCAGCCGCTTTGAGGGAAAGGCAGCAGCCGACTGGTATTGAGATACTTCGAAACTGGCCAGTTCTCGGGCTGATAGGCCCAATGTGACAAGTACTGATGTCCGCTGGTGGAGGGAATAATCACCCTCGAAAAAAGTCCGAGCAAACCAGGGGGCCATAGTCTTGGGCTGAGAGACAACAAGCGCTACCATACCGTGCAACCGTAAATCATCGAAATTTTCGATCTCAAACTTATCTTGTATGCTCACCAAAAGCCCAGCCAACTCATCAGCGTGGAAACTTACCTCGGTTCCGTAATTAGCCTTGCGTCTGATGAGAATGGGAGCTGTCTGTAAAGCGAGCAACTGTTTGTCGTATGATTCAGAGTCTCTGAAATATGAGATGAGATCTCTGATATAAACTGGTGGTTTGGGCTTGTTGCGTTGTACTAGTGTTGCGTCGTCATCCGAGTCTTCAGGATCAGAGTCCTTCGAGTAAGGGGCGAGATCTTCGTCCTCTTCTGAAGAATCAATCTCCTCGATGATAGCTTTTGGTTTGGCTTCAGTAACAACAGGCTTCTTCTTTTGCTTAACCTTCATTTGAAGAGCCTCGCTTGGCGTTGAAGGCAAGGCCTTCTGAGGGATAGTCTCAATTGCGTGGTCGAATAGGATAGGGTCGATAGGGCCAATACGATCAGAAACTTTGGTTAGACTCTTTAATTGCTGCGCTTCCTCTGTTTCTGTCTGCTCCATCTTGAAATCAAGCCTCTGCTTCTTATCATCGATCAGAGCAGACAACGATTCCCCAACCACCAAACCAAGAAACTGAGCTCTAGGCTGTGTGGAACCAATGCGATTGGAGATTGTGTTCATGTACGTGCCCACTCGCATGAGCAACGTCAATTTCATTGGAGAAACTCTGTGTACGTAGCCAGCGGCAAGGAGAAGGATTTGGGTATGTGCTACAAAATGTCAGCAAGCATGTAGATGAAACACGTCGGAATAGCCGTTACCATCTTGCTGAAGAATTGCTGAATGTCTGATGTACAGCTCATCTCCAAATTGTGCAATACTTTTCTCCAGTACTGCAGTGATCGCTTCTCGGTCTTGTGCGAGTGTAGCTACGACAGCTCGGCGTATACCTACTCCGTCGCCAACACCAGCACCTGACGGAGATGCACACCAGCTGATGAGAACATCTCTTCTCGTTTCGTCATTCAATGCGACTTCCATGAGAAGCCCAGCAACGGCAGACACCTTGTCGTCGGGGTGTGTGTCTTCCAGACTCAGACGATTGAAGTAATTCTGTGAAAGGTGCTGAAGCAAAATATGGAATACCTTCTTAGAGGTTCGATGTTGGCTGAGAGCAAGTTGTATGAAGGTTGAAATTGAGTGTCTTTTGGAAAGAAGAAGTCCGTCGATTGCAATTTTGATAATGGTTTCTGTGGCACAAGCATCAGAAAGTATCAATGATTGGAATCCTTATGCGTCTTACCTGAATGGTGCAGCGACAGCGACTTCTGGAACAACTCACAAGCGAAGGCCATGCCATCGGGTTCAGGTGATGAATGAACCCATGACACAATAGCATTTCCTAACCATCTGCTATATTGTAGTCCGTCCGCAATCCAGCGAACCCCATCGTCGACTTGATCGCGTGCCATGACCTCTAAAGCTTCCGCTGCGATTCCCACAATCTGACCGTTCGTGAGAATTGATGCCAGTTTCTGACACTGAACTCTTTGCAGAGCGGTATTGGAAATACCTTTGGTCGATGAGCTCCATATCGTGGAAATTGACCGAGCACTACCGATGATGGAAGATAGAATACTCAACAGGATTCCAGCGTTGATTGATAAGTCTACTCTCTTCTCTTCTTTCCCTCCTAGCCGTGACTCTTGAATGAGAACTCGCAGTTGTGTGATGACAGCGTTCAGACCTGTCAGACTGCGTAGACAGCCAAGAAAAAGATCCGCGTCTCGTGGAAGTTCTGTTTTGTCCTTTGCATCATCTTCGATATTTCCCTCGAGTAAAAGTGTCCAGTAATTTGATGCGATTTCCGAGACCAGCAAATGGATGATAGACGCACTTTTGGGACTGGGTGTTGAGAATGAGAAGTTACTCGACGCAGATTTTGGGTTATTTAGAAATTCTAGTACCGAAACAAGTGTATTGTAGTCTGGTTGACTTTTTAATGCATCGATGATTTCATCAGTCGTCGACTTGTCACTGATGCTGGGCGGCTTCTTCTTGGTAGAAGCTGGCTTAACCTCTGTGAAAAGTGGCTCAGGCTCATTCCGAGGCTTGAGGTAGGTTGTGCTCACAGGGGTGAGAAGGTCGTCCATTCTAGTCTGTGTAGTTTGATCTGGCGGGTTGTCCACGAAATGTCAAACTTTTTGAAAGCTTGATAGAGGTATACATTATTGCCTGGTGTTTAGGTTTACCTAGGTGCTCAAAACATTACTCACCTTGACCCCACCTACACCGAGCTTCACCGAGCCAGCTCCAGGCAATGACGATCCTCCCCCACGCACGGATCCTTTCAGAGCTCCTTACCTTAGTAAAACCAAGCTACGGACCATTCTCTGATCTACATATCTCCCTGCTAACCTGCCCCCTTATTCATTTGGCTTGTTGTTCTCGTACAAGGTCGTTGAAAATCTTCAATATGGCTAGTATGGCTCAGGAAGCTGCCGGCGGCTACGAAGACGCGCGATGGTAAGACCTTTTAGCTGGGAGCTGTTGGAGCTCTTGAAACCACAGACAACTGACCGCAGGCAAGGAAATACCTCGACCAAATCCGCCGTAACGCCGGACCATACACCGATCCCGATGCTACTGCGCCGGAGTTTCTGGCGCAGTTTGAAACGTTCAAAGTTCTGTGAGTGTTGATGTATACATCTTACATCCTATGAAAGCCATACTAATTTGTATAGTGTCATGTCAGTCATCTTTCCTGAAAGACTCAAATGTCCAGCTCACTAACTGCCATGATACAGCGGTGCAGGAGGCCTAGGATGTGAAATTCTCAAGAATCTTGCCATGTCGAGATTCAGGAACATCCACGTAATAGACATGGGTTTGTGAATCGTCTTTTCTATTCAAGATCGCTGGCTCATCTTGCTTTAGATACCATCGACATTTCCAACCTCAACCGCCAGTTCTTATTTCGGAAAGATGATGTTGGCAAATACAAAGCAGAGGTCGCCGCTGCTTTCGTCCAAAAGAGAGTCAAGGGCGTCTCCATCACAGCCCATAACAACCGTATCCAGGACTTCGATGAGGAGTTTTACAAGCAGTTCCAGCTTGTAATTTGCGGACTAGACAGCATCGAGGCCCGCCGTTGGATCAACGCCATGCTTGTTTCTATTGCCGAAGAAGCTGAAGACCCCGATGCGATAAAGCCCCTCATTGACGGTGGCACTGAAGGTTTCAAGGGACAGGCGCGAGTCATCCTCCCGTCTATGACATCCTGTATTGAGTGCCAGCTGGATATGCACGCCCCTCGCGCCGCTGTTCCCCTGTGTACTATCGCCTCAATCCCACGACAACCCGAGCACTGCATCGAGTGGGCCCATGTTATTGCTTGGGAGCAGGAAAAGCCATTCCCGAAGCTCGATAAGGATGACCCAGAGCATGTAACCTGGCTATTTCAAAAGGCACTCACTCGTGCGGAGGAGTTTGGCATCCCTGGTGTCACTTATTCGTTAACGCAAGGAACTATCAAGAACATTATTCCGGCGATTGCATCTACCAATGCTATCATCGCCGCTGCATGCTGTAACGAGGCTTTCAAAATCGCGACAACCTCCGCCCCTTGTCTTGGATTCGACACAAACTATATGATGTACTCTGGCAATGATAGTATCTACACATACACCTTCAAGCATGAGAAGAAGGACGACTGCCCTGTCTGTGGACGCCAAGCTCGCCGCCTTGAAGTCAATCCCCATTCCACTCTGCAGGACTTGATCGACTCATTCGCGATTCGTCCTGAAGCACAATTAAAGAAGCCATCGATCCGTGCCGAAGGAAAGACTCTATATATGCAATTTCCCCCAGGCTTGGAGGAGCAGACACGCCCGAACCTGAGCAAGACGCTCACAGAACTTGGGCTCGAAGACGGACAGCAGGTTGTTGTCACTGATCCTGCGTTCCCCCTTGAATTCAACTTTTACTTCAAGTTCAAGACAAGTTCTTGATCCTTAGTCAAATGGTCAGTAATGGGCGTTTGGGCTTTTGAGCATCTTTAGGCGTTGGGTTAATAAATGAGAGGTATATGATGGCGACTCAAAAATACTAGAAAAGCATTCTTTTCGGGGAGCAGAGAATAAACGGGTGACGAATATTATAATGTGGTCATGGTATCATTCCTTTTTATCTAACCGTAGAGACCGCAGAAAACAAATCAACCAGAAATTATGAGAATGCGCCAAACAAGACCCGAAATATCCTTGCGATGTAGTAGGCTACCTCGCCATGTTGATAACTTGCTGCTCAAGCTTCTTGCATTTGAGCTTGAGGTGCTTAACTGACTCGAGGAAAAGCTCATCGCTATCCCACTGCCCTGTGCTCTCAATGGAGAAGATGAAATGATCTCGCCTTCGGCCAAGCTTAACCTTGCCCTCAAACTCCTTGTGTCGTAGAGCCTCCCGACTGACAGTATCCTTCATTGCATCAATAACCACAGCCTTGGTTTCGCCCTCCCGGCCATCATAACCGCTACCAGCCTTAGCAGCTTCCTCGGCCGTAACCTTTTCGAGGCCGATGACACCCTTGGGGAAGCACTTGGCAAATTTCTCGGCATCAGCGCCCAAGATAGGCTTGGTGATAGTAATGGTAGGTAGGAGACGGTAGGAGGCTGTTGCGACAGGAGAGAACTTGGCGTGATCGGATCCAATTCCCTTGTGCATATGCATGGCAAGGTTAATGGTCTGTCGGGGTCGCAGCTTGGCGATCAAGATGTCTGGGTTCGTGGGCGCAATGGCGTCCTCGCCGCTGAAGTACTCGGCCTGCTTGCCCGTAGGAACGAAGACGATGTCGCGTGCATAAACGTGGGCGTTGTGGTAAGCTTTGAGAGGGTCGTTCTCGGCAGGCGAAGCATCCTCATTGACGGTGCATGTCACATTAAGCTCGAGGCGGACCGTGTTCCAGTCGAAGCAGCCGGCATAAGGGTCCTCGCCAGCCTCTGGCTTCTTGTGCCACTTGAGGAAGTTGTGCAGACCCTCACGACCACCCTTGAATGGGATGAGTCCAAGACGGTGCGCGAGAACCTCGTCTTGAATGACAGAGGTGTTGTTCTCGATATAAACGTTCTCGATAGCGAGGGTGGGAATCTCGGAGAGTAGAATACGTCGAAAAGCGTTTGCGAGCGAAGCGTCGATTCCGACAAGAGAGAAAGATGCGAGGAACTGGTCGTTCTGGTGAAATTTTACGGAAAACGCATCGCGGAAACGATCGAGCGTGAATGCGAGGTCTTCGCCAGGGTGATGTCCTGGGTAATCAGTGGAGGTGATGTTTGTGACGGTTTCCTTGTTGATGCCAACAGTCTGGGCGCACAAGTTAGGTTACAGTGCATTCAGCATTGCTCAATTGAAGTTTACCTGACGATTGACAATTTCCTCTGCAGTAGGAGCTTTTCTCCACGCAGCCTGCTGTGCGGGTGCCATTGCGGTGGTGGGTATTATGTATTTGCAGGCTGGTGAGTAGGCTTGGTGATTGTATAAACGTACGTCGATGATGAGCGAAGCAAACAATAATTTTTTGAAGCCCCTCCGAGGTGAAGATTCGGTGAGTAGAAGGTGAAGAAAGTGGATAATCCAAGGTGAAGAGTTGACTAGTGGATCACGGGCTGTCAGTCTTGCCTGTAGACAGAGACGGCGCAGGCTTCCCCACTCGTCTCCGAGGCCGCCGCGGTGGGTGCCGGCTTCAGACCACGGGCCCCACTCACGATGAACCGGAGTTTGGGTTGCGAAGCTGCAGGTACGTACCTAGTATTATGAGAACATGGTCTGATAATAGTGACAATGTCAGTCGAGGTGGCTTTGTACTCTCTCATGAGGGAGTGCATTGTAATTGCTGTTGAGAGCATGAAAATAATTATGAGTCTTATCTCGTAAAACCGAAGCCTTGATCTGATAATGAGCGACTTCGGATCATTTGCGCCGCATCAACCAGACATAGGCCCTTGGAAGTTCGCTTATAAGACGAATATCTCGACAAGTCCTTTTTGCCTCTTGCCTAGGATGCCGAGATTATGCCCCAGCTACTCCGTAGTCGGGAAGTGTTCGTAGAGCAGACTCATCCACCGGGCCGGCCTCTGGCCATATCAGCGCACCCAATCAGTCGTCGTCCATCGCCAGATTCCCGTCCCCAGCCCATCATACACATACTAGGTTCACCTAGACCAGGTGCAGCGCACTTCATCCTCCTCGTCGTTCCAGGGGTCACACGCACGCTCTACCCCCGCTGAGAGATCCCATCACTTCCCTGTCCGGGCAACCCGTACGACGTCAGTATTGCGCCCATGTCCTCCAGTCAAACTCAAAGTCCTTGGCGAACCCCTGCTCTATCCTCAAATTTGATGCCGGTCACACGTGCAATTCAAAGGTCCTGCCAGTCAGTCACCAGAGCACAACCGGTCCGGCCAAGCAATTGTTTGTAATGCAATGTATGTAAGTTGATTTGATCAGAGAAGAGATCAGCTATATAATACTCGCTAGCTTCCCATCTCTTCTCAAATTCATCATTAGTATCATCATCGTCATAAAGCAAACAATTGGCTTTTGAGAAATACACTAAAGCACCGTCAACGACATCTACCACTTGCACACGGCAACAGACCAGCAAACATTCAGGATGCTCTCCTTCGTCAAGTATGTCGATCTAATTCTCATTCAAGGCTCCCCTCAGCTGACAGTGGCTTCTCAGCTACACTCCTCGACCTCACCCCGAGCACAAGAACAAGGAGCATTGCCGGGTTCACTCTAACCCATCAAATATTCCTCGCGATATCTCCAACAATACTCCAGCCACCGACCCCAAGTCTGCCATCCCACGATCTGCCGCTCCTCCTGCTCCAGCAGCCTGAGTGAGTTGCTCACTAGTTCAATGCTTGCACAACATATGTCTTCATGAAATTCAACGTCTGAGGATACCCGAGGAGTAAAATGGTGTTTATTTGGGATATTCATTGGTTGTAATAGGGTGGACAAAATGGATTAATTGAGTTGAAATTACGATTCTCACAATGGAACTAGCTACAGAGCACTGTCATGGATCAAAAAGGGAACATCTATCGCACAAGGGAAAACACATTAGCTATCCGGGAAGCGTATGGCCAATTGATACACTATTTAAAATATAAGATACAGTTGCTTGGTTGCCCCATGCCCTATTCATCACCATGTTCTGTCTTGTTTCACCGTGATAATGTCCATCCTGTCATTGTCCTTGCTTATTCGATATCCTCCATATTCCAAACACTGACGCCTCTCTTTCCGACGCTGCTTTTCAGCTTGCCCAATACCGCTTGCCGGCGTGCTTTCTTTTCCATTAAATCGCCCTTCTCCTCTCGACTGAAGCCACTAAGTTTCTTGCGCGGGGGGGTGGCTCGCACAGATGCACCCAGAGACATACTGCCCGCAAAGCTGTGGCGCAAATTTCTGACAGGCGTTCCTTCAGGGGAGAACATGATGCTCCTCCTTCCCTGTGGTGTCACCATAGGAGACCCCTCCCGGCTTGTGGAGTTGAGATTGACTTTGCGAAGCTGGTTTTCGAGAACGTCGATATCTCCGCTGCGCTTCTCGACCATTGCTGTCATCTTCCCAATAGTACGTATGACCGCCTCAACCGTAGGAACGTTTGCCTTGCCTTTGCCGGAAGCGCCAGAGGCGGACGCAATTCTTGTCTTGAGCAGCGTTAAGGCTTCTTCTGCATCAGCCAAGAGCTTCGAAAACTTGGCGAACTCGCGTCGCAGTTCGTTCTGCTGTGTTGCTTGTTCCGCACTCAGAGGCATAGATCGTGCTACTTCAGCCTGATCAGGGTCGGTTCTGATCATAAGGATTTGTTTCAGGTCCTCCTGCTTAGCTCGAAGGCGATGCATATCTCTGGTAAGTTCGTGGCAAGCATCGAGTTTAGCGTCCAAATCACGAACCCGCCCGTCCTCAAGATCATTGTACAGTTCATTGTCCAGGATATTCCCCAACTCGTCAATCTCGCAGAGAACCCAGTCTTCGGGGTCGTCAAGATCCTCTTTACTGCGTCCGCCCTGCTTGCAGTTCTCCGTGTGGCCCTTGATAAATGACTTGACAGTTCGCGCATTGAGACCGAGTGTATCAATCATCGAATTAATATCACGATAGACTGCTTCGACTTGGCTGGGAATGCTTTCCCTAGCAGGCGGAGCGACGTTCGAATGGGCAATGAACTCATCCAGGGTCAAGCTTCCTTGCACTTCTGATGCCAGAAGCTTCTGAACCTCGTCATCATCCTCGTCAACTAATGGCTGGGTTTCTGCAGCCTCCTGTTTGGCCTTAAATTTACGATGCTGGGCCACAAATGGGTCTTCTGACGAGCCAGCGTCTCTGCTAGTTATAGAAGCACCCATCTGAGACTGCCTATGCCCGAGGAGATGCGAGGCAATTCCTGGGGCACTCACAGATCTCATGTTCTCTGACCTGAGGACCCTATTCGGCACTGCCCCTCGAACCGGACTTGGGGAGCGGGGGCTGGTCGCGTTAGGTCGTGGGAACACGGGGGCATTGCGGCTGAGTTCGCCAAACAAGGGCCGCGAGCCTTCTTGGTTTGTTCGGGGGCTTCCAAGAGCATGCCCACCAGGTCCACCGAATGAGCTTTGAGGTGTATATCCGGGAGTAAGGTTGCTGACTGTCGGGCTCAAATCCTTGGCAACATCGATACCACTGCCCTCAGACCCGTCATCATCGTCTTCCTCTTCATCGTCGTCTTCGTCATCCAGATCATCACTATCGTCTGAAGGGGGTCCGGCGACGGCAGGGAAGAGACTCGATGGTGCCTTTGGAGTACCATCTGGTTTGTCAAAAACGGATCTTGGTTTGGCAGAAATGATTGGTTCAGATGGCCGGGGAGCAGAGGCAGCCGATTCTTTATCTGTCGGTTTGGATACATTAACAAAATCTGGCGGCAATGGGGCATCAGAGGTCTCAGCTGCCTTGGCAGCAGATGAGGAAGATTTAGGTTCAGGTATGAAGTCTGGGGGCAGAGGAGCGGCTTCAGTCTTGGATGCCGCTGATGAGGAAGACGATTCGCCAACAGCAAAGCTGGCCTTGCTGGTCGTATCCGGAGGCAGCGGGGTGTCATCTTCTTCTACCTTGATTTTAGGGTTCTCGGCCTCAGGGCTCTTAGCCTTCGAGGGCTCCGACTTCTGCCCAAAGATTCCTGTGTAACCGCTTGGCTTCTGTTGTCCTCCGAAAATACTGGCCTTTGGTGTGTTCTGCTGCGACCCGAAAAGGGTTCCACCAGCCTTGGGTGTCGCAGAGGTTGAACTGAACAGCCCTCCGCTTGCCTTAGGGGTACTCGAAGGAGACCCAAAAAGACCGCCACTGGGTTTCGGTTTCTCTGACTTGTTTCCAAAAAGCCCACCACCAGTAGAACCAAACTTCGATGGCTGCCCAAAAGTTGACGTCTGAGGGGCTGGCGATGTTGCAAAACCGAATTTAGATGGCGCAGGTGTTGTAGTTGGCGTTGTGGACTCGGGACTATGTTGGGCAGGGAATAACGAGTCCTTGGGTTTTGCTTGGGGGGTCTCCTCCGTTGCTCCCGCGGTGTCCATTTCCTCATCCCTGGGTGTTGGCGTCGTAACTTCAGGTTTGTTAGTCGCATCGGTAAGGGCTGATCCAAAGCTGCTTCCAAACGGAGAAACGCTGGATTTAGGGGCGTCGTCCTTGGCAGATCCATCAGGCTTGAAGGAACTCTGGAGCTTGAAAGGGGTAGACCCAAAAGGACTGCCAGAAGATTGTTCAGATTTGGCCGGGAAAGCTGTCTCGGTATTTGAAGCGGACCCGAAAGGACTGGCAGCTGGTTGATTGCCACTGCCAAATACGCTGCCACTATTATTGTTATTCACAGAAGCAAAACCACTCTTGCTGGCGAAGCCAGCAAAGCCCCCCGATGCAGGAGCACTTGTTGGAGAATTGGACGCCGCCTTGCCAAAAGGACTAGTATTGCTGTTGTTTGCGAAGCTCGAAAATCCTGACTGTCCAAAAGCAGGAGTTGCAGCTGACGCTCCACCTGATGCTGATGCCCAAGGAGAGCTCTTCGCACCTAGCTGTGACGATTGCCCAAAGCCGATGGAACTAGGCTTGCCAAATGCCGGAACAGAGGTGGCTGCAGTATTGCTGAAGCCGCTTGAACCAAACACGGCGCCCCCTGTACTAGGGGCAGCAGACCCGGCGTTAGCACCACCCCATGGAGATGACTTCTGTCCAAGCTGCGAAGCCGAGCCAAACCCGGATGGGGTAGTATTGGAAAATGGCGATGCTGAAGCTGTAGGACCGGCTTGGGTTGCTGGAGCTGGTGTCGGTGCTGATGTGCCCTCAACCGCAGCCAAGTGAGGATATGAGGTACCCTGTCTGATAGAGTCATTATAGACTACCCACCAAGCGCAGAGAACACCCTCATGTGTGAGTACCCAGAACCCAGGTAGTGGACCTGGCGATTCTTCCAGTTCGACATCCGATGGAATGGGCTTGTATACCTTGTCCTTGCCGGAAAGATCGAGAGCTATACCAATCGGAGTGGAATCATCCATGGAGTCAGTCATTGGCAATGTTGGTCTCTTGGTATCATCCAGGAACTCTGTCGTCGTGAACACTCCGGTGATAGCATCTGCAGGCTTGTCTGTAGCCAAAGGTGTCTTGGAACGGCTCAAAACACCCATTTCCGAGGCTCCGGTACAAGCGACAATGAGCATGTCTTGGAGAGCTGGTGGAAAGTCTCGGAGTCGCAGAATCGAGTGATGTGGTGTCTTGTCTGATCCAAATGGCTCAACAGGATTGGTAAGCTTCTGAAAGTTGAAAGATGATGGTGGTTGACGCGTAACGATATGGTAGATAGAGGTCGGCGGTGATTCGTTATTTGAAGTATGGATGGACAAGAACAGGTGGTTCTCGAGCCAGGTGAGAGATGATACTGAGATGATATTAGCCAAAATTGATGTTAAACGAAACCTCGCAGTTACGTACCATGAAAGTCACCCACGCTCGGTGGCTTAGGGATCTCTCCTTTCCCTTCTCCTTCTGGAGTCATCTGGAAAATTGTGCCATCACCCAGACCAGCGCATAGTTGCTTGCCTTTGGAGCTCCAGCTAACACAGCTAACTTGGATTTTAAGAACGCTGCTGATTTGCCGTTCTTTCAGGTTTGCCATGTGCAAGTTGCCGTTGTTCGTTACGATAGCGCAAAGCTCCGCCTTCTCAGGGGTAGGGTTCGGGATCATGGCTCTCAAGGTTTCACCGTTTGTTGATAACTCGAAAGCCGAATTTGTTGATCCCGATAACAGACTCTGAACCTCATAGACAGCCAAGCCACCGCCAGATTCGGCGGAAAGGATTAAATAGTTTTCATCCGCAGTAAATGATAATTGCGAAACTCGCATCGGCATAGAGATTTTGAGCTGAGGCTCGAACTCGCGAATATCTGAGTCGCCATCTTTGGGCTTTTCGAAAGCTTTTCGCACCGATTCGGTTGTGGCGATGACAACTTGGTCGGGTCCAGCAGCGGCGACAAGACCTTTGCGCGAAGCGACGCTGAGAAGCGACGCGGTAGAAGATGGAAGAGATGACCACGCGGGTGTAAGGCGAACCTTTGCGTCGCCAGCGATAGAGAGAAAACCAAGGTCCTATACAGATTGAGAGCGGTTAGCATCACGTCCACGAAGTCAACAAACAAGACCGTGAAATGAAACCATCAAGTTAAAAGAATAGCGTACTCACCTCTGTCTGAATTGTCTCCAGATCAGGGCCTGTAGTTAGTCCTCCTGCTCCTGCCGTACTCCCGAGCATGGCGTTTCCTGAATTGCCAAAGCTGAAAGCCATGACTGTAGCAGAGTAGCCGGCCTTGGAGAGAGGACCTGAAGTTCATAAATTTGCCTTCAGCATAGGAGTGGGCTGGGGCGACCGGGGGGAGCTTTGGCCTAGGCAGTGGTAGGCTGGGGGACGTGCTTTGACAGATAGTGATTGGCCGATTGATGCACCTAGAGGCGCAGAAGGCTTAGGAATTCAGTTGCTGATGATTTTAGATGATACCTGTAAGAGTTGGGGATGTTTTGAGTCTGGGTCAGATACAAAGCTTCATATCAAGTCGAAACTGCCCAGCTAACTGATCGGCTTTGATATGCTCTTGCCAAACTCCTCCTCACGTGTTAAAGTTTGAGCCACTGGTTAGGTACTGCTCTGTCGTACCTATTGAATTCGACCAATCAGAGCGCGCCGCTGTGTGCTGCTGTAGGTGCTCAGTGAAGCTCAACTAATGGAGGCAGCTTTTAGCCTCGTCATCAGCTCTGCCTTGTTAACCTCAACTCGTCTCGTAATTGCCAACGACCAGCAACTTCGCCATCCCAAAGATACCCCGAGCGACCGTATTGTCTCTCACGATACCGTATTATTCTATAGGCACTCGGGCAAATCAACCATCTTGATATTTTCAATCGGGGAATCATAGGTCGCTCAAAATGCCAGGCTTCGACTTCTCAAACTACAACCGCAATGCGGCTCTCCACGCCCGAGGAGTGCCTCTTCCCAAGGCTACCAGCACTGGAACGACTATTGTTGGATGCATATTTGATGGTGGTGTTGTGGTAAGTGATAGATACCTTGTTGTCTCTGGTGCCGGTATTTGGGCATTGAATGGAGGAGCTACCCCCATCCCACCAAGAGCTCAGCGTTGACGCCCTTTCCATTAGATTGCTGCCGATACTCGAGCCACATCCGGTCCCATTGTCGCCGACAAGAACTGCGAGAAGCTCCACTACATCTCTCCTCAGATCTGGTGCGCTGGTGCCGGTACCGCCGCTGACACAGAGTTCACCACCGCCCTCATCTCTTCTCAACTCGAGCTGCACTCCCTATCCACAGGTCGCAAGCCCCGCGTCGTCACCTGCATGACCCTCCTGAAACAGCACCTCTTTCGCTATCAGGGCCACATCGGTGCCTACCTGGTCGTTGCTGGCGTCGACCCTACTGGCACCCACCTCTTCACTGTCCACGCTCACGGCAGCACAGATAAGCTTCCCTACGTTACCATGGGCAGTGGTAGCTTGGCAGCTATGAGTGTCTTTGAGACGCAGTGGAAGCCCGATCTTAACCAGGAGGAAGCCGTGAAGCTGGCGAGCGACGCCATTCTTGCTGGTGTCTGGAATGATCTGGGTTCGGGTTCAAACGTGGACGTGGCTATTATCACCAAGGACAAGACAACACTCAAGAGAAACTACATCAAGCCCAACGAGAAAGAGCCCAAGCTTCAGAGTTACCGTTTCCCCAAGGGCACGACGGCGGTGCTGAACGAAAAGATCATCAAGAGGGACGAGATCAAGCGGTACATTAGCGTGGAAGACGTACCCGTGGAGGAGAAGATGGACGTTGACAGCTAAATAAGATCCTATCGGAACTTTAGATGGGGTAGACCACGGCATGTAACAACACGCAATCCCAGTACACTACACACTGGGTCACTGAACAGGCCTTTATCTGTGGCAGGCAGAGTTGTGACTGATGATGCCAGTACACCTCAATACAATATTTTGAATGCAATTAATTTAAAAATAAGAAAGGCAGGTTCTTGTCTGACTGTAGTGCCTCTCCTTTTCGCTAGTCCTTGGATATGAAATGCAATGTCCCAGGACGTGCTTGAATAGAATAGACAACCATCGTAGTACAATTCAAATAGTGGTGTCTTTGCTGTGCCTGCAGGAGGCATAATAATTCATATCACCCTTTCATCGGTGTATGTTCACTAAAAAACCCCATCTAGAACCTGATGCTGAACGCGGAACTGAATCGAGTTCCTTAACCTGGCCCAGGACCAGCCCTGAGCAGACGTTACAGGGACCACAAGAATATTCCTCCTAAACCCCAGGAAACCCCCCAATGCATTGGAAACCCAGTAAAAACTCCGATTAAAATGGGTATGTCGAAGATGTCATCATTATCATAGTAGGCGTGTCACTGAAGCGGCTCGTGAGGTCACTTTAGTCCGAACATGGTTCTGGTTCGAGATTTGCTGCGGACCTTCTTTTTGTCCTTCTTGGACGCTGTTGACTCGCCGTCGTCATCGTATTTGGCTTTATGAATCCTGTTTAATGTTGGTGAGTACAAGTGAATTGCAGGTTATATGGTTTGGATGTCGAGACTTACCAGCTATTCCCAACCATGCTCATGCCCTTGGCCTCAGCCATGCGATAGAATTTGGCGCTCTTCTTCAGATTCTTCTTGCATCCAATACCCTGTGCGTAGCAAAAGCCAGCTTCGGCCAGCGCATCGACATCGCCCCAGTCTAAGATCTTGGTCAGCAATTGGCCGTTAATGGTTCATCTGGGAGACCTACTACCCGCGATCTCGAAACAACGGAGAGCCAGTGACTTGTCCTGCTCAATACCCCAGCCATTCATGTGACTCACCCCCAATTCGTAAATGCTAAGAGCAAATTGGGCTTTTCGAGTTCTTCGTTCCACGACGTCAACATGCTTGCCCTCCTTTACATGACTCTCATCATCCGCAATCTCGACACTAGCGCATTCCGCGGCCTTTCTAAGCCATTCCACGCCCTCTTTTTGATTAGCACGCATACCCCATCCATGACGACAAGCAAGCGCATAGAGAAGCATAGCGGTCGGGTCGCCTAGACGTGCTGCATATCTGAGGTGGTATGTCGATTCTTTCAGATCCCCACTTTCATGGCATGCGATACCCTTCGCCAAGTGTTCTTCTGCACTCATTTCCGACGCTGTGGGTGCTGTCGAGCGAGCGGTTGGGGGTGGTTTGATCGTGCTTGCTGTGTCACTGGTGGCTATTGACACAGGCGTTCGGCCTCGACCTCTAGGCGCATCCTCTGACACACGCGGCTCCTCGACTGATGGTCTGCTTGTAGTTGGAGATAGCTGGGGCATCGGTGGTGTCGTTTCCGATTGAACCTTTCTCAGCTCGATCGATGCCTTCGGCATTGAGTTGCCCGACGCTAAGGAATCCTCTGGGAGGGTGTTGGCGGAAGAGCTTGTAGGTCGAGTAGGAGGTGATGGTGGAGGGGCATTCTCAAATCGGTGGACGTCGCTAGGGGCCACCATGGGTTGTTCCCAATGGAGGGAAGCCTGTGGATTGTTTTCATCTGGTTCCACGCGTTGAATGGCCTTGCCTCTCGGGAGTGAGAATTTGGAATAGATATAGGACGGCGCACCCTTATCGCGGTCTTCGGTCTGTTGCTCGAGGAATGCCTCACTATGCATGCTCACTGGTGTATGAGCCGACTCATCAGCCAAAATGAACGAAGGCTGGCTATCAGAGGAAGCTTGTCTCAAGGGTGGCTCCATACCAGGTGTGCCAGACCTACTCATAGGTCTCGAAAAGTTGAAGGACGGTCGAGGAAGCGCAGAGGATTCGGAGCCAATGGAAGGCGATCGTCGATAAGAGCCGACAGCAGGGGAAGTCATTGCACTTGCAGAAGATAGCTTCCGTGGAGGCAGTGAGTGAAACGAAGCCGCCATGCCACTAGAGCCATCCTCGTCGGTAGGCAATGCCGGAGACGACACATTGCTGGGTGTACGTCGTCTTTGATGAAATGAGGTCAGAGGTGGTGCCAGTCCAAGTTCATCAAATGAATGCTTGGGCTTTTCTGGTGAACCGGTGACTGATTCGCTGATCGAGCCGCTTGGTCGTCGGGCAGAAAGTAACGAGGCAGCATCGTCTTTCCGAGAGGGAGACAATTCAACTCGCTTGTCAAACTGGGATTGCGTATCACTATGCAACGGTGAGGGCGATCGTTCTCTCCTGGCGCCGAAAAATGAGCCTGTCTCATCAATGTGATCCAACACCCGTCCTCTAGACGAAGCTCGTGGAGGCACTGCGGGTACCTCTTCATCGGGAGTAGGCGGTATTCGGCTCATCCGTGGATGCATAGATACAGGGCGCTCAGCGTCATCGCTAAAGGCATCCTCCACCTCTGTCCTTACCGCGAGACCAGAACTGGGGCGCAGAGGAGGGTGATCACCGGCTTCGGAGCCTGAATCTTGTGACAACGAGCGAAAGTACTCAGAGCGTCCCTGAACGATTAATGGGCTCTCAACAGTTAGGGGAGGAAGGCGACTCATTCGGTTGCCCTCTTTGGCGCTTTCTTGCAATTGCCTTGCGAGTAGACGACTCTGCATGGCGAAAGCGTCCAAGGGGGACAGCTCAGGAGGAACCTCGCCAGCAACATGGAGGCGAGGTGAGCGTAAGGGCTTAGAGACTGTAGAAAGGTTGGAGTTTGAAGAATCCGATCGCAAGTCCAGTAGAGATGGACGTGACGACATGATGGTCGCTTTAGAACAAAAGTCTAGCTATGGATGCGTGTTTCCATGCAGACCAGGAACTTGAGAAGCCAAGATGCGCTGCAGATGCGAAATCAAGACGACAGTCGTTTCGGTATAGTTCCAAAGCGCTCCAAATCTGCACGGTCAGGGGAGGTCGAAGGATTGCTGAGCCAAGTTTATGTGAAAGTGAACAAGTTGTCGCAAATCTCTATGAATCGAAGAAGCGATTGTCTAAGCCAGTATGTTGCATGAGAGCATAGGTAAGGTACAGTGCAAAACGGAGGTCTGCTGTCGATCTTGGTGGAAGAAAATCAAATAATGTGTAATGGTTAATAGACGTCAAGAAAGACGGCGAGTCGAGGGCGAGAGGTAGTAGCCAAGGAGGGATCGGCGTCGGGGAGGGATCTTGCGCGGGCCGCGCTATGCGAATTGTGATACGGAGATGGTCGCTGGAACAGAGTTGAAACAAGCAAAGAGCCAGAAGACCAGATCAAGTCGTCGTTTGGAAAGAGAGTCGCTGTGAGGTCGATAGTAATGCAACGTGGTGCCGTGACGTATATTCAGGGTACTGTGCTATTCGGCTTCAATGAGCGTTGTTGATGATTTTCGTGGGGTGACGGACGACGCTGAATGACGTTGGTCTACAGGCTTGGAAATCGAAAGCGTAAAGCGACAAACAGTCTGGATGAAATCAAAGGAAGAATTGAGAAAGAAGAAGAAGAAAAGGAGCGGCGAGTGCGTGTGCGTGAATGACAATTCAAACAATACGTATGTATACAGCAGCTAACAATGGCGGCGTCACAGGGCTAAGTTGTCTTGGACGAGAGGTATGTACAATACCGGGTGGTGTGTAATAGAGTCGGGTGGGAGGTAGTGGAGGTTTAAGGTGAAGGGGGCCTGAGAGCTACTAATCTACCCGACCTGATGTCCTAATTAAAGTACGATGCCGGAAAGACACCCATTAGCTAGCCCCCCATGGATGGATGTAAAGGGACGGTACATGACCACCCATAGCCCCGGCCCCCAAGCACCAAGACAGGCACTAATTTACGTTCCCTGTGCAGCTTTATTAGGCATTGGTTCCAGTGCAAAGGCAGTCAGGATTTGATGGAAGAAAGGGTGGAGCGATAGAAGAAGGCATGGATTGATCAAGGATGGAACCCGTCCCTTTTCTGATGGATCCATCCATAAGAAGGTGGAGAGAGTCAGAGGTCCCAGGGAAGCAAGAGGCGTTGGGCTGTGCGACACTCCAAAAGACATGATTACTGAATTGGGAACAGAGCGCTGCAGGAAGATGTTGGGCGCTGTGTGACTATGATGCCTGGTTCGTCAAGATATGAGGGCATTGAGTTGCACAATGTGAAGCCTTGTGCAAGGCCCGTCCACATGGGTGGATGACCCCTTAAACTACCTACCTGCCTGCCTGTAGATACCACACCACACCCATGCGTCTTCAACACGATCCAATCTGATCTCACGGGACGAATCTAGGCATTGTATATCTCGCTCGTAAAACCTCATCCCTCTCGTCACTTGATAAGAAAGCATTAGCCTGCCTGTCTAGCCTATGCTCGAGACAGTTGTCTCCTCAGCCGCAACATCGTATCAATTGCCTAGAGCCTCAAATACGAGCACGCTTGATGGCACCATGATACTGATCTGATATTCTCCCCCACTTTGTTAACGTACACAACTCAATTCCTCCGAAACTAAACTTGCCCAAGACGGGCCACCTCATGACCAAAAGGGGCGTTCACTATTGACTCTGAGTCCACAACTAGTAGGCAAGCCTATCTAGAATCGAGCAATGCTTCATTTTCGTCTTGTCAGGAACGAACCCACCCAAGACGGAGACATAACCTCTTCGAGGTAGGTAAGATACACCAACAAGGGATGGTCCATGTTTGCGTTGAAGATTCTGGTAAATTAGACAGATGCTGCCTTACTTGACTCGGAAAGGCAGCTTATAGGTCTCATACTAAAGCCGCCCATATGCATCTTTAATCTCGCTGCTTTCGAGAAAACGACCAGCAACCGTGGTAACACAACAGCTGATGATAAAGAGACGCTTACAGTTGCATGAGCAGGAAATCTATACCTAGCAGGCACAAGGTACTGCCAGACTGTGTCTTTGATAGAGTATGTGTCTGGAAGATAGACTAATGTCCCTAGCGTCTGACAAAGTCCGTTGTCGAATACCTTAATTATTGCTTTATCTTCACCTCCCACGGTTTCAAAACAACAATACAGAAAGCCATTGCTAGAAGCAATGCAACAATGAGACACCAGCCAGGGGCCAGCTTTCAAGACCCCACCAACTTCAAGCCGCTTCCGGGTTCTGGTGCCAACCAGGGACTAATTCTGTTGCAGCCACGACGCTAGGTCTGGGGTACTTGTTCATTTGTGCATGAGGTGTGCTATAGTTGAACGAGATTCATATTTCGTCGTAATCTTACGTCTTGTCCATACAGATGTTACAGATTATGATCCCCTCCCTCGCCAACAACGAATATAATCACAAGCCAACAACCACATTAAGATATCCTCCAATGCTTAGGTAGCGTATCGTCCATGTCATCCCAAGTCATCCTCAGCCTCAAACACCTAGTAGAAACAAATCAAAGACCTGTTAGCGTGGTGTTTACAAGTCGAGCCCGACCGCGCCTCTTCAGTGCCCCTTTGCATTGCGATCCCATCAACTAAATAAACCAGGATTCCTTTACCGAACGCTCTATTTCCTCCCTATGGCCCATTTGAAAAGGTCTAGACGACGATTTTTGCCCATCCAAAATGGATCCAGATTCAAGAGTCGAGAGTCGACGACTCTGATGACTCGTTAATAAGCCTCCACCTTTTGGTACCTGGGCATAAGATATTTCTCCGCCACGGGTGTTTTTTTTTTTTTTTAGCAACCCATGTGTCGCGCTAATGAAGCAACTCGGCAAACCAGGACTTGACTGGCACCAAGGCAAAATTGCACGCGTGTTCATCCAGTCTAGGTATCTCTCATATGAATCAAGCCTCAATCTCAATCAATAACAGGAGACTGAGCATCTGACGCGTATTTTCATGAGGCGTACGGAGTACGCAAATATAAAATAATTTTAACTCCACCTACTGGCTGGATCACGACGTCACAGCCGAGTCATCTGCGTATCATGAACCTTTCTGCAGACAACATCCATGCAAGGGCACTTGCGGTTACGCAGGAGGCTAACAGTGGAATTGTATCACAGCTCGATTCTCATTGCTGCATGTGGCTAGTTTCACCACTGTCATGACTGCTCATATCAGTATTTTTAGTGGTGTTGGGTTTCATAACTGTACTGACCTCCTTAAGAGGCTCAACTGTAAGACCATATGTCGATATTAACAAGCAGTACGAAGTTGACTTGATTTGAGATTGAGTTTTTGAGATGATCACCTGTGCTAAACTAGAGAGCCAATCAATGCGTTGGTACTCTCTGCAACCCTTTTGAACTAGTCAGGCTGGCGTTTTGAACGTTATATCATCGTACAACGTCCACATGTAAGTGGTCAGGGCAGTCCGTATCTCATTTGTTATAATGTTGCTTCTTTACAAGTTTGCATTAAAAACCAATCAGGCACCCTCTTTGGGATCATCATTCGCCTTTCTGACTGCCGCTTCTCGCTATAACGACATGATGGATCCCTGGCTGAGTCCTTGTGTCAGATAGAGCAGCAAACCATTAGCGAACACCATTCGCTTTATATGCTCACGTACAGTCATCTCTATCTCGCCACTAATCTCCGTGCTCGTCCTTCTTGTCAGGTACAAAGTCAGCAAAGATTGACTCCATGGGTACCGTTTCCACGATGTTCCGGCAGTATGGAGTAAATTCAAAAGACAAGCTCAAGAAGTTCCCACACTCGTCCATGTCCCATGCTTGTGAGTTTGCAGATCTCAATCAATCCTCCCTTGTAGTGGCCGTTGAAACTAGGGAAGCGAGTTTCGTCTTTAGCCGCCTCATGAGACATCCTTAAGTTCTTACTACGTCAAACCATTCTTCAAATAAACTCGATCAACATTTCGTGCATCAATTTCAAGTATATTCAATTCGCAGTCTCATGTTCTTCACAGCGCTGCTCAAATCCCAACTATTCCAGAACGCCTACCCGCCAACGCGTATAGCACTGGACTTTTGTAATATCTACATACAACTGCTCCCACCAATGGACACCTCTGTCAAAGACCATCTGCCAAACCGAGCTGATCTCGCATTTTAGACATAAACGGGCCAATTTCTCCTTTACTGGTCCTTGGTTCGCATCTTCTTGATACGGGCCGCACCCTCAAACAGTCCTCGATCCACAGCAGCAGCAACAGTCAGGGTTCCACCAACGATGGCGCAGAGTCCGGCCAGGAACCCACTGAAGGTCTTGGCCTTCTCCTCACGGTTAACTACCTTCATGGGCGAGATATCCTGGACAGATTGTTAGCTTCAAGATATGCTTCTAGTGTCAGGATACATGTACTTACGTAGGAGAAGAAGACGCCAGGAATACCACCACTGGTGTGCTGGCGCTCTGCGTGGCCCTCAGCTGCATCGTTACCACCCGCCAGACTTCTCTTATGGCTAGTCACAGAGTACTGGTGAGTCTCAACGCTGCCGTCTTCAGAGTAGCCATAGGCTCCAAGGCCCGCGTTGTCGTCCTGCAAGAGACCAGCAATCTTGATACCCTTGCTATCCCAGCCAAGAGGAAGGTAGGAGGTAGGCACGATCTTGACGAAGTACATAAAGTTGAAGTTGGGGTCGTGGATCTCCTGTCGCGTGTTGTCGAGGGGATTCTGGTGGTGGTTGGTCCAAAGCGAGCTCTTGGTGCCAACCTTCTTGGCAATGTTGTCGGGCAGTTGAGGTCCGAAGCGGAGAGAGTGGATATAGTGAGTGAAGTCGTGCGACTTGCCCTTAGGCACATCCCAGTAGTTCTTCAAGTCGTGGACGTGCATGTTACCGCTGCTAAAGCTTCGGCCGGGAGCAAAGTGGAAGTTACCAATGACCTTGTTCACACGCAGACCACCCTCGATACGGCATCCCTCCTCGCGCTGGGCATCCAGCTTCTCGCCATAGTGTTCTCTCTCGCACTGCTCAACGCCCTCGCCACGGCCAAAGGCCCACGAGGACTGCGCATAGGCTTCACGGACTTCGTCGCAAGTCTGGCAGCACCCAGCCTTTCGACCATTGGCAGGAGGCTGGGCGCCGTAACAGCCACCACAGTATGAGGGATCAAGATGGTCAGCGGACTCGTCGTGTAGCGCAAGAGACTTAATATCGATAACGGCACCGCCTTGATTAGCAGGCTGGAGGCGGACCTTGTTCACTCCGTGCATGACCCCGTGTTGCTGTTCGCCAGATACATCCATAACGTCAAGAGTCAAGAGCTCGCAGGGCATCTTGGGGAATGTGATATTCAAGTGAATCTCCATGCGCTCTCCTGTAAGCCACAGTATGTCAGCATTCGAGCGGAAGTTGCGCTTTATTACTAGGCATATCAAAGGCTTTCCTACCTCTTCCCTTGTCCACAATGAGCTCTGGGTGTATGTCAATGCGTCGATATTCTGCCCATTCACCCCATGACAGGAACAAGACCACTAGTAGCGACACGATAGTGACGATACCACCACTTGTCGTTCGGATTCTTGCCTCATCGACCGTCTTGGTAAAGGCATCGAGCCTTGTGAATCTCGATTTCGGAGGCATAATGATCTACTTGCGATAAAGAAAGCCAGCGCAGTTGTAAGTCGAGGGTATCCGTAGCTGAGGCGCCAATCAAAAAGGAGAGGAGGGTTGATGGCAAGAAGGAGGAACGAGAATGTAACAAAAGAATCAGCTATCAAAAAGGAGAGGCAGCATTGACTGGAGTTTTTCGCTATTGATTGTGGATCTGCACCTGGCACTTGAAGATCCGGACAATTCAAAGAAAAAGAAACACCAAGCAAATGCAAGAACTGAATTACAGTACAAGTTGTCCAGTCGTTTTCCCCAAATCCAAAAAGGCCACCTTTTTCCTACTGCGGCTGACGTCCTCTTGTAAAACGTAGCTCCGGGGGCGCTTTGCAGGGTCTAGTAGGTATCCTCTATTTGCGCACTAAGCCAGGGCGGGTTTGACTCGGGGCTTCTGGGGCCTACAGGTTTTGGAGCAGAGACCCAGTGGAGCTGACTCTGTGGTTTGAATGGCCAACAGTTCGTCTCCACCGAAGCTCTAGGTTTGCCCATCAGCCTGGCCTTTGTTCATTGGCAAGGCTGAGAAATTCAATAACTTCTCCCAGACTTTGACATTGCATTTCATCTTGAGCCGTCTCTTCTTATCTTCACTTTGTGGTATATAAAAATCTGCCTTGACCGAAATTGCTTGGTTCTTTGACTCTTGTAGTTCTCTTCCTTCATCAAAATTCGCTCAGGTCACAGAAATCAATATGTCGACAAGACCACCCTCTCGCGTCGTCTTTGTCGGCAATATTCCCTATGGTGAGTTCGACCACATTTGTCGTGGTTGGTAGTCGCATCGCATCGCATCGCATCTAACACTTATTCCAGGCTTGACCGAAGAGCAAATCACCGACATTTTCAGCAGCGCAGGCAAAGTCGAGCGATTCCGTCTTGTTTATGATCCCGAGACAGGACGACCTAAAGGATTCGGCTTCGCAGACTATCCAGATACCGGTATGGATGATAGTAGCCCTCAAAGACTTAATCTCTCTGACCCAGTCATGCAGATTCCGCCTCGTCCGCTGTGCGCAACCTGAACGATTTCGAGATCATGGGCCGAAAGCTTCGCGTCGATTTTAGTAACGACCAAAAGAGTAGCGATGACGACAAGGACCCAGGCATATCTAACTACAACCCTCAAGTCTCCAATGGCTCGGCTCCCAGCTACAGTGCTCAGCCAAGCACTCTTCCTCCTCTTCCTGCTGGAAAGGAGCTTCCTCACGGTGTCTCTTGCACCGATGCTATTTCACGAACGCTCGAAACCCTTCCTCCCCCTCAACTCCTCGATATTCTCTCCCAGATGAAGACACTTGCCAGTAGCGAACCGCAGCGCGCCACCGAACTCCTCCAACAAGCGCCTCAGCTGGCCTACGCTGTGTTCCAGGCTCTTCTCCTCATGGGGCTCGTTTCTCCCGAAGCCATCCAGTCTGTCGTCGAGCCTGGAGCTCCCCCCGCTGCGTTCCCTCCTGCGCCCATGCCTAATTACCCTGTTGCGAGTAACACTCCTCCTGTTGCTGCCATGCCTTATCAGGCACCACCTCAGCCCTATGCTGCTGCTCCTGTCGCGGCTCCCGCACAAGCTGCGCAGGATCCTGATGCCTTGATGCGCGCAGTTATGGAGCTTCCTCAGTCACAAATTGACATGCTTCCTGAGGCGGAGAGGCAACAAATTTTGGCTCTCCGTGCTACGTTTGCTGGACAGCGGAGGTAGACACATACTCTCCAGCACGTTTTAGGTGTGCTTCATCGGAAACTTTACAGATCGTTGCACATTGTCAAGCATGTCAACGGCGCGTCATATCCTGGCCAAGGTCGGCATTTGGGTGCATAGGGCGTTAGGGCGCAGGCTCAGGTATGAATTTAGTGTTAGGAAGGAAGCCATTTATGGGCAATAACCGGAAAGCAGGGCAACATCTGCATGTACTGTACGTGTGAATCTAGAAGCACGAGAGATCAAATTATAACTCTACGTAGTTGGGTTCTGGATGCATCTTTCTTATTCGTAGCTTTTGGTCTCGATGCTGTAAGAACAAATGCTATTCGAGAACGCAGTCCAAGTATAGGGTGGGTTGCTTCAGATGTTGGTGACACTGATTGAATATGGTTAATAGGGCGAGAACTTACGAATGACACTTGGAAATTGAACAGACCGAGTACTATAGGTATTAAATATAGGTATCTGGTCGGTAAGACGGAATATGGTTTTATGGCTCCTGAAAATGAACAGATGAAATCCGAATAGGTGATCACCGAGCAAGCACAGAATTGAATGTTTACCATGAAAATGAATGACACTACAAATTGATTCTACGCCTCCAAAATGGCCGAATATAGTGCCACAAAAACATATCCAGGGAAGAATTAGATATGATAATAGTGGTTTATGACAATTTTGTGTACGAATCTCTAGCCATAACACCGCCCGTAGAACAACCTTCCTAGCAGTCCCACCCGTTCCAACAACCCAGAGGTATCCGTGTTCGCAGAAAAGCGAGTCCCAAATAGACACCCATTTTCCAAAACAACTCTCCGAACACCAAAATGACAAAGAGAGCGAAGCAGCAGGGTCAAGTTGGCTGTGTGCCTTGCCATGTGCTGCGGATCAGATTGTGCAAAAAAAGCACCAGTCTACCTATTATAAATATTCGTATGCAGTGAGAGGTTTGTGTGGTTTTAAACAATGTTATACACTCTCTTGGCGATCATATAGCATGCCAGGCCAAAGAACAACAGACCAGCGGTAATCCAGAAGAACCAAGTAAGGTCTCCTTCGTATTCCTGGCCTGGCACCCATACATTCATACCCCAAAGACCCGTGATGATGTTCATGGGGAGCACAATCGTACCGAGAACAGTAAGCTTGCCGAGAACATCTGCCGTCTGTTCTTGACGCTCGTTCATCCGTATGTTGATCTGTGCGAGGTAGTTACCATGAGATCGAGCCAGTATCCTGTACATATTAGCAAAATGCAGCTCCAATCGTAGAGAAAAGTCTTACTTTTCATAGTGACCCAGGTTAGCTGTCATTGTGACGATATGGTCTTGAATGTCACCGAGATATAAACCAATCTCAGACCGTGGCGCAACTTCCCACCGCTCATTGCAACGCTTAGCAAATCCCTTGATTACATCTGCCTTGTTGCCCAGCAGCCTGTATAGACTCATAACTCGCTTTCTGCAATCTCCCACTTGCCGAAGCATATCTGTGCTTGGATCTGAGTTTGTAAGTGCATCATCATTCTTGGAGGAGGCCTCGTTAAGTCGCTTATCAGCAGACGAATGCAGCTTTAGGATGGCGTCGTCGATCTCGTCAACCTCGTCCTCAATATTTTGTATCAAGGGAGCAAACACGTCGGTAATGTCATCGATAATAGCGTATGAGATCCAATCTGAAGAAAGAATGAGATAATCTTTCAGTTGCCGGATTCTGCGTCGGACATTGGCGGGATGAGGTGTCTTGGAGAAGTGAAAGCTGAGAACGCCTTCGCGAAATACCACGACATACATATCAACTGGCTCAAGAAAATTATCGCTGTTGTTGTCCTGGTCGAACGACCGATAGTTAACAAAGTAATAATGTCGGAAGAGCTCGACCTTCTCGCGAGCCTCCTGGAGCATAATATCCTCCGCGGTAAGTGGGTGAATACCAAAAGCTTTAGATATGACCTTCATTTCAGGCTCCGTTGGGCAGAGGACATCAAGCCACCAGACTGGTCTTTCTCCGTATCTGACAGTCCTTTCCTTTGGCTCGCCTGCAGTGTTCTGAGAAACGTGAACACTTTCATCGGCAGACTTCTGCCCAGTAGGTGTAGCACGTCCAGATTCGCTTCTTGAAGCAACATGTGCGAGAGGATCCTTGAGCGGCGACGTAGTCCCTTCGCGCAAGTCGTGGTGATCATGAACTGTCGATAGTGATGGCTGGCGCGTGTGAACTTTGGAGTTACCTTCTGTAGCGGTGCTTTGATGGCGCAAGCCCGTTGGAAGAGCTGTAGGTTCCGTGTCGTCTTCATCTGATTCGTCGTCGGATAGCACCCGAGGATCTGGAACAAAAAGTTCCCGGAAGCCACCTCCAGGCTGGACCAGCTCAGAGATAGTCTGACTGTGAATTGTGCTCTGGAACTCCTCGTTGAAATATGTGAAACGATACGGGGACTCCTCGTCCGTCTGGTACCATCCCTTACGCACAGGGCGCAAGCGGCCGTTGATCAGCTGCGGTTCTGTAATTCTCTTTACACGGCGCTCCTCCGTTCGGTCCTCCTTTTCCATGTGACTCCACTCCTCCAGTACAGCTAAGTCAGGCCATTGACCGCGGCGGCGGCGCGTGCGATACTGCCGGTGCTCATGAGCCTGCGATTGTGTATCGTCATCTCCGAGCTCTGACATACCAGGGGCAGGAAAGCAAACGTCCTGCTCAGCCCCGGTTGCCATACGCCGGCCCATATCAGGGCGATTGTCACCCATGCCCTCCATGTCGGAGAGGATGTCGATGTCACCGATCATGTGATGCGGAGAGTTGTCGCGACTTGCCCCAAGCCCATCCCGAATCATAACATCTCCCAAGCTTAGTTCTATACGGTCCGCGGTACCAAAAGTAGGCGAGCCTGGCATGGATGGAGGGGCGTTGACATCGTAGTTATCTCTTGCGCCAGACGAAGTTCCTAGGCGCGTCGTTGATGACTTGATAGACGCGCGGCGACTTCTTGTTTGATTTGATCTTGCTTCACTTGCGCCGTAACCGGAAGTCACTGATTCGCCTAGCAGCGGTGCGTTTTCGTCCCAAGGTGTGTGGTCAGGGTGCTCTTCCTCGGCAGAGACAGCTGGTATCGATCGTAGACGATTGCTGGCTGAACCTGAGTAAGGTGAGACTGGTATGCCGCTGGCAGCTGGCGTCGTTGATGCTCGACGGGGACGCAATGGTTGATGGTCCCTAGAAGTTTTTGTTAGGAAATTGTCCTCAATATTCGTCCCGACCAGTCCAGCTTACCGATGATCCAACAATGCTTCACTATCTATACTGGTGTTGCTCAAGTTGGCTCTCGGAAGATTGAAGAACCCTTCTCCCGTTGCTTCGCGATCCTCATCGTGATCATCATCATCCAATGCCGCAAAACTCTTTCTGCGCGTTCGCTTCTTCCTGCCGCCCCGATGGCCCTTCCTCTTCCTAGCCTTGGATGCGTTGGAGTTATTTGACGACTCAGGAGCCTGGAGTTGATTGGAAATCGAAGCAGGAGGAGTCGCTTTGCTAGTGCTTGCCAGGTCAGTAAAACGATTGCTCGACATTGCGAATGCCTTCAATGGGCGAACGAGCGTTTGTAAGACGGGTGAGAAGAGAAGAAGACCTGAGGGGGAGAGGAAGTCCACCAACGCCAGAGGGGATTTCTCGCTTGGAGCTGCAAATGAAGAGGTAATGATGTCAGCTATCAATGGTTGACAGGGATATATTTTAGTGTTGTTTCCACTAAGAGACAACCTAAGGATAGTGGAGGTCAAGAGTAGGCCAAAGCATCACCTTACTTTTTAGAGTTAAGGTATGAGCGGGTTTTTCTAAATGGATTTCTCATCACTTACACTTTGCCCTGTATAATATTGCTCGTACCTAGTAGACGGCTGATGGCCACAATTTCTGCCCACGTGATGCATTCATAGTCAACAGTATCGTAACTTAAGCAGCGATTCAACAGGGCTGCAAACATACACAGGCTGACCAGTAATGTAGGGCGATGCACTTGCTGTAAATAGCAACGGATCCCCACAGTTTGGGGTGATTCGTCAGGTTTTCAGTGATAGATGGGGGTTAGTAAGGTACCACCTACTGGGTACTAATACCTGTCATTGAACAACTTGAAGCGCCGACTTGTTCTGTGGTCAGTATTGGTCTGAACATGCCTATGCAAGTTATGCGACTAAACTACGGCTATAGCATCAATGGATGTACTACATGGCATTTGACCCCGGCCGGCACGTTAAATGGATGCATACCATCAGAATAAGCAACGCTTTGAGGATCTTCATATAAGTGAATGTCGACCTATCCGCCCATATAAGCACCCAAAGTGATCCCAAAGAGCTAGTCTTTACCAATCCTGAGTTGATATAGGGGCAATTAACTCAATGTTTATAGAGAAGGGATAAACACTGTGACTACGAATGGCAAGGCATGCATCTGGCCATGTCCTCCTGGTGCTGAATAATTTTCCACGGCATCAATCCTCAGCGAAGGCGCGGTGGCAGAGTGGTCTAATGCGATAGACTAGAAATCTATTCTCTTCGGAGGCGTCTGTTCGAATCAGGCCCGCGTCGACAGGATCGGATATTATCTTTTTGCATACTTCACGCGACAAGTTAGGAAATTATACCCCCAGTCTTCAGCTTGCTTGGCTCCAAGTGTCGGTTGCTCTATGCGTGGCTTCGGCATTACTTCTCTCTTTAAATATCCATAACTTTAGAGGTATGTTATGTCTGATATGTCCGGTCTAAATTTCTATTATTATCAGTACATATCCTGCTGATATATACCAGAGTAGTTCCGAGTTCCGTGTTTTTCCATATTGGAACCAGTCTCCGCCAGAACATGTGCATGGTATCAAAAATAATCCTTAATCAACTTCAGTTGCCAAAATCCCACAATTTAACTAGTAAGCTATCTGGTTCGGCGTCAGCCTCCCCGTCATTTGGCGTGAAGACCTTCTTGGGGATGTGAAACTCAACAACAGGCGCCTTCTTTACATCCTTTGCCATCTCGGCTTCGAGGAGCTATGTGACTGTTAGCAAAGTGCCTGCATATATTGCCGAACGAATGGGGGCTTACAGTGGCATATGAGTGGTCGAGGAAATCTTCCATGTTGTAAGACTGCTTCGTGAACTGCTCCGAGATGATCTTGGTGATAGTTGCAACATTAGGATGATAATGCGATTGAAGTTGAACAAGCTCCCACAGGCAGCTTTCTATCGCATCTGTTTGCATAGGGTCCGTCTCTTCGGAGAGGAAAGGATCATCGACACCGTGCTCCTCAATTTGCTTCTTCACCTCTGGATCTTGAGCCTCTCGATGAATCATGAATGTGCATGTTGGGTGACGCTTGAGCAGGTTGTAGATCCAAGGAGTCACGAATACGATAGCTCCAGGGGGTGCGTTGAGCGCAAGACGAGCAAGGCGCTTGATGAAGCTGGCCACCATGGCCGCTGGTAGATGTGTCGAAGCAAGAAATGTGTCAAGAAGACGGAAGAATCGGGATCGATGCTTGGAGTGAAGAATGTCGCGGTCGAGGAGAGAGTAGAGCTTGGTATAGAATGAGGGATAGTCAAGATTGCGTTCCGAAATTAAGTAGAAGACACCGGACAGAGCCAAAAGAGACATTGAACCGCCCGAATCGTAGCAATTTGTCAAAAAGTCCGAAAGTAACTCAGGTTTTGTGAACCAGGGAGCAATCACGGTCGAGATGACGTTGAGAATCTGCTTTCGCTGGTCCTTTTCCTCAACGAGGGTCATGAGAGAGAGCCATGCCTCCTGAGCTTGTTTCTTGTGCTGATTGACATTGCGTAGATTATGTGTCTTATTCTTTGGTTTGGGAACGAAGAAATCTGCAAGTTGATCGGCAGATTCAGGGACACCGTCCAAAGCTGACAAGAGAGCAAAGCATCGATCAAAGAGCTCCGGCGAAGCATTGCCTTCTTGTTTCTCCACAATGTGTCTAAGTGATGGTCAGTTGAGAGCTCCCTGAGTTATCGTGGGAAAAGAATCAGAGGCGACTTACTTGACTGTGTTGAAGGTAAAGTAGCGGATATCGTCGTATTGCTCCACATACTCTTCCACATATGCCTTGATCACATCCTCATTTTCGCTCTCGAATAATGAAGAGACAATCTCTCGAAGGAAAGCTCGAGGGAATGTGTACTCGTCCTTGTCATAAAGAAACTCGCCCTCTGCCTTGAGTGTTTTCATGCACAAGGTCAGTGCTGGGGTCGCCAATTCTTCATCCTGTAGAATAGTAACCAGAATTTTCTTGAACTCGGTAAATCGCTCCTTCAGCCATCCTACAATAAAAAGGTCTTTCTGAGATAGAGTCTTCTTGGAGATCAAAGAGCCTTGAGTGAGTAATCGGATGAAGATTCGGCACAAGACAACTGAAGAGAGCATGCTCTCCTGCCCCCCATTCTTGAAATCATTTGCAGTACTGAGCAAAATGGTGAGGTCGTTATAGTTCTTCCGTGACTGTATAATCCCCTCTTCCATTGATATGATTTTGGCGTTGGCATCTTCAGATTCATTGCTGTTTGTCGACGATGCTCCCTTTCGTTGCTCAGTGGTGGACTTCTCATGAGTTGAAGAAGACCTCTTGCGCTTGAGGCGCTCTACAGAGGCCGCTTTGGGCATCGTGGGTTTGCTAGAGGTGTATGATGATTCCCTGTAGTATTTTTCGTAATAGAATGAACTGACACTGTTTCCTTTTTTAAAAGTCAAAGTCCTTCTTTGAGAAAAACTTACTTCATTCAGGTTCATGAAAGCAAAATATCGAAATCTTTCTTTGACCATTGAAATTTTGACCAATCATATCCACTCATGAGCCAACGGCAAAATGCCGGCCCCAGATCTAAATGAGATGTATCCAGGTCACGTGTTTTTGATTGTTGCCGAACTAGCGCGATAAAACCTCAACCTCACTTCCAGCTCTCCGATCAACGACAAGCCCCGGATACCCCCATCACGAACATCTCACAATGGCGTCACGCTTGGCACGAAGCGCCGTCGGTACGTGAAAGGATCTCGAATTCCTCGAACCGGACCCAATTCGAACCCAATTGGCGCGCCGCCGACCCTGCTGACTCCCTATATGTAGGCGCTCCCCTCCTCCGACCCGTCCTCGCCCGCCGAGCTGCCCCTGCCATGTCTGTTGCCGCCGCGCGATACAACAGCAATGTTCCCGCCGAGGACCCCAAGAAGAAGGCCCAGAGCATCATCGACGCTCTTCCCGGTAACAGCCTTCTCAGCAAGAGCGCCATTCTGAGCTCCGCCGCTGGCCTTTCCATCTACGCCATCTCCAGCGAGTACTACGTCATGAACGAGGAGACCATCATTGCCATCTCTCTTCTTTCCGTCTGGGGTGCCTTGATCAAGTATGGTGGTCCCGCCTATAAGGAGTGGGCTGAGGCGCAGAACAACAAGATCAAGAACATCCTCAACAGCGCCCGTGCCGACCACACCGAGGCCGTCAAGGGCCGCATTGAGGACGTCAAGCAGATGGGCAGCGTTGTTGAGATTACCAAGAACCTATTCGAGGTTTCCAAGGTAATGCCGAAGTTTCCATTGGATGGTAGCTGGGAATATAGCTGATTATGGTTGTGTTTGTAGGAGACCGCCAAGCTTGAGGCTGAGGCTTTCGAGTTGGAGCAGAAGACTGCTCTTGCTGCTGAGGCCAAGACTGTCCTTGACTCTTGGGTTCGATACGAAGGTCAGGTCAAGCAGCGACAGCAGAAGGAGCTCGCCCAGTCCGTTATCGCTAAGGTCCAGAAGGAGCTTGAGAACCCCAAGGTCCTCCAGCAGATCCTCCAGCAGAGTGTTGCTGATATTGAGAGTATGTGTGGCCGATTTTTTGTCAATCAATGGCGTTACTAACTCTTTTCTCCAGAGATCGTTGCCTCCAAGGCCCAATAGATAATTACATGCCGCCGCTAGAGTCTCTGTCCCTAGATTCCACGGTTTTTCTTTGTACCCCTTTTGTGTCATAACAACACCTGTGCATTAGCCGAATCAATCAAGACCCTAGTTACTTCATTGTCGGAAAGCTGTTACCTGTGAGATCTTGGGAATTTTTGGGTCGATTGTGTTCAACTGGGTTTGTCGGAGCTTGTAAATTGCTCGTCGGGAAAGGTCGGGATCTCCAATATCGCCTCTTGTCGTATAGCACATGTCCAGAACACAGCATTTCAACACAACGACTTCGTCTCGCCTATTGAATCGTGTCAACAAACGCCCGCCGTACACTTTTGCGGTCTCTCGCAAATCGACCTATTTGGTCACGATGCTTCATCATTACTCGAGGCTCTTGGGTGAGTATGGGCTGTTCTGAAACTATCGTGCATCTAGACATGATTAATCATACATGGAAAAGACTAGCAACCTCCAACGCCAATTCTGGAGGCATATGCTCTATGCTTCCTAATATCTTTGTCCAAGAAAACCAACCCTTTTCATCAAACATTTAGGATATAGTGATTAAGAAATGCGTAAAGCAGGAAAACTTGACAGGAAATATTGAACGTGAATATTAGTAGATCGGTCTCGATTCCTCCCACTTTTTTATTTCAGGGTTTGCCTTTGTTGGCTCTGGTGACTCTAGCTGAGAGTCAGGACCGAGTGATACCCGGCCACTCCGTCGCCGCCTCGCACCGTCACCCGCGACAGGGCCGATCCACTCCCAAGCGCGACCTACCTCGCCGCTTCTTCCTTCGCGCTGACTGGTTCGAACATTGCTGTTTTGTTCTACAACAGCTCGAACCCGCTGCCAGATGCGTTCTCGCTCAGACAATGAGTGGATAGCCCGGAGGACGTCATCTCTTAGGTTCGGTAAAAACAGCCAAGGATCATCGATGCCTTCTTCACCTAGTTCCTTCTGATTGGCAAGTCTACCCAGCACTAGGTCGACGAGAGCAGGAATTTGAGCAGTTGTTGCTACATGCTTCCGATATCGGGCTCGCAAGTAGAAAATAGAGAGAACTAAAACGCTCAAAAGTCCAGCTGGGAATCGATATCTTGCCAGGCCGAGTCGGATTGATCGTTTGATCGTGCAGGTGTACGGAAGGCGAGCGAGAGACGAGGACGATAGCCATCTGTCTGAAAGATCGGAGGAATTGGACGATCTGTAGGGTCAATGGTGGATCTGGTTAGTCAATAGTCAGAAACAGTTGGAGCAATGAAATTGTCGCCAGATCGGTTATGAAAGTCTTGGGTTGTAAAGAGAGAAAGAACTTACGGTGCTGTCTCAATGATCTCGACCTCATCTCTAGCTGCGACCTCGCCAATGGCGGCAGCCCACAGTTCATCAAACTCCTCCTCATTGAGTCTCTTGGACCTCTTTCGGCTCACGGTCGCCTTAAGCTCATGTTCAGCCATCGCAGGAGAATCCTCTTTCTTGCCATCCTCACCAACAAGCTCTCCGCACTCATATTGAGCTCGGCGATCTCTGAGTTCTTCAATAGCTCTATCAGCTACAGCTTTAACGCGGCGCGCTTTCTCGCCATCTGGCTCACAAGTAGGTGGAAGTGGCACTAGCCCACCGAGGGACAATGGGTGCGGCTTGAGAATGAATCCATTCTCGCAACGAACCGAAAAATCCTGGTAACAGTACGCGTGCGAAGGGCAAGGCTCGCACTGAGGCTCAATGAAAGGAACAAGAGCGTCGGGAACAGGAATGTCTGGTGAAATAAGTGACTTTGCCTGACCGCCGACTTCGCAATAGCCAACCGCAATTTTCTCTTGACGATACCACGCAAGGTAAGCTCCGAAAAGAGACATCAGGAGGACAAAGAGAGGCGCCTTAAAGCCACCTCTTCGAGACGCCTGTAGAGAAGGCTTGCGAGGCTCAATCTCCATTTCACCGCGACTTGCAGCTTGCTCCAACTCTAACTGCTCGTTGGGGGTGAACTCCTCGCCAGGTTCCAATAAGTCCGGAGTCGGCTCGCGGTATCTGGGAGTAGGCTCAACATCTTCTTCATAATCGTCATTGTAGCCATCTGTCCTGCGCCGGGACGATGACTTTACACTTCTGATGGAGTCGCCGGCAGTTGTACGGCGGCGATTGGTGGGGGTTTTGTGTTGAGCAGGCGAACTGCCACTCTGAAAAGGGTTGTCGTGAGTGAACACGCTTTCTTCGTGGTCGGGCAGGATTGTCTCTTCTTCTTGTGGTTCGTCTTTGATCTGCGGCGTGACTGTTCTCCTTGGTTGGCGAATAGAACGAGGGGCATTGTAGTTGTCGTGGTCGTCAGCGTGAGAAAGCGCACGGCTGACTGACCGTGTGCTGCGCTTGGTAGGACTCCTGGGCGTAGGAGTCGCCAGGACATCGTCCTCAGCCTTAACACGTGCCGACGACTTTCGAGGGGACTTCGAACGTCTCTTAATAGTCGACGGAGGGGGGAGATCGAAGTCATCCCAGGTGCCGTTATCTTCCGGGCTGCCGGCATTCACGATTCCCATGCTTGATCTCTTAGCTCGGGCGCGCTGAGCCCGCAGCTTTGGCGCCTGGGCCAGTACATGATCTTCAACCAGCTCGACGAGCTGGGCCTTTTTGGCAGTCGCAGGGTATTCAACATTATGCGTGACGAGAATCGATCGCAGACGCGGGATAGTGACCGAACGTGGGTCAAACCCTTCCTCGAGGTAGTCCTCCATGTCGGCCATGGCGGCAGTCGAGATCAAGGAAGTACGCGATAAGCGAAAAGAGTTTGGGAGCATAAACGAGGATGACGGTGCGGGATGGCGTTCAGGCCGCAGTTATAAGACCGTCTATGCCTCGAGCTAGAGTTTGGTGTAGGTAGGAGGATATCAACTAGAAGGGCCACGCAGCACTCCTGATCTTCCACGATGGCTTTAGGTGACGACCAAGACAAAGGAAAATTGATCAAGTTTCGTCTTCACAAGAACAAACTGCGAAAAGCACCAAATTTTAGTCGCAGTGGGGGAACGGATCGTGTGAAAAGGGCTCGTCTCTGGGTTGACAGGCGAATTGTTGATGACGGGCGCGGGTGAGACCCTTGACGCAATGATAAATTGAGTAGCGCGGTTGTCTGTGGCAACTCAAATCAGGCTCGTGGTACAGAGGCACTTCCCTGTCACTTGACCCGCTGGATCTTCCGCCCATGTAAGTGTAGCACCGCCACATGTACCATCAGCCATACAGAGCGCCACTTTTGTCCCGCGAGCTATCGAACGATTGAGGAACGATTTGTCGAAGATCTGGAGCTCCAAGTCCTACTTTGAAAAAGGGTTGTGCTTAGCTCTTCGAATCTAAGGGATCAATTGATATAAACCACCGATGCTGGCTCGAAAATCCGTGCTGGGAAAGCCCGGCTTTGTCTGTCGGAGCTGTGTACGACACTATCAGTATCATCTCCGCCGGGCTTCCACTTCGACACAGGATAATGTCTATGATGTTGTATGTGTTGGCGGTGGGCCAGCAGGTCTGAGCTTACTGACAGCTCTACGTGAGTTTTCTTGCCTGCTCAATCAGAAAACAACTAACAACAAGTAGGGGCTAGTCCTCTAACTGCTGGTCTCCGAGTCGCCCTCATCGAAGCCCAGGACCTTTCCAAAACCAAGTCGTTCTCACTCCCCTTGACCCAATTCTCCAACCGATGCAGTTCTCTCACCCCTGCGTCGGCTCGATACCTCGACAAAATCGGTGCATGGCGGCATCTACAGCGTGAACGTGTGCAGGACTACCAGGAGATGCACGTTTGGGATGGAGTGACGGGTGCCCGTATAGAGTTCGACTGGCCACCCAGTACGACTGGAGATAAGGCAATTGCCTACATGGCTGAAAATCTGAACTTGACATCCGGCCTGCTCAAGAGATTGCGAGAACTCGGTGGAGTGGACGTCTTTGACAATACGAAAGTGCAGAGTATTGACCTGGGCAAGGAGACCGAAGAATTGGATCTGAGCGAATGGCCTGTCGTACAGCTCTCGAGTGGTCAGTCACTGGCAGCACGACTTCTTGTTGGCGCGGACGGGGCAAACAGTCCAGTGCGCACATTCGCCGGTATCAACAGCCGCGGGTGGGACTATGGTAGACATGGTGTGGTCGCAACGCTCGAACTTGAAGGTGAGGGCTGGGGCGGCCAGTTCCATAAGATTGCGTACCAGCGATTCTTGCCTACGGGCCCCGTTGCAATGCTCCCTATGCCTGGAAAATACGCCACATTGGTCTGGTCTACTACACCTGAGAAGGCTGCTGTACTCAAGAGTTTGAGCTCCAAGGATTTTATCGCCATGGTCAACGCCGCCTTCCATCTGAGCCCCGTCGACATTGGTTTCATGCACACGCAGGAGAATGACCAGGCAGAGGAGCTATCATGGCGCTTGCAGCACACACATGTTGATGCGGAGTCGCTTCCACAGACTGTTGTTGGAGTTCAGGAGGGGAGCAGAGCATCCTTCCCCCTGAAGCTGCGCCATGCCGATACATACACCGGCGAACGCGTTGCACTTGTCGGCGATGCGGCGCACACTATTCACCCCTTGGCTGGTCAAGGCTTGAATCAGGGTCAGGGGGATGCCCAGAGCCTAGCCAAAACCATTGAGTATGCTGTCTCTCATGGTCAGGACCTTGGCACTCAGCTGTCCCTCGAGCCTTACAACAGTGAGCGCTATGCCGCTAACCACGTCATTCTTAATGTTTGCGATAAGCTTCATAAACTCTACTCCGTCGAGAGTGGCCCTCTTGTGCCACTTCGTTCAGTCGGACTTCGGGCTGTCAATGCTCTCGGCCCCCTGAAGAATTTCTTTATGGAGCAGGCTTCTGGCACTGGTACTAAGCTGTTGTAGACTTCTGGCCAGACAAACCCTCAAAGTGTCAAAGCATGTACCTTTGTCTGTAATATTAGAGCTGTACACAATCACACCCAAGAATAATGGAAATAAGATGATTCATTGCTATTTCAGAACACGCATCACCTCTACATAGCTTCTCGCTCGAGCACACGACGTTTGTGGGAGTATTTACCGTGGTCTCCCCATCAGCTATGATTACAAACAAAAGAAACCCATTCTAACCTTCTTTCTTTTCAAAAATGCTCTACCTGTCGACCTCACCTACGATTGTGTTAGCATGGCTTTTCGGTAAACAAAAGTAAGCAAACTTACCGAACACCAGATCCATAGTACCAATAACCGCTACAGCATCAGCCAGCAAGTGGCCCTTGGAGACGTGATCGAAGCCACCCAAGTGGGCAAAACCAGGAGCGCGAATGTGGCATCGGTATGGCCGCTCGCTACCATCAGAAACGACGTACACACCCATCTCACCCTTAGGGGCCTCGATGGCAGAGTAGGTCTCACCAGGAGGAACAGCGTAGCCCTTGGTGTAGAGCAAGAAGTGGTGAATAAGGGCCTCCATGTTCTCTTTCATGGCGGATCGAGGAGGAGGAGAGACCTTGTAGTCCTCAACACGGACGGGACCTGCGGGCATCTTGTTGAGGCACTGGTGGATGATGCGGAGAGACTGTCGGAACTCCTCCATTCGGCAAAGGTAGCGGTCGTAGCAGTCACCGTTAGTTCCAACGGGAACGTCGAACTCAACCTGGTCGTAGGCATCATAGGGCTGGTTCTTTCGGACATCGAAAGGGACACCAGAACCTCGAAGCATAACACCAGTGAAGGAAAGGTTCAGGGCTTCAGTGGCGGGAACAACACCAACACCCCTCAATCGCTCAATCCAGATACGGTTATCAGTCAACATCTCCTCGGTCTCGTCGATTCGGTCGCCGAATTGGGTAGCCCACTGGTAAATATCGTCAAGGAGGCCAACGGGGATATCCTGATGAACACCACCGGGTCGAACGTAGGCAGCGTGAAGACGGGCGCCGGAAACACGCTCGTAGAATTCCTGGACACATGTCAGTTATTGATTTTCTTCAAATCCTCATGATCCACCTACCATGAGCTTCTCACGCTCTTCGAAACCCCACAGGAAAGGCGTCAAAGCACCAACATCCATAGCGTGTGAGAGAACAGACATGAGATGGTTAAGAACACGGGTGATCTCGCCAAACAGAGTTCGGATAAACTTGGCTCGCTCGGGGATTTCGACGTTGAGGAGCTTCTCAACAGCGAGAGAGAAACATTGCTCGTTGGTCATCATAGAGACATAGTCAAGTCGATCAAAGTAAGGCAGAGCCTGGAGATATGTCTTGTACTCGATCAGCTTCTCAGTACCTCGGTGCAGTAGACCGACGTGGGGGTCGGCTCGGACGATCTCTTCACCGCTGAGCTCGAGAATCAAACGCAACACTCCGTGGGCAGCGGGATGCTGAGGACCAAAGTTGACGGTATAGTGTCGAACCTTTCGGTCCTGGACGGAGTTCTCGCGCGACTTTCGGGTACCGGCTTTTCGGGGCTTGGAGAGGCCGTAGGCATCCTGGGCGGATGAGAAGTCTTCGTCAACGGGGACAAGTCTGGTGCCGACGGGCTCGACAGCGGCGGCGTACTTTCGCAGGCAGGTCGTCGAGAAAGGGCGGGCAGCGAATGTTGCTGGCCGCATGCACAGGCTCTTGGCGCCTCGGCTGGCGAGTCGGAGGGAAGCCATTGTGTGAAGAGCAGAGAGGGAACGGCCGTTAGTGAGACGAGATGTGTAGAGTCTCCCGAGAGGGCCTCTGGCTCGGGGTCAATGGCAGGTTGATGGAGGGGAATTCGCCTTCGTGATAGTGGCCGTCATCTCCCGCGGCCCGGGGATCTGTGTCGAAACCTGGGAGCTTTGCTCTTGGTGGTGGGTCGGACTATTATTCTTGCGGAATGGCTAGCCAATCAGAAATCAACCATTACTCGTAGATTTTTCTACTATGGGAGCAACATCTGTCGCCATTGGATCACATCACTCGGCCAAGTTGCTGTACATGGGGAAGAGTTATTCTGAAACTTGTAGTGTGTTCTATCTTGTATGGCTCACGACGTTTCGATACTATGTATTGAGATTTTGTATTCTTCCGATGAAATAAAACTTTCGCTTCTTGAATAACCCGAGCTTATCGGTGCAACCTCCCGCTAACTTAAGATCCAAGCCGTCATCTATTCTTTAGGCCAAAGACGAGGAATTCCCGATTCGCCTCAGCTAACATTTTCTGAATAAGTGAGAATAGTAACTGATACAAGGCACTTTCTATCAGCTAATCTTGACTGCGAGGCAAAGATTGAGTGCACTTAGCGGCACATCTAGCAAGACGTGCATAGCCACAAGGTGTTCGTTGCACAATCTTTGAGTCTTAAGTGAGGTCTTGCTTCTCCGTATGTTTTTTTTTAATATCTCAGATATGAGACTTCGCTCCTAGGCCAAGCAGCACCTATATGCTTACCCCATTAAATGCGCCAATGTTGTATAACTAATATCAAGTTAAATAAGCGCCCTGATTGATATGATAAACGGCTCTTCATTATAAGTATAATCTCTTCAGCGTCAGGTGTACATCTTCCTTTCTCCTAGTTATTCTACTAAAGTTGGCTCCTCAACAGACCGAACAGAACCTCGTCTAGTATTTCCCCATCCTTGCAAACAGCACCTCTCCTAGTGCCTTCTTCAACGAGCCCAGACTTTCTCAGAACATTCTGGCTTGCTTTATTGCGTCCATTCGCACACGCCTCAATCCTGTTTAACTCAGGCCATGTTTCGAAACACCATCGTATGAGCGCCTTTGCGGCTTCAGTTGCATAGCCTTTTCCCCAGGCTGTCTCAGCCAACCAGTAGCCCATCTCCCATGTGCGGAAATAGATGTCGTTCTTGGTCATCATGCCTATGGTGCCTACAAAGACTGGTTCCGACGAAAGGTTCTCTGCTGTGTTGGCCTTGACAAAGATGCCACAGTGTTGACCAGCACCGTCAAAGTTGTTGGCTACGTTGTTGATAAAAGACTCTGCATGGGCCAGTGTGTAAGGGTATGGGAAACCATCGCGCATGTTCTTGGATACAGACTTGTTGTTAGCGGCTTGAGACATGACTTCTGCATCGGACGGATAGAATCGACGGAGAATGAGACGTTGCGTTTCGAGTATTTTGGCTCCCGGCTCCTCGCATGTTGAGGAAGTTGCTGTTAATTTTCTTGTGCTAGCCATGGTGGATGCTCCTTGGAGTAGGAAGCAAGTTTGTTTGCTCAAGTGGTGTTCTCTAAAGCGCAAGTGTTTGTGATGTTTCAAATAAGAATAGGAAGTTAGAAATAGTATAACTTGGGCTCAGTTCATCAGTCCAGAAACTGGCAAGTTTCCAGCTTAGGTAGTTGGTATTTAAATCAAATGTACCTGCCGGTATGACAACTTCAGTGACTCACGACGGAGATGCCTCAAAAAGGGGGCTATTGTTGCCGTACTCGCCGATTTACAAAGGTCCCTACACGCGGCTAGTGTCTTACAGGCAGTTGCATTAGATGCTACCAGCAAGTGGAGGTTACGACAAGTCCATAAATAGAAGTATAATCGAACGATAGCAGGACACCTGGATCACTATACTCGGTGAAAGATATCATGAGTAGACTTGAAGTGTGTTGATCAAGTAAATTCTTACGTATGTGAATTTTACAAGTTGTTGACCTCTTGTATGTAACGACAACAGTAAATCGCATCTATAGCTATCGCATCGTGATCTACCTATCATGCGGCCCGCTTTCCAAAGCAGCCCAGTAGAGAGTTACAAATGAATAAAGATGGATGGAAGAGGTCCATCTCAAGGCTCTCCGCATTTTCCAATGACAACTACAGATTAATTAGCATTGCCAGCACCTGCTGCTTGATATAATAAGTAATATCTAATTATTGTAACCATTATTATATGCTAAGCGCCATGACTTCTCCTACCTAGTCTAACAAGACAACGGCCCGTTTTGATGAGATCTCAGCTTTACAAAAAAGGGCTCTCGTATGGCCGCCTTTCACCAAGACCAATCAAGCTGAACCTTATGCCCTCGCCGCGCCAAGCTGAATGTCTTGTATCAAATATCAAGCCGGGCAAAATAGAGCATGCCAGTATGGAAGACACACGCTAGCTTATTGGTATCCTTTAATTCCCATCCGATCCACTCCGTGTCAGGTCTCTACCGATCCCTTGATGCCGAAATCTATGTCTCTTCTTCTCCCTCACTGCCGAGCCGCAGGAGCATTAAGGTATACATTTAGACCATAGGGGCCATTGTTTTTGCAAACGCCGCGACCAAGATCGAATGATGTAGGCCGTTATGAACAAAGGGGGAATAAAGAAAAAAAGACAATGCCTCACTGTCCCCTTGGGGAAGAAAACGCCGCAAACAGACCAAAACGAACAATAATAAACTTTTAATGAACCCCTCGCCATGCCCCAGAAGATGCAACGAACGACATCCCGCTTTGTAGTGATGAACAGTGCTTTTGTTAGGAAATGTGAAGAATGACCAAAAGGTCGTATTGTGTTACTGACAAAGGAAATTATGGCTATGGCCGAATTGTGAAGATGGATTTTGGAGCCCACCCCGGAAACACCAACAGAATCAGATCAAGATCTCCGAGCAATATTAACACCAGGATTGACGAAGGCTCTGTATGCGATGTCGCAAAGACGTCGCACAACATTGGTTGTTCCACCTGTGACCTGAGACTCATCGTAAATGAACTTAGACGCAACTGAGAGTCTGTTCTTGGGGTCACTCTCGTCGGCATGTTGAGGAGCAGCGTTGCCGTAAGGAGAATCGAAATGGGGAGCAAGTTCCCGAACAACTGCAATCGAGTAGAGAACATCGCGGTTCTCACGACCATCAAGCAGATAGCGCATTCTCGAAAGCATTTCCTCCCTAGACTTGGCGGCCGATGGACCATTGGGATCCTCCCGCGTACGCACGAACTCAGCTAGGCTGTACCAGAAATCAAATTGTCGGGTTCGGTAACTGTCAGGGTCTTGCATTGGTGGGCAGAGTGGATTGACTGATAGATAGTCTCCACACAAAAGTGCCTCAACAACTCGGACACGGTTTTGGGTCTCCTTCGCATCACCATCGTGCGGCAATGTTGTGGTACTGATAGCAGAAGCTGCAGTGGGAGGGTCGTATGCTGCTCGCGCAAGCTCCCACACAAGCCGTGTCTCAAGAATACCAGAGTAAGCCATCTGGGTTTGATCGTTGACCTTTACAGCCTCCAAAGCCTTGAGAAAAGAGGACATTAATTCGACGAGACGCTGGCTTCTAGGAAACGAGGGTGATCCATTTTCTGTAAAGTGGTACCACCCGGATTCGAAGAAAGAGGCAAGTCCAGGTGCGTACATTTCATGATACACCTTGATGATTTCATTGTGAGTCCCCTCAGTGTGGGCAATGTTCTGGGACGGAGGAACTGTGCCCAGGAGATCGATAATTTCATCAATCTTCATTTTGTTGGCTGTCAGAAACGTGCGTAAGCAGATGTTCTCAACAGCAGCGCAGCAAACGACGAACAAGGGTGAAATCAATAGTAGGGGGCGCCACCTCTAAGATGTTGGCTGTTGTCAGCAAGAGGCCTTTGTTCAACCGCTCTAGAGCTTTCTGCGTTTGAGGTTGACGAGAATCCTTGAAGAGCCGGGTCGATTGCGGGCGGATACTCGTATGTCGACTCAGATTTGACAGGAGGAGATGCAACGTTGGAAAAACTCGAGTCGTAGCTAAGCGAGGTAATGGACGGGTTAGGGCTTGCTGTTGTCGCGTGAGCTGTTGCGTACGAGCTTGGGAGCATAGACGGCTGGCTGCCGTATGAGTTCGTAGGTCGAGCGGTAAGGGCAGGGTTGGGCGCTATTGACGAAGGGACAGTTGAAGGTACAGAGCTTGGAACTGTAGGAGGAGTTCTTTGGCTGGGCGCGGGCTGGATATTGGAAGATGACTGCCCACCCGCTTGTTGTCTGAAAATAGGGTCGTAACCGAGACACTCCCGCTTCGACTTTTTACAGTTGTTGCAAGTCGGATGTGTTTCGTCGCACTGGGAGATGTTAGAGCTGTGTTGGGTGGGGTGCTATCTCCACCAAAAAGTAGAGAGGGGGTTTGTGCAGCTGCCTAAGAGATGCACGGTAGCTGTGACCAATGACAAGCTAAGGAGAGCTCCCAAACCCTCCAGGAGCCTAGACTCCAAGACAGTCCATTTACTGGAGCGCTCTGAGGTTGGGATTGGGCGATCGCGATACAAGCATTACTTGGAAGAATCTGGGGCGATAAGTGCTACGTGAACGTGAGTCTTGCTCGTTTCTGTGGCCTTCTGGCAAACGAGCAAGTGTGCAAGAAGCTGCAAGCTTGATGCAGCACAGGGTTTTGGATAACCTGCTTTACGCTCACCACCTGCGACACGTATCTGAAGCCCGGCGTCTTCCCAAGTCACCTTCTTGACCCGTCGCTTCCCGTCTCGTGTTTCAAGGTCACGAGCTGCACAAGGGGAGACAAGTATGAAATCATAGCTCACCTTGATACGACGTTTTCTGCAAGTCAGACAGCCTGTTTTTGTCCGACGTTTAATCTCCTACAGGTCACAGTCAGCTTCAATCCCAAACCCTTGGCTAGCTATGGTCTGCCGGAACGAGACCCTTAACCAAGCTTCAACACACCTTTTTCGGTCCCCTATGACCCAGAAGCCGCGGATCGTGAGGAATAGCATAACGAGCCATAGAATCGGGAAGACCGTAGCTTGCCATTGACATGCCTTGGTGGCTATAGAATGGCACGCCGCCTGACGTGGGCGCCATATGCATGTTCATTGGCATGCCCTGTGTATTCGACACAGGCCCATGTGGATTTTCGATTGTCCTCATGCTAGGCAGCGGCATACTAACAGGCATAGGGCTCGGTCTGTATGGCTCCGTTGCTTGGCTCGTGACTACAGGATAAGGGGCATATTGGGCGGCTGATTGGCCTGCCGAGGACGCATAAGGCATCGAGGGGCCCGGATAGCTCACATGCTGACCATGAGGTAGTCCTGGATGCTGGTTGGACATTTCCGAGTTGGACGTGGGTGTCGAAGCAGCCTCGGGGGCCCTGCTGTCGCCGTTCTGCTGAGGAACCGCGGGCGGAGCGGCAGCAGCAGCAGGAGCCGAGGCTGGCGTGAGTGTCGGCACGGAAGAAGAGACGGCGAATGGCTCGGATTCGGAGGATGCGGCGGGTGTAGAGGTGGGAACTGGAGCGGTCGTCGAGGCGGTCGGGCGGTCCGCAGCCGTGAACGGCACTGAAGCAAGCTCGGTGATGGGTGGGAGTATCGTCTCGGCAGCAGCAGTGTTGAGAGGTCCAGCACACGTGTTGGAAGCTGGAGGAGCGGTGACAGATGTAACTATGGGAGCTAGAGAAGGAGACGTCGATGTCGGAGCAGAAATTGTAGGATTATTGGGAGAGTCACCGTGACTCTGCCCATGGTCTTCTTGAGCCATGTTGTTTTTTAATTAGAAATTTTTATGGAGCCTCAAAGCAAAGTCAGGAAGAAGGACAAGCGACCAGGGGGACGCGACCCTGGGTCACGGAGGAAGTTGAAGTGCTGGCGCTGGGCAAGGAAGATCAAGAGGAGCCAAAGCCAGGGCGTGGCAGGGGGAGCAAAGGCGTGCAAGAGGGGCAGAACCCAGGACCAGGGGTCGCGACACGATGCGACGGCGATGCAACTGCCACTGAGAGCAAAGCAAGAGTCGCGACGATGGACGAAGCCAAGACCATCAACAGGTGACACGCTGGAGAAGGAGGAGGAGTAGCAGCAGCAGCAGCGTCAACAACACAGCGAAGAGGAAGATCGCAAGACCCAGGGGTCCAAGAGGCGGGATCGGAAGCGAGGCTCAGAGGCTGAGCTCCAAGATCGGGGGCAAACGGGAAATAGAGTTGGCTCGTCCTGTCCCTTCGTCGTCGTCGTCAAGCATCGAAGATACTACACTGTACAGTACAACACTATACAACAGACCAACTGGATCGCCCCCTGCCCGGTTGCCGCGTGGTAGTGGTGGTGGTGGGAGTGGTGACCGTGGTGGTGGTGTTGGTGTTGGCCGCCGGGTCCCAGTAAATTGAAAAGTTGTAGTGGAGACGGGCCGGGCTTTGTAGGCCGATGTCCATACGGGATGATCGATACTCGACAAACAAGCGCCGCGCGAACTTGGTCCAGTGAGCGACCTGCTTTACTCTACTTGTAGAACTTATGCAACAGACGGACGGGTATATAAACGAGATAGAGGCGAGGTATTTGCCCAGCAGAGGAGTTGGCAGAGGCAGAGGCAGATGCAAAAGAGCCTCGCTTATTGAGAAGGCTGTTTGATGAGGCGCTCAAAGGTCGGGTGCGAACAAACAAACAGCCGGCGTTCAAAGTTTGGAAAATTGGAGTTGATGGTTGTATCATTCCCATTTTATGGATAGTTCCCAGCATAACGTATCAATCGAGCAATCAGCTGAACGGAAGAATAGTAGCTCCAGCTAGAGCTGGAAGCAGTGCATTAGCGGCGCATCGCCCGTCAAACGACAGATCTTGGCCAATCTCAAGCTTCAGAGCTTTACCTTGGATAAACTTCACACAGACATGATTACTCCATACTCACAATCTCATGGATGTAGAAATATCACATACATATGCTCATCATCTCAAGTCGGCTACTACCTACTAACGAGAATTTCTTTTTCGCGTTTCTCCTTTACTCGCTTGACTAGACCCCTACTATCCAGCAATTCTGGAAGCACTATAGAAGCCGTCACCATGCCCAAGCTCTGTGGATTACCTGACCCTGTTAATGAGGCGCAATACCGGGCAAGGTATCCGTATAGCATGGATGATTAGGTTAGCTTGGCAGATTCCGCGAGGGTTAGTTGACTGTGTTTATACTTATATATGTGTGTGTGCGTGTGTATTGTTATGCAATACATGTCAACGAGACTGGCCAGCATATAGCTGGGCACCTGAGGAGGGATAAGACCTGTCTGTTGCGAGCAGACATAATCTGTATTCTTTTTGGCCCACCCTGCAACTTCACTTTAGCAGATGATCAAGTGCAATGCAAACATCGATTTGAGTTCAAGGCTTCATCTGTATAGGCGCATGCAAGAGTTATGTCCGTGTACCGTATTCTGCATGTGGTGTGGCCTGGGCAATCCTGGCTTGAGTTCGATACAAGGCGGCAACTGGCTTGATTGTGTGCCACTCATGGCCTATCGGGTGCAAGCTTCTCGTCCCGTCGTAGACTCCAACTCTCAAGACACCCCTATTCTTTGTGATGAGCATGAGGTCAAGTTGAAAAGTTCCGACTGAGATTAACGCTTGGGCTAGACCTGGATAGTCAATCTTCAGTGTAGGTCATCTGGGGCCTAAGGTAGGTACTACCAAGTAAGTTGTCGTTATCCATTTGTTGTCTCTTCTCTCCTTGTATAGATAGGCAGCCAACCACTGCACTGATCTGCGTATCCGTATCTCATCCATCCCTCAATCGAATGCTGAGAGGTTCTCCAAAAATGTCAAAGTCAAATCCCCGCAAGCCACTGACCCCACAACACATCCCTATGAGACTTGACTTTCCTTCCAAGTCATTCCATAGTAGGTAGGAGCCACTAATGTCAGGTACCAACCAGACGGTGCTCAATGGCTCGAACCCAACTACCTAACGTTAGCAAGTGGAAGGAACCAAAGCTAACTGCCGTCCCTCCCTTACCTCTCCGTCTTTTCTTTTCTTTTCTTTTCTTTTCTTCTCTTCTCTTCTCTTTCCTTTCCCTTCCCTTCTCTGTTTCCATTCGTTGTTCCTTGGGCTGAGCCCAAAATAAATCTATCCACTCCATGGTTTGAAGTTAGATTTGCACTTGAATTCTTATTATATCGAACTTCAAACCTGGCTACTCCGACCGGCTCCGTACTCTGCAAAATTGCCTCTCGTCACAGTCGTCATTTTTACCTACAAAAAGTATCCTTTATTTCCTTTAGCCGGCCGTTTCTCACAAGCAGGTACCCGCCGGGCTAGGTCACAGTGAATTGCAAATCTTGCCGTTGTCCACACTGCCCAATCTTAAGATATCCAATATCATCTCCCCCCTCTTCCAATTTCAGCAAATCCGAAACCCCTGCCCTCTGTGTCACTTCGTCTTGTTCCATCTCCAGGAGATAGTTACCAAACTGGGAGCCGAAAACCTCAAAGCAGGCCCTGTTCATGCATGCACCATAGCACAAGACGAGTAAGTGTCTTCAACCGTCAGTTTGTTCAGTCATGTTTTAGCTTTCTGGCCGTACCCGTACACGATATAGATGCCTACATCCAACGGCAAGGTCCCGACGTAAGCGAGACGAGCCTCTCCACAGCTTCAAGCCATGGTTCGCTAATGAACCACCCACCCACATGGATTCCACCCAACTGCAGCGGATCCTCCTCAAACCTGGTCTATTCCTGCACTGTGCTATACCTATAGGTACAAAGTGGCAACGGCAATGGCAATCACCCACCCACCCTCCTCTTTGTCAAGGCAAACATCCTGGCTGACAGACGACGACGGGAAGCAAGCGAGCGAAAGGCCGTCAAGCAAGGGGGTTGAGGGAGGGTGTCTGGCCAACCGGCTTTTCTTTCCTGCGCATCTCACTATCTCGCCTTACTGGTGGCCTGCCACCTCCCTCTCTCGCCTACCATTAGTTCCCGGATTCCTGGAACGCTGACCTTAAACTTGGCCACTGTTGATGGCTCAGTCCTTAGCCCCTCCCCTCCCTACCTCCATGTGCAGAGGAGCTGTAGCGGTATCCACGATCCAGTTTTCCCTCTCCACACCGGTTGTCAATACAATAGCGGTCGGCTCTTGGGTCGCTAGTCCTCGGAGGCGTTCCAATGAGGCTTCTCGCGCTTTCTTCCTTACTCCGTTCACTGAGTGGGAACAAATACTTGAGGCTAAAGGGGGCATCCAATGTGCATATGATACATGATATAGTACATGATATGATACATATTCGGCCGGGGAAAAGCCCCGAGCAAAAGCATGGTACTGCCAAACAACTCACGCCAATGACGACTCCTCAGAAGCAGTTTGAATATGAACAGCAAAGCAGGATCTCAGGCTTAGCCAACACGAGCTCGGTTTCTCTTACTCGCTGGCAGAAAAAGATGTCTCCTCATTTATCTGCAGCCTTTGAGCAATGGCTTCACCTCGGGCCAGTTTACGCCCGATGCCTTGCCTGTAGCGCCGTCCGCCCCCAGCAATAGCCAAGGACTCGTGTGACATCTTTCAATCTCCATCTCATATGTCCATGCCAAGCAGCGTCGTCCGCTCTGTTCACATCGCTTCTGGCAAGCATTCGCACTCCTCACATCGCCCCATGAGCGGGTATGCTCGTCCGGCTTGCCCACATGATCCGCCGTTAGCTCTGTTGGGCGGCTCTCAAGCGCCGACATAGCTGAGCCTCCAAACAACTGCCAAACGTCATGCCATAACACTGGCTTGTCTATTTTTGCGATTGTCTCCCCGACACGGCGCATCTCACCGGGCTTCCGCAAGCCGTGGAACGAAAGTAGGGGCGAGCAGAAACGATCACTCCAGATGCGCGTGATGGAAGGAGGCTCGCCATTGAAGTGATGATTATACGACTCTTCGATGTATATGCCTAGCTTCTGGAGCGTCGTCGCCACCAGTCGATCTCCCCACGTCTCGGTCATGGACTCGGCGTATGCTTCTTGTACGATGCCCGGGTGTTGGAACAAACGGCGCATTGCCTCTCCGGATATCAGGATTCCAGATCCTCCGTGCCCAAAACGCGCCTTGTAATCGCCTACTGCGTTACCAACATACTGGGGCTTGCGATAGTCAATGTGACCCATGAGTAGCTCCAGAGAAGGTCGTATTAAGAAAGTGTCGTCATCTAAGATGATGTACCACTTTTTGCCTGGCAATTGATGATATATCATCTCCATGCCCATGATAAACTGTCTCTGTTAGCGGTGTGGAGAGAAGTTGTTAAAGAGACAAACTTTTAGCGCATCAAGCTCCCAGCCATAACTTTGTCCAATCTTCAGAGCTTCTTCTTCGTCTCCTGCTTGGAGCTTTGCCTGGAGACTTGTGTACTTTACCAGCCTGGGGTAATCATCCACCTTGCCTCTGATCTTGGTCTCCACAACTCTCTTGATAGCATCGTGCACCGTCACGCCTATCAGCTTGGCATCTGTCTGATTTACTGTCGTCCAATCTCCTACAACAAGGAAACTCTCGCCTTCTTTTCCTAAGAAGCCCCCTGTTGCCTCAAAGGCAGCGAGCTGCTCATGCACTCGGTGGCGCGTTCCATACCCGGTTTTGATGAGGTAGCCCACTTCGTTCTTGAGGTCTACGGCGTACCGTGGCGATCTCCATAACCAAGCGTCTCGGTTTGTTGCTGCGCCACGTAGAAAATTAAAGAAGCGCGAGATGTTGAAAACAAAAGCTAGGCGGATGGCTGAATCGTGAGGAAGGATAGAATAGGCGATGAAGGTAGACACGAGAATAAGAATGAAGATGGACCGTAGGCGGCGTCTCGTGCGTCGAGAAATGACCACCATCGCGGCTAAAATGATTGTGTTATATGAGAGGTGGAAAAGGTGTCTGAGTTATGATTTGTGTGACGGTGCCTGATCTCAACAGAAACCAATGAAACGATAAGCAATTCCTTCTCGGGCTCAACATCCTAATGTGGAAAGAAAGAAAGAAAGAAAGAAAAGAAGATCTTGATTCAGGTTATTAGGCTTCTCATGTAGGTAGCTGCTTTTGGACCCAAGCGAAGGATTGACGATGCTGCTCCCTTGTCGCGAAAACCCGCAGCCTGGTGGTTAAGCTCAGGCCCAGTGGATAGTATACTGAGTCTCTTATTGATTGGATCAGACACTGCCTCACAAGGCAAGTAAAAATGTTCTCTCGAGAAACAGAAATGTGTATAAAAGGAAGTGCAACAGGGAACGCGATCAACGAGGTTGGTGAAGTCGTCATACCCAATCTGTTAGCTGTTGCATATTATGCTGACTCATTCATTGTGGAACTTTGATTGGTCACTAGAAATTAAAGTTAATGTCGTTGTTGGATACGGTTGCAGATGTAATTGGGAGGTTAGAAACTAAGGTGTAATAGAAATATTCAAATGTTGGCTTCAAATTATACCTAGGCAACATTTCCAGCGCGAGAAACAAGTAATCTCCTTAAGTACGTTTGTTATCTGTTAGTTGTGTATTCACTACTGCCATAGACTAGAATGATAGCCCCTATCTAAACCACTTTCTTTCCTCATCAACTCCCATGTATCCAATGCTAGATATTTTTGGATTCTGTTAAAAAACACGATAGAATCTAACTGTGTAGAAAATCCCGAAACTGTCTTGCTTAAAACGCCAACCTCATGCAAACACTTAGGAGAGAACGAAAAATAGCCCCCCTTCATCAACTTTATAAAGCGTTCCAGAACTGGCATTTCAGAGCATCACACACCATCCTTCATCTTCACGCACTGGATAAATCTCATCAGCATCCTAAGCATCCTTATCGAGTTCATAAAATAGCAGATACACCTCTCTCTGCATGCCCAAAACCTCACTGGTCTTTGCCTCCTTGACCTTTTCGTCGTTGACGCGCCACCATTTGTCTGTTGCTGATTTTCGTTTTCTTGTTCGTTTTGCGGCGTTTGTTGTCACAGACTTGGGTGGTGATGAACTACTATTTGTTTGCTTAGGAGACGTAAGCTTGGAGAGAGCTGACTTTGTCGAGGCGGCCACGGAACGAAGACTGCTGGTTTCCGGATCCTTCTGTTTGCCAATTGCTGGTAAGCTCACCGAGCCTCGTAGGTCTGAAGGGACACTCCTGGGCGGAACCGGTAGAGATTCTAGAGAAGGTGTCGAGTCACCAGACGAGCCTGAGAGGAGGTCAGGCGTGGAGATTGCCGGACTGTGCGTCGGTCTGCCCCCCATGATAGGGGTACCTATTGGTGTCGGTGTCTTACTAAAAGCATCCGATGGCTGGAAGGTATTCGGGTTTGAGAAGGGTGCGGCAACGTTCTGTCGTCGAAATGCTTCGTAATGACCACTGTTGTGTCCGCCACGGTGAGTAACCAGCCCGAGCAGCTTGTATCTCTTTTGATCCATCAAACCACCAAGAGGCAGCTGTTCGGGAAAGACCACCTTGGCCGAGTTCTTCTGTGTTATTTGGCCCACATCATAGATGGAACGGGAGAGGTGGATAGCCAATATCTTTGGAAATATGGACATTCGGGTGGTCTTTGCGATCCTCCTCTTGGGCGCAAAGCGGATATCGCCAAGCTCGACATCCTCCGAGGGATTCTCGGGATCTGTGTCAATGGCATGCTGGAGCTTATCGATGCTTTCCTGGGCTTGCGCCTTGAAACTGTCAGACGTGGACTTGGCCATCTCGGCCTCTAAGTCTGCCTTTGTCTGCATCAATCGACACATTTCACATTTGAAGTCATCGATGTACTCGGTTTTGAAGATGCCGTCAAAGCATGCATTCAACGTCGTGCCTGAGACCTGAGGCACAGCCAAAGTTATAGTGCAGAAGGTCTCTTCCCTGGGCTTAGTCCTGTAGCGACAGGTCTGACACTCGAGGTGCGACTCATACTTTCCTTCCATTGGGAAGCCCTCTTCAATTTCTATCGGCAATTGGCCATTGTACTGGGGAATCTCGGTTTCCTCAGATGGTTCGATAGCAGAGTCGTTGTCGCCATTGGTAGTGGGCTGCTGCTCTGGCGGGGATTCGTCGCCGTCCTTACCATTGTCTCGACTATCCAGTGTGTTCTCGACACTCGGTGTACTTTGGGTAGGTAACAGACCGCGTCTCCGCATGTGTAGTCTTGCTCGTTGACCGCAGTGATACTCGTCCTTGAGGCGCTCCGCCACGATTTGCAGAAACTCTTGCGCATCTTGTTGTTGGCGGCTGATCCTTTGCTTAAATGCCGCCTCCAAAACCTTGACAAACTGGAACGGCGATATGGACTTCTTGTAGATGGGGCGCTCATTAAGCGCATCCAGCATCTCTTTCAGTCCTTGTGTGACAAGTCCTTCTTGCAGGCCCTGTAGCTTCCATTGGGCAATCTGTTTGCCCTCTGGCTGGACAAGGCTGGCATACACTGCGGGATCTTCGATACGGCGACGGTGCGTTTCGCGAATCAGATATATGCGCAACTCCCCTAAGCCTGCAAGGGCTTGGAGAACCGAATTGATAAAGCAGTCATTGGCTTGGTTTCTCAAACCGACTATAGACTTTTTCTTGGAGCTCGTAGCGTCGTGATCGATGGAGAAGTTTGGTGCGAAAACATATATAAGCGCTGCAGCAGCAAGAGAGGCACCAGCAGCGTAGGACACTACTGAGGCCGATTTCTCGGGCATTTTCAACGGTGGCCGACAAAGGGTTCGGAAGGGTCGGGATTGATAATCCCGGGGGAGAAGAACGATGAGGAATAGGCTCGTGTCGGACAGATCAAACGGTCGAACGGTCACAGCAGAGTGTGGCTTGCGAGCATGTCTTTGTGTGGACGGCGATTTCGCGACAGAGGCTTTTCTCTTTCTTGGTTGGGAACTTATTAGCTCTGGGTGGTAGCGTGTAAGTTTTTGCTGCAGGGCGACATGGCAGTGGAGGAACAAAGTCTAGAGTTTTTCGGATCGTGAGACTTCAAAAGAGCGAACGGAGAGCGAGTATGTAACAGAAACCGAAATGGTCTGTTCTCTTCAGCGTTAGGAAAGCGAATGGAGAAACAAATCCACATCCGCTAAACGCAGACTCAATGGCCGGGGGAAACACGGGGATCTTTGGCGTTGCGATGGCGGGTTTCTGGAAGAAAGCGAAGCCGGAGCATGCTCCACCTCAGAGGTTTCTACCCCATTCAGGCAGGTGAACAGGGCAGGCACCCCACTGAACATGCCCATAACCCCGCCTGGGGAGAGGCTACCTACCTACCTACCTACCTACCTAGGCAGGGCATTGGGGACGGCTTTCGGTGGGATTTGGCTCAATCTTTTGAGCTGCTGACCACCATTTCCGTTGAGGCTGTATGAGCTACCCGGGAGCACTCACAATTGATGGATGTTTGAGCTGCGTTTCCGATGCATCCGTAGACGATTGGTTTGGACTTTGCGGGGTTTGTTTTCAGGTGGATAGACTTGGCCTAGAGTTCAGATTTGATTATCTACCGAAGTCGGATAGATATTTTCGGGATGTTTCAACTTGTGATGTGTTCATCCGCTCAGGTAGTACAACTACAATAGTCGATTCAGGATGAAGGATGATAAACATGAGAATGAGCGGAAATAATGGCTTACTATATTGTCAATATAATGATAGAAGAATCGGGTATCGAAGAACAAATACATCAAGTAGCATCGGTCGCAGTCTCCTTAACAATATCACCCTCCCAATCCCATAAACTCCCGTTCAAGGCACCTCGCCTCACCCATGTCGTCACAAGCTCCCTGGGCGTCTCATCGCCATAGAACGACGTTGGCACATCATACAGCTCAACTGTCATCCGTTCCTTTGGGTCGAATTCCTTCCAACGTGATGTCTTGACTCGCCTCCACACAAAAGCCGCGTCTAAAAGGGTAATTTTGATATCACGGTCCAACCGTATGTCGTCTCGTGGTAGTTTGTGAAAATACTCCTCCTTGATGTTGGCTGCCTCGACATTTACTGATCGAGCGAGGATGACATGCTCAAGCTGCTGCTGCGTCGCGACGTACCACCATAGCCAATGATTATCAAGTGGTGCCCCAAATATTGTAAGGCGTTTGAGATCCGGCCATAGACCCCAGACATCAGTGGGAGCATCTTGAAGGCTCAGGGCCGGGTAATCGCCAAGACAGACAAATTCCTCTAGTTTATCAAGCCGTTCGAAACCTTCGCGGAGAGTCCTCCTGACATTCAAGTGGTCATCCAGTGGATCCAAACTCTGGAACGGCATGTGGACAATCAGCCTTCGTAGTGTACCGCATATTTCGCAGAATAGCTCCCGCACCCAAGCTGCTGTGGGTTGGTCATCCAACTTGTCTTTGAATGGGGATAGATAGAGCGATGTGATATTCCGCAGTGGCAGTGTAGGCGGAAGGCTTGGTACAGAGTGAGGAAGACAGAGCAACAGCTGCGCAAGGCGTTGACTAGTATCAATATAGAGGCATCGCTCTCGAAGCAGACGACTAGCTAACTTGTATGTATCGCGCGAAACCAGCGTTAGAGATAGTAACGTCTTTGTCGAAATATGTGACGCTGGGATCAATGCTAGTGGATTAGGAGGTAAGACAGCCTCTATGATATGATAGAGTAGTTCGGGAGGTAATGAGCGCGGCAAACCTTGGAGCATCTCTAAAGACATGACTGCCGATTGATGAATGTGGTTAATAAGCTTATATGTGAATATGGGAAGAAGTTAACCTTGTGTAGACTTACAATGCGGAGCTTAACTTAATGGTTTACATGAGCCTTATCTCTCCTCATGGCCCCAGATAAGCTCGACTTCACGAACACCAATCAGAAGCTGGCATCTACGACAACCTCACTTATACCGTCAGATGCTTGGCGCGACAGACTGAATCATAAGGCATTTGGCCTGGACTGAGCAGTTGAACAGTTTCCCTTCGCCGATTACAGTGGCGGCGACATAGTACAAGACACTGGCACAACTCCACGCACACGTGAACAGTCATGTATCAATCAAATAGTGATTGACCTTGCCGGCTCTTCACCCCAATTTCAAACTCAAACCTTTCTCACCACCATCACCAGTCTCTTCTCCAGACCAAACTGGTACTTATCACACTACTGTATTGACGAATCATCATATAAACGCAATTACGAGTGCTCGGACTAACACTCAGGATGCCCCCAGCATACCAAATTTACCTACTCTCCCCAAGGAGATCATTCTGAAAATCCTCACCGAGATCACCCAAAAGAGTAAGTGCTAGATTCACTTACTCACATATGGTGAATCTGTCTGCGGTGAAGAATTCAGTGACTATTATACCGTCATCTACACTCGAGGTCATACGAATCGTGATGGGATGTTTGGACAGGGGCAGATCGAAAGTATCCCCCTCCAACACAAATGTATCTACAAGGCACCTGTTCTCGACGGTGAAATCGACTTTTTGACGCCCGCAAACCTGAGCTGGAAGCTAGCTCTTGAAAGGAATCGAGTGCTTCATCAACTTCATGTTTATGATAGATATCTCAATCCCGATCTCGTCGAGCTAATGCGAGCCCTCTGGAGCCAACACAACAACCCACATCCAGATCTCGAAGCATTTCGCCGTCAAGCCGGTCATCTTCTTGTTCTCACCGGCGATATCATGGATGATCTTCCCTTCGACATCCATGTTTATGGCGGAATTGACGGCCCTAACCGTAATGCCTATGTCAAGAAGCTGCATGCAAACGACGATCTTCTCGCGTGCCAACGACGAGGCCACGTCATGATTATGTCTTCTCCCTGGGCCGTAGAGGGCGAGCTATCCGACGACTTCGGAGAGCATGAGTATCTCATCTCTCAAGTATCTGATACACTCGATGCTAACATGCACGTCGCATTCCATCACGCCTTGTTTCACAGACGAGATGCGGATCGTCTGGCTCTTCTTCAGCTGGACTGGTCCCTCATGACTGGCCTCGAGAGCCTTTGTCTTGATCTCTCGGGACCTTGGACCGACGGTCCCAACGCGGAACTCAAGTCCTTCTGTATTAAGATGGGAATGCATTTGAAGCTCAAGACACTTGTTGTTCTTGGCCTTCCGGTGAGACAGGATTACTGTAAGTTGGGCAAGGACTTTTGGGTTAAAACCCTCGAGAACCAGGAGTATGTCCCAAGCACTGTCGTCAAGAGCCATTTCGAAGACAGCGACGAAAGTGATGATGATAGTGATGACGAACTAGTTGGATTCCCAACATATATCTATTGGTTGAAGGAGTGTCTTCAGCCCGGCGGCCAGATCCATTTTGTGATGCAGTATGAATCAGAGATGGAGCTGTAATGGTCCTGTTTCATATTTCCCATCCAAGACGATGATGCCCCGCCCGAGACCGCAGATGATGATTTCTCGGATACATCTCATGCCCAACCATAGTCCTCAGATACCCCTGCCAAGAACCCAGAGTTCTTGCGAAGGCCCTCTTATCTATTTGATTTGGATCTCTTAGGCGTACTTTAGTTGGCTAGGTAGGTAGTTGCTTTTGTGCAGATAAATTGATAAAGCAAGATATATAGCCTCTTGAATACGAGAAAACTCCTGACCAGGGATCAAGTGCCAAAAAACTAGTCTCAAGGTCCTGATCTATAGGAAACCCGCTCGAGCTTATACAAAACTTACTATATCTCTCTGCCACCTAGTATGGGAATTAAAAGTTTTCTTGCCCTCCCAGGCACCTTTTGCCCACCCTGAATAAAACGTGAACATTGTGTGACAGAGGTGTGAGTCTAATGTAGTAAATTGAAAGATATCACAGAAGCGAATCTTGGCCTTTTCCTTCTCGTCTCACGCCATAATCCGTAAGCAAATATCCATCGTAGCTATCCATGCGAAAGGCTCCTGAACTCTATTCCCTTTCTTTACACATACTGCTCATGCGCCAAGCAAGTACCAACACCCACTTTCCCATAAAAAGACTCCCTAAATGCAAGAAAACTTGGCCCTGCAAGCACATACACGAGCCACCGACTTCAACTACTTTCTGCCTGCACTCTCATAGTCAACACTCCACAGAGAATCCCAAACAACCGACTTCTTCGTCGGACTTTCAGCTGAGTCCTCCCATTGTACAGCGTTTCGAGGCTGCTAACTCGCCGTCAGCAACCCGTCATTATGGCCCAAGAAGGGTGTCGACGTTTCGTACCTCGTCCGCTTTGGCGCTGCCGCCCTGGTTTGATGACTCGCCAGAAGGAGACTTGCTCGGACTCTCCGTTTGCTCGCTCTTTTGCCCTTCTGCCAGGACTTTCTGTGCTAGGCTCGCATTAGCTGCCGTGAGCAGGCCCCCGTGCGTAGGGCTTGTGCCGGATGGTGTGTCGGTGGGATGCGCTCGCAGTGAGTTGGTCTCGCTAGCCAAAGCACTATTCTTTAACAAAGCCGTACCCCCAAGCTGAAATGGCAGGGCTTTCTTGGAGCCGGTACTGCTACGCCTACTCTCAAGACTCTTGGATAAAGTCTTGTTAATACCTTCAATACTAGTGACGCTATCCCGACTCTTACCCTTTCCACCCGTAGCATGAGTGTGAATGTTGGCTGTCGCTTCCACGGTATTAGCCGCAACAGTTGATTTGCCCATTCCAGGCGTCGAGGGAGCGCCAGGTTTGTCTTCGAAAGCATCGATCAGATACCAGCGTAAACCATCTGACAACTGGAAGGGGTTATCGTTCTCCTCATCGTTGATCGAATCTGTCTCGCTGCTCGGCTGGAGACTCTTTGAAAGGTCGACGACACGCTCTTGGATCCGTGAGATACGGGCAACAAGCCATTCTCGGTGACGCAAGCGATGGGCATCTTGCTCGCGCAGGAAGTAATGTGGGAAGCCCACATTGAAAGCGGCCCACGCACCGGCTTGCTGATTGCGTGTAGGGAGAAACAAAGCCAGATCGCCCTCCTTAAAGTGCTTGAACGCAATCTTCTCGTGCGAATCCTTTTGCAGAAGGTGTGCCTTCTCTCTGTAGGATCGGGCTTCCCTCTGCCACTTACGAGCCATGTGCTCTACTTCCTTGATCCTGCGATATACAGTCTCGGAGAAAAGCTCCATGTCAAAGTTGCCAATCTTGTTCATGAAAGCTTCGTACTTCTCATTTTCGGCCTGCAAGTCTGAGTTGTTAAGCCAGTATAGGAGTTCGAGATCGATGCTATCGCCCAAGACACGACTTAGAGTTCCCGACTTGCGTAGGGACGAACCAGGGTCAGAGGAGTCGTTGGGGTTCTGAGCATTTCTTTCGGATCGTGGAATCTTAGTAACGGTCATATCTCCATCTTTCCTGGTAATGGCAAATCCTACGCGCTCCAACAGCCGGCACATACGATCGTTTTGAGAGTAGAGGCGCTGCGTGAGATCCTTAGTCTTCTCGTCTCGGTGTTCATACTGGCTGTTCAAGCTAGACATCTTGCCCTGGAGGGACTCGACTTTCTCTTGGAGCATGCGAAGCTCTTCCTCCAGACTACCGATGTGGGACTGTTTGGAGGCCACTTCTTCGGTCAAGGCCATGACCTTCTTCTCCTCTTCTTCCAGCCTTGTCTGTAGAGCTTCGGGCCCAGTTTCGCCATCACTGAGCTTGGCACGCAACTCGGTAAGTTGCTCTCTACCATCTGCAAGCTCTTGTTCAAGTGCGACCACCTTTGCTTTCTCCTCAGCCAAGTTGTCACGCAAATGAATCGCTTTCATTTTGCCTTCGGATAGTTTAGTATCCATCCCAGCAAGCTGTTCCCGGAGTTCTGCAATGGTTGTCGTGAAGTGTTCAACCTTAGTTTTTAGTAAATCAATGTCTGCCTCCGAGTTTCGGGACTTCTCAACAAGCATTCCGGCTTGCGTAAGTAGCAAATCCGAAAGATCTACAAAGTTGTCTGGGACAGCAGCCTCGGGCAGCAGCTCAGTAAACAGTCTTTTCAGGGCCTGCCAATGATCACCTAGAGTCTCCTCAGCAACACTCAATTTTCTCAAGACGTCCTGGGCTTCCTCTTGCGCAGTCTGAATTTGTTGTTCAAGGGCCTCTTGTTGTTCTCTTTGAATTCGGGTTTCCTTGCGAAGGAACTCGACTTGCCCTTGCGCTTTGAGGGTATCATCTTGTCGCTGCTTGTTGATTTGCTCCAGCTCGGCCTCTAGCTCCTCCACTCGTACAACATACCCGGCCTTCTCGTGCTGTCTTGATTCGTCGAACTGCTCGATTTCGTCTTCAGTATCCTCCAGCCGTGCTCTTAGAGTCTTGATTTCGTTCTCTAGGTTCTTGCGCTCTTCGACGAATTCACGTTCGAGGGCCTCCATATTCTCGAGTAGATCTTGTTTGGTAGTGTTAACTTCCGCAATCTGACCTTTCAAGTCTTCATGCTGGCCCTTCAAGTCCTCGTGCTGACCTTTGATGTTCTCATGATGATCCGATTGCGCTGTGAGTTCTTGCTGGAGTCGACTAGACCGCTGTTTCTCTTCTCGCAGTTCATTTTCCAGCTGAGTGATACGTCGCATCAAGGGGTCGATGCCGTCCGAAGAGCGTCTACGGTCATCAAAGCGGCTCGATCTGATAGATGATCCAGAGTTACCTCTCTCGCGTTGCTGGGGACCCTGAGGCTGGAATAGATTTCCAGGGCGGCTAGCTTGGCTCTGTCGATGAAGCAAATCCTCTAGACGGCGGACTCGGCTCTCGGCTGTCTTCAATTTGTTTTCTAATTTACCTTTATCCTCCTGCAGTGACTGTAGTAAATCATCATCGCCTCGAATCATGAGACCACTCCTGCCAAGGGCCACTTCATGAATACTTCCGTTCTTGAACGCCTTCAGTCGTTTGGATTGCTGCTTTGTTGGATTGTCAAGCTCTTGTACAAGCTTCAACACGTCATCCAATACACCCTGATCGACAGGTTGCTCTTGCAACAACTGCACGAAATCTGTTAAGTCGTCTTTGGTCAACACTGGCCATGGTTTGTCTTCCCCAAGCAAATTGACCTCCAGGCCCATGACATTTGTGTCCAGATCTGGACCATACATGCTGCCAATCATTTTTTGCCACTTCCGCCGTCGCTTGGACTCTTCATCCTGAAACAATGCCATCTCGTTTGCCAGAGTAGACGAGTCCGTCTTGACTTTATCAACCCATTCGCGCCGTCGAACTGCTTCTGAGACGAAAGCTGCGTACATATAAGGCAGCTGATGAATGAGACGAAGATAATCGAATGTCGTCATGTCATCTACCGACTGATTCAATACGTTGATTTGACTTTTGACGTTGTTGTGAAGAGATGTTATTTCTGTAACGTAACGCATGAATTTCGCTGATTCCGACGCAATAGAATTTCGCGCGTCTGTTGCATAGTGAAGTAGCTCATCCATCTCTTTGACTCGCTTTTTTAGCGTTGGTACTAAGTGTTCGGTGTGCACTGAAGCCGTCTTGGAAGCTTGCGCTACGTCTCGTTGTGTATTGCCATATCCAAGTGCTGCCCGGTAGTCAGAGTCCATTTGCTTCACTACTGCTTCGATATCTTCAAGGAGTTGTGCGGAATCTGTGCTGTGGCCAAGAGCAGATCGGCTCATGAGCTTCTCGAAGTCAGCAATCAGCGATTCTAAGCTTCTATACATCTGAGATGCCGTGTTGTTGAGTTGATTGGCCTTGTCGCTGAACCTTCGATGGGCTGTCGGGGCAAGCTTTCCCGCCTTCCTTGCGGTATCGAGTTCGATGAGGTCTTCCAACGTTGGGTTCGACCTCTTGCTCTCTTGTCGAGTCATAAACTTGACCATCAAGGGCGAGATCGGAGTATTTCTGGCGAGATCGAGATATTGCTCCCAATTTTCAACCAAAGTCCCATGCTCTTCCAGTGCAGGCGTTACCCATTTCTTCAGGTCATTGTATTTGGGCTCTATGGTCTTGATGCTGATTTCGAGGTTCGCAACAGCTGCATCCAAGCACTTGATAATAACGTCTGTCTCGTTGTACATCGCTAGAGTTGTTGTGTTCATCTGTCCGCAGTCCTCAACTAGATGCATCGCCCAATTTCGACGCTCCTTGTATAGCTCTTGCCATGATGATATTGACTGTACATCATCGATCGTGTTCGGCGCATTCGGGATGACGTACCGCTTCGGAGCAGGGACTGGGGTAATGAGGTTCGCATTCCCTGGGGAACTTATTCGAATATCGTATATGAATATCTCTTTCTGGGCTACGGTCAGAAAAGACTTATCTCTTACTGAGTGACCAACCTCTGTATGTAGACTTGCGAATTTGACGGTACGGCCAAGAGGGGTCAAGGCGACAATATGCTGTGGTGGAATCGAGGTTTTCCTGGAGATCCAGGCCTTGAGATCATCGAGGCTGCAGCTGAGTTAGTTACCAACATCTCATTGCCATCTTGACGAGGCTTACATGGAGAACTGTGCGGTATCGACCGCCAGCCGCAGGCCCGTATGGGCTATCAACACCTGGAGAGACATCCCGAGACATCTCCTGTTGGAAAAACTGCCGCAATGCGCGACCGACGGAAGAGAAGAGGGCACTTCAGTAGAGATATGGATTCTGGTCACCAGAGCTGTAATGGGCACCTGGTGTTGAACGAGTTACGGCAATATCTTCGCGTGACGAAAGATCCACCGATTATCCATGGGACATAAGAGCCTGGTCTTAGCGTGACGCCGTGACCAGTGCCTTGTGACAAGCAGCATTTAATTGGCGGGAACGCCACACCTGTCAAGCCACAATCAGTAACAAGCTTGTCGCCAAGGTCAACGCGTTTTGCGATACAAGGCATGGCACAACCTGAACTCCAGTAGAAAAGCTATGTCGAATCTCAAAATCACTATGGCAGACTCAAATGACGTCCAGATGTTGGACGGGCACGAAGAAGTGTCCCATCTTCCCATCTCAGAAGACGAAACCAAGATCCTCGAACTATATGATCGAATACAAGAGCTTCGACTTGAAATCGCTATTATGAACGCGCAGAAGTCACATCAGCCAGGTCTGTTTCTCTCATAGATAAGCTCAAAGTATATGCTTACGGGTCTTAGAGGAAACCCCATCACTTATCGCTAAAGAAACAGAAAAAGCCCAATCAGAACTGATGGAATCGAGAGCGCAGTATATCCTGAGAAATGAAGTAACAGAGGCTGTTATGACGGCGAACCCAATTCTCAGAGCCGTTCATGGCGGCCCAGAAGCAACTCTTGTTGAGCGGTCCGTGTATTTCCTCGTGTGCGTATGTGCTCGCAACTAACATTCACCAGTGAACTCTTGCCCTACATTGAGCGTAGAGACGATACCTCCATATCAGTTGCCACACAGGCGGCTGAAACGAACATGGTCTTAGGCGTGTTGACAAATGTACAAAGTAATACGCTGCGCAAGTCTCGAGAGAACGTCACTTCAGCGGCTGAGTTACTTGAGTTAGCAGAACAAGTCAAGCGGAAGAAGAGAATGCCCCCGAACTCGAAGATGATGCAAGAGCGGGAGGAACTCGAGGCGGACGCCAAGGCAAGCAGACAGAGATGGAGAGTGATGAAAGGCGTGGCCAGTGGTATAATCGTTGGTAGTGGCATTGATTGGGTGCATGATGATGAACTACAAGATGTTGTACTTGATCCTGAGGAGGATGAATTATGATTCCAGAGAAAATCGACTCTGTTCAGGCTCTAAAAAAGCTCACTGGCTTTTCGAACGCCCTTCACTTCAAAGTGACCAGTTCCTGAAGATACTCCATGATCCGGCCTTGCGTCAAGGAAATCGACCCTCGTCCCGTCCCGTCGGGGAAGAAAAGATACGTATCCCCGTTGTTGGATCGGGCCTCGTGAGATCCCGTCGTGGAGACGATGCGTGATCTGGTAGAGAAGAGCAGAGAAATTCTTCAGAGCCACAGTCCGCTACTAGCGATGCACGATCGCGGCTGTCCCTGGAACAACATGCAGGTGCCGGGTTTCAAGCCTATCTTCTCGACCTCGTCCTCGTCTCCAGCTTCATCAATTCGCCAGTCTGTCGGATCGAACAACTCTCAAGACTCCACCGTGAGCTCCCGATAAGGCTTAGCAGATGTGGGAGCTATGACCATCGGGCGGTAAATGCACGTGACATGTCTTGGCGATTTCGAGATGGAAAATGGATGGAGGTGAGGAACAAAGGAAACGAAGTGAATGGGGGAGGGCAGCGTATCCCAAAAAAACGTGCCGTCGAAATCACTCTGATACCCTCCCTGAATTTGCCTTGATTTGGACCAGATCAGCATGCCGCAAAGGGGCGTTATTTAATCACTAGCGTCGTCGCGTGTTGGGCACCGAGTGCCAGCGACCAAGGAGTACTGAATCCAAGATGCTTTCCAGTTTCCAGTGCACCCGTCTGGTCCGATATAGAGATTGGAGAAAATAGGTAGACACATTAAGAGTACTTGTAAGAAAGGTCTGCAGTTAATTAAAAATGGAGTAATCCTCTTGCTCACCTAGTAATTCCTGTTCCTTGCATCTTTATTCGTCTACGGAAAGCTTCCTTGGTCTTGATTTTGTTCACCATGAAGGAAGGCACCTCGAACGCGGGTCCGATTTTACCGTTTCAAAGTCAGAGATAGGCTAAGAGCAACAAGTCAGCAGAGCACAACTTGAAAGACAGGTGGCAGGAAACTGAAAGGGGCGAGCAGAAAAAACAGTCAAGAAGAGCGAGTGGAGAGGGACACAGAGAGCGAATTTTGGCGGGGGGACGCTCAGCTCCCTGTTCTGACCTTTGGCGTGAGCCCAGAGTTGGCTCGGCGTCTAGGTACAGCACAGTATCAGCTGCCAGGAGGACTACATGACCACCCAAAGACAGGTGTGTCGCGTACCCGCTGTAAGTCTCTATTGGTACCTCTCCCATGGGCCACTTACGGCTTGCCTTTGCACCTTGTTTTGGCCCGGCGCGACCAAACAAGTTCGGCAAAGCCGTCTGCGCCGGGCGCCTTTGCTTGTCTCTCTTTCTGCCTGTGTCTGTCTGTTGCTACCCCAATTACACACCAAGGCTCCTCGCGCGACTCGCGGTACCCGCCATGCCTGCAGATGAAGTATGCGCCATGAGGTATCCGACGCCATCTCTTGTATTTCTCGCTTGTCTTGGCCTGTCCTTTTTGCTTGCTGCAATCTGACTGAGCAAAGGGATGGAGTATCAATATCCAATTTTAGCGTGTGATATTAGCACTGATCACCAATGATGCACATATGATCGTAGTCTCCGACTCTCTCTTATCCGTAGATTTGCTTGAGCGAAAATTCCTGGTGATACACACTGGCACAGCACCAACACTCTATTTGCGGAGCTAGGATCGTATGGTGTCCCTGCACAATCGATTGAGTATGAACCTCTGCAGCCTCTAACATGACAACTTATAGCCCAGGCTATACGATCTGAAGATCAAGGAGCACTAAGTACCTGTGTTGTTAGTCAGCTTCAGCTGTGCTGAGCGTGGTATACTTGCGGAGATTCGGGAGAACAGTCGGAATAGTATCTCCTTGCCTTGGGGGGTAAACAAGCAGAGGAACAATGGAAGTGATCTTAGTGAGGGATGGATGTAAGGATGCATAGAATCACAGCACTGACAGGGTACTCATCTACAAGTACCTGTACAAGAAAATTTCGTATGACAATACATGGTCATCATATGGGGCTAAAGTACCGCACCCTGCGGTGGGTTCAAGTTGCTCCAACTTTGAATGGGAGTGGTCTAGAACTGACGAAGGACGTCCCCGCTGTTGATCAAAGAGTTGCCTGGTAACGGACATGTGAGAAGTGAATATGGAAGTTGAGGCAGTATCAATGCTATGTGTAAAGAAAGCAACCATAGGGAACCAAGCCGCTTCGCGTGCTGTATCAACATGGTTTATCCCTTCTGGTTATCAGCAGAGTCGCGCAAGTGATACCATTGTCTCAAGGTAGTGCCAAACCAAGTGCGATGCACACATGGATGATGCATTGTATGGTATGTGTGAGGCAGTAGTCTTGGGACAAGGGTTAAGGACAGTAAAGTCGAACATAGCCCGAGATTGTCTTTCGGATAGACAATAGCGATCCCTCCCAAGGCTGGATGATGCATGAGCTGGGAATAATAGAGACAAATCCGGAAACGGGCAATTGCAGTCGGTTGGCTGGTCTGGTGCTGTTACAGTGTACTCAGTCCATCCTCATGAGGCGGTCACTGGAACCATTCCCGACCATTACGGCTTTCAACTTGCCTTGTCTCTAATAGTATGCAATGCCAGGGTGCAACACCGATACTCCCTTTCTAGACTGACGTATGAGTTTGGCTCCGCCAGCGCAGCGCCGAACTTTGAGTTAGCAATGCATTTTACAATGTATCAACCAACCTCTCCCGCCTTCAAATATCACCCTATTGTACCATGATTGGAGAGCGCCACTTTTCTGGCGGCAATTAAACAATGACATGCTGTAAGTAGGTAGTACGGTTTTGGCTGTAGTCCTGAACAGGTTGAACACTCCCCTCTTATTAGTCTCCCTCAACTTCTCAAGGCGGCTCAAGCTCAACTAATCAATCAACAGTCAAGCCAACTTAGAATCAATCTCTAACACTAGGACGAAAGCAAAAGGGGAGGAAGAACCGTGGCGTATTAGTGAAGGAGTAACAACACGCCATGGCAAGCTGAGCATGTTTGTGGTTTGTGTTTCTCATGCTTGTACGGAGTACAAAGTGCTTGATATTCACTACGCCGAGCAAAGATATGCTACTTAACGTAGTTGCACTTGGCAACAAGCACCGAAGAAAAGAAAAAGGTCCCAACAGGAGGGTGCAAGTAGCGTCGTGTCGAGCGAGACTCCGAGTCCGATTGAGTGTGATGAAGCATAGCGGCCTCAAAGAGGTGGAGGTGGACGGCATGGACGGAGACTACTAAGAGAAAGCCGAAAGAAAGAACGACTCAGTGGGGTGGAGGCAGGATCACGACACAGGGGAAGGCATCAAGGCAAAGTTACAGTAGGTATCACCCAGGAGAACGCGAACCCGCTGGATTGAGCCCGTTGACTGGGCAGGCACAGAGCAGAGTCAGAGTGTCCATTGGGTGTGGTTATTTTAGGAGTGATCAGAGTAAGAGGTAAGGTAGGAGGTACCGTAATCAAAGGTAGAGGGGCTTGCGAATGTCTCCTAAAGCAACAAGTATACTGTGCGGATTACTACAGTTGTGCTGCGGTACAAGACCTTTGTACTGTACCTCGGCGCGGCGAGCTGCGTATGGCTTGTACCCGTACAGTACCAGACAATGACCGCCTGCTTACACGCTGGTGAGTGGTCAGAGGCAGGTGTTTCTGGGGAGCTTAGATGAGGGGGCGAGGACGGAGTCCTGGTCATATTACCCCAGTAGCAGGCCCAGAGGCAGAAAATGGCCCAAGGCAGGTGCGGTACAGGTACAGACTACAGTCTGCTGCGACAGTACTAGTGCAGCGCGCGGGCGGGCAAGCTCCCAAGCACCGCAGAGAGCAATGGGCACCGCACCCAATTTTTTTTTTCCCTTTCTCCCAAGGAAGGGGGGCACCAAGAGCTCACCCAGGCCAGCCCACTGCATAACAGTCCAAGTGTGGTAGCTGGGCAGGTCGCGTTCCCTCCCCACGCACAATCACTCCCCCATAGTAAAAAGGCTGCCTTGGCCCTCCCCATACATTCCCTCTCCCTCTCTTTTCTCCCATACAATTCTCCTACCCAAAAATCGCCTCTACACTCAACACGTCTCTGCACGTCTTTGTGGTGAGTTTGCCCGCCCTATCCTCTATCATGCACCACAATATCACCATGAATTGTTTTTTTTTATTTTACTTTCTGGTGATGCGCCTATCTTGCGGCAAAGTTTTGGTTGGACTTCGTTATCGATTTCTTCTCGAAACCTTGCTCAAGACTGGGCTGCATCGCGCCTCTTGCGCATCATCTTGACCTTGAAACTTTGTCGCGCGGCAGCTCTACAAGATAGCTAACGGAAGCGCATCGCAGACCACGTCAACACCACAAATTACTTCCCCCCAAGTTCACCTCCCAGGTACGCGCAAACCCCCCAGAAGCCTTTTTCTTCTTGAACGACGCGAATTTTGACGCGTTGGGAGGCGCAATTGTGTTTGCGCCTCGCCGCCTCGACCTTCATCATCTCATACCAAGCTCAGCTCCAAGCTTTATAGAGCTACCCCTCATTACCACTGACTTGGCGCTCAGCACTGCGAAGTCTCCATCAACTCTTTTTTATTGTTTCTGTCGCACGCATAATCCATAAAATCATCTACTTACACCCGTTTACAGAAATCATTCAAAATGCCCAAGGCTGCTGCTGGTAAGCGCGGTAAGGCCGAGAAGACCAAGCGCGGCAAGAAGGGTAAGTCTTCACTCATCCATGGGCTTTTTAATGTCCACATGCTTTGCCATGCACTGCATGCCCCATCGCGTTCTGCACTGAACAGAGCTGACCGACTTAGACCCCAACGCCCCCAAGCGTGGCCTCTCCGCCTACATGTTCTTCGCCAACGAGCAGCGTGAGAATGTCCGTGAGGAGAACCCTGGTATCTCTTTCGGTCAAGTCGGCAAGCTCCTCGGTGAGCGATGGAAGGCTCTTAACGAGAAGCAACGTGCTCCTTATGAGGCCAAGGCTGCCGCTGATAAGAAGCGATACGAGGATGAGAAGCAGGCCTACAACGTGAGTCGATTCTAGAACAACACTATTGCTGCAGCACACTAACGATGTCTGAAGGCCGACCAGGAGGAGGAAGAGTCTTCCTAGAAGGGAGATTATGAAGCCAAACCCAAGCGCCGCTCGGCAAAGAAATCTGAATCGGACTAGTCCCAGCACTTCAGCGCCGCGTTGCAGGTTCTTCTGCTTGAGTGGACCTTCTTCTTTGTATTTCGGTCTCGGCGGTGTTGTATGATGGCACAGGAAGAGTGCCTTGTTTTTTTATTAGGGATTCCAAGGGTTAAGGTCGTTCCACATGCTATTATGATCTAGATTGCGGCCCATCCAGCTGCGAGCTCCCAATGAGAACCTGATCACGAACACTGGAGGGTCGATGGGGATGAGGAAACGAGATGCCTGTACAAGTAAGGGAGCTTCGGCATAAATAATTGAAACTATAAAACATCACCAAAACCTGCCACAAGCGTGTTCCATGTGCGAAAGATTCGGGGCAACCCCTATTCTGTGCCTGAGACGGTTGCGGCACCAACGCGTATCGAAGGGATCAACCAAGCTTTGGACGGCGTCAAGAATTGAAGCTATTTGGGACTGTTCGAGATTGAGCTTTGACGTTATGGCTGGTGTTCAACACAATCCATACTGGTGAAATGTATACGTCAGGTGAAGGTTTGTTTAAAATTATTACACTTTGTAGCCGCAAGACTGATGATTGGAGTTTAAGAAAAAGACTATCCAATGTTAATGGCCCAACTATGATCTTAGTTGTGTCTGAGGAGTCCTATCGTGGATCTGTGTCGAAAGTGGCTTGTGTTGTGTGGCTCGGTAGTGAGGCCACACACAAGAAGCTCACTGGAGGTGACAGGTTGGTACCCAACCTGCCATGCAACTCTAGATTTGGATGGAGCGAGGGCTCACCCAACCATCCAGAAAGCCTCACCTTCCACCCACCAACCCTCTTTGTACTCAGCATCATTCATAAGAGGAACCACGTTGTCGTCATTACAGAAAATGACCACTCGCATCGTACAGCTCAGTCAGGCTATGTAAGTTGCAATGCCTACTCAACTTAAAAAGTTGACCGAGATGGATGTACCTCATGGGGGCTTTTGTTCATCTACGCACGTATGGGCAATGAGTTCGCTAGTCGCAGAACGAAAGAGTGCAACATCGTGCAAACCATCGTGAGAATTGTTTCTTATCCTGAACCCGCCGAGCCTCATCGCTGGGATCCCCCACGGCCGTTGAAGTGGAGTGAGTACCTGGCAATGTTGGATGAGCACGAGGCCAAGCTAGGCCAGACCAGGTCGAAAAGGGACCTGTATCCCAGCACAACCACCGTTTCAAGCGCTTCGAAGGCACTTCCTCATTTTCTCTATCCCCAGCATCATCAGGTTTCTCCACACAAGGTCCACATCCCGCGGACGCACTTCAAGAGTCGCCGTCGTAGCAACACGTCGCACCTGGACTGTCAGTGGATAGTTTAGTTCAGTTGACCTCAGTTGCTCTGGCTCTCCTCCTCTAGGAATGGTTATCTTGACTCGACTGGTCAATGGTGCCAGTGCCCACCCAATCCTAATCTAGCTCAATTGTCGCCCCGAATCTCCTCATGCATTGGCCTGGCGTCATGTTGAAGCACGCTTGCTATCGTGGCAGCGCCTGAGAAGTTGGCTCAGGCGGGAGTGCAAGTGTCGAGTTGCCATACACACACCCAATGCCTCGTTCGTCAACACATTGGTTTCCTCTCGTTGGTGTATCTGTCTCGATGAAACCCAAGTCGATTGATATGCCGCTGCAGAGTTCGGAGAATGCGGGCGGCATCTGACCATCAGGTGGCCAAGGCCCCGGATGTTGTGACCTTGGCTGAGTCGAGAGCACAACGACAACCTCGAGAGTCTCCCCGTCATTACGTGCATCGACCTGATGGGCTCACTCAAGGCTCAGTGTGAGAACCGTGCACCAACCACGTCCGGGAAGGCATTATGTATGGTTAGACTGGTGCGGGTGCACCTCTTCATGGTGTTGAGCAAGTTGCGCGGATCGGATCACACGTTATTGACGGCCTGCAGATCGGCCGTCCCCTCCTCTTCTATTATTAAACAGATATCCTCTCTCAATTCTCGAATCTAATCTTGGTTTCTCGTCTAATTCACTCTCTCATAATTGATGCAACGTCGGTTATCTACATCGTCAATCTACTCATCAAACCATTCTGAAGACTCTCGACTGATACCCCGCCACTGTTCACATCCTCCTAGTCTCTCACCGCATGCAGTAGCCTCGATCGCCTAATTCTATCATCACAGAGACTGTCAAGGGTGTCACGCGGATATAGTCGATTTGGAAAGGATATCAAATCAACAGTGGCCCACCTCGTTATGTGATGAAATAGACACCCTTTTCTGATACGCCTTTTGCCTCTCGTAATGGAGATGGTTCTAGGCGGCCAACTTGAGCTACACCTGCTCCAAGGTTGTTGCTTGGAGGCAGAAAGGGCAGACCGTGTTGCAGTGCAACTCTTGGGCCTTCGCAATGCCTTGGTCGAGGGCACCCATACCCATTTGTTGATGACGATGGAGGAGGTTAGCATCTCGGGCCAACTGCTCCGCGAACTAGCCGAGTACTCCAAAGTCCATTTCTCTCGAGTTCCGGTCGTGCTCGACTATCTCGAAATCCTTCTCCCTTGCCTATCGAGATCCCTGCGAGATATCACGACCTTTTACGAAGATAGGACTCTCACCAAGGAGAATCGCTGGCGGAAGATGTACCACTCGATGACCCAAGAAGCTGGGGGACTTTCACTACCCCAGCGCTTTATTCTCTACAATCGTTTTCTGTCCCTGTTACAGGAGTTACTATTGAGGTTAGTTGCCAATACTCATTGAACACCCGTAAGAGCCCATAACTCACCGTTGCCAAGATCGCCAAATTTTGACTTCAACACTATGGAATGCACTCGATTACAGTTGATGCAACTCAGGGAAGCCAGAGGCATTCGTAAGTAGGACGCTGGCCATACCATGCCAATGCTGACATAAAAAGCTCCCCCCCCTATTCGCCTTAATTCAACAGTTCGTCCCGATTCTGTGCTAGATGATGATTCGGGCATCGCGACTGTTAGTACATGTTGCCAAAAGATAGAATATCATCACTTCTGACTATGGTCATAGAATATTCATTGGGCGGAGAAAATCTTCTCTTTACCTCTTCCCTCCCGGACTCCGCTTAAGCATCAGCAGTCGTAAGTCCAGGATGAAAACGATCAATGAGGCTACTTCCTAACAACATAATTAGATCCAAGGCATATGGCCCACACGCCCCCTGGAGTCAGGTTCGCATGCCAAGTGATGCAAGAATCCTTTTTATTCGGTAGTTTCAGGATCTCAATGATACACGAGCGTTCTACTGACGATGCTAGTTCTTTCAACGAGCGCCAGATAACCCTGATAGTATATCAGAGTGGTCGAGACAGATGCCCATATTTCCTGCTGCGAACGTTCCACATGGGAACTCCATGGTTTTCGCGTCGTGGTGCACATGAATTATGTGTCGAGCGCAATGGGAGCAGTCTTCAGTTCTGGCGATGGTGTTCCAGTGAACACTGCCCCAAGATGTGGGCCGATCTTTGCTTCATGACGTGGGAAGGTGAGTTGCTGCTAGCAAATATGAACGGCAAATTTAGTTGCTAACGTTCCAGAATTGGTGCTCGTGTACTGCTGCTTTTTGTCTTTCAAGACGCGCAATAGTCTTACAGTACAGGTTGCAAATGAAGATCTCACTCTTTGGGGTGAACGAAAACTGTTCCAAGCGTAAGCATTGCCCCTGATTATCCTCCACACAGCCATACTTATAGTAACAGCCGAATCGTGGACGACCGTTTCATGCATTCCCTTATTGTATATGAGGACTATATGACAAAGGGTATTCGCCTCCACGCTGCAGTCTGGGATGGTGACCTACGCCAATGTCCTGTCTGGACGGCTTTCAGTAAGCCAGCTTCAAGCCCTGAGTTGTCTCATAGGCAGTGGACTAACTGTTGTCCTCCAGTCACACATCAGTCAGCCTCCCCTAAATGGATAAAGAGAGTCAGCAAGACCAGAGTCCGACTTGCTGACATTCAACTCTACGTCTTTTGCCAGGAATACCGGCAGCAAAACCAACGAATCAACCGTGCAGGAGCCTTCGAGATCCGATTCGTGAGTGAAGAAGGTTAGTTGCCCTTCCTCGTAACAAATCACCATCTAATAATACATGTTCAGCGGCCAAGCGTTTCAAAGAGCTCTTCTCGCCTGCGATCATCGACGAGAGCACCGCCACAGAATCGACGCAGACTTAAGCCAACAACAGTGTTTCCGGTGTACGACACAAACTCGACACTTATGATTTCTCCTGTGAATAGTTGTATTCCCCCATTGTTCCATTGCATGTAGCCTTTCGCCTCGATTCATGTTCTTTCTTAGCGACGGCGTCCCACGAGAGAAATGACGGTTTGACGATTTACGAATAACGATTTCCCTATTCTTAATAATAAAGTTGAAGTCGAGGGCCACAGATTGTACGATATATCACAGCCGTTTGTGAGTTCGCAGGCCCTACTCACGTTTCCAGACAACGATATCAAGAATGTTTTCATGTCGTGGAATTAAGTCATGCTACTGTGCCCCTGTTGCTCAGCACACATCCACAGTTTTCCAATTGTTTAGTTAGTAGTTTCAAGAACGCTCAGTTTGTCAGCATTGTACGCGATAACAATTTCAGAAGCTCAAAATTATCTTGTGTTTGCATCCACCTCTTGTGTTCCCCAATTTATTAAACACCCATCATAATGTATCTCGTTTAGGTCTTGACATCAGGCTCGTCACGGCCGACGTGCTCCTTAAACTTGAGAAGCTCAGTGGCAAACTTGACCTCCTCCTTGAGGAAATCTTGAGCGTCCAGTTCGTACTTGGAAGGATCGTCAGTGTGCTGCTCAATGTACAAGCGAATGGTGGCTCCAGATGAACCAGTGCCAGAGAGTCGAACAACAATTCGGCTACCGGAAGAAAAGCCGGCATATAGGCCCTGCTTGGAAGCGACAGAGCCGTCGAGATCGGTGTAAGAGAAGTTGCCAGCCTTTGTAACCTTGCGACCTGGAATAAGTTAGCATATATTGTCGGCCGAGATTACGAAATCGCTCACCCTCAATGGTGCTGCCCACAAAGTTGGAGTCGTTGACAAGCTTCTCTAGCTCACCCACAACCCTGTTGGCGCCCTCTGAATCGACATCCTCGTAGTCATAGCGGGTGAAGAAAGTACGGCCATACTTGCCCCAGAATTCCTTTTGGATCTCCTTAATTGATGGGGTGACGCTGGGGTTCTGGACACCAACACCGGCGATGATGTTGAGCCAAGCGATAACAGCCCATAGACCATCCTTCTCACGGATGTGATCACTACCAGTACCGAAACTCTCCTCGCCGCAGATGGATAACTTCTTGGCGTCAAAGAGAGCGCAGAAGAACTTCCAGCCCGTGGGCACCTCGTAGCAGTCGAGACCCTGAGCCTTGGCGACAAGATCAACGGCACCACTGGTGGGCATGGAACGGGCGAGACCATTGACGCCGTTCTTCTTGAAGTAGGGAATCAGATTGGCGTGGTGAGCGATGATAGCCAGGGAATCACCAGGAGAAACGAAGGCATTGGCGCCATAGATCATGTTTCGGTCACCATCACCATCGGAAGCGGCACCAAAGGGAATGTTGTTCTTGTCAACAACCTCGACCAGAGAGTGGGCGTATGTGAGGTTAGGATCGGGGTGGCCACCGTTGAAGTCGGGGCTGGGGACACAGTTCTGGATGGCGTTGCTCAAACCAAGCTCTTCTTCGAAGATAGCCTTTCCGTAAGGACCGGTGACACCGTGGAGACCATCGAATAAGACCTTGAAGTCGGGATGTGTGGAAAAAAACTTCTTAATCAAGTCAAAGTCGAAGATATCCTTGAGCATAGCAACGTAGTCGGTGGTGCTGTCGATAATCTCGACCTCAATGTCACCATATGTCTGAGTACCAACAGTTGAGATGTCGACATCGGGAATATCGGCAATCTTGTATGAAGTCAAAGTCTTGGAGAACTCGAAGATCTTGTTGGTAACGGATTCGGGAGCGGGACCGCCGTTGGCGAGGTTGTATTTGATACCAAAGTCGTTCTTGGGACCTGTTGGTTGTTAGGTGTCGGTTTTGGGGGAGCAGAATGAGCAGTGAACTCACCACCGGGGTTGTGGCTAGCAGTCAGGAGGATACCTCCGGTAGCCTTGCGCAGACGGATGACATGACTGGCAGCAGGGGTGGAAAGAATGCCGTTCTGGCCGATGATGAGCTTCTTGACACCGTAGGCGGCACCAATCTTGGCAATAAGCTGGATAACCTCGGGGTTCCAGTATCGGCCGTCGCCACCGATAACAAGAAAAGAGCCTATCAATTAATCAGATCATGGCCCGTGTTGCAGAGCAATTGGCTTCATACCCTCAACTCCTTCGGGAATAGAAAGCAGAATGCTGGTGATGAAGGCCTCGCTGTAGTGAGGCTGCTGAAATACCGTGACCTTTTTGCGAAGACCGGAGCTATCGACACAAGTCAGTTGAGGTTCTATCGACTGATTAAACTGATATTTTGAGGTTGAAGTCAAAGAGAAATAAGCAATTCCTCTTCGACAGCTCCCGGGCAGTGGGGGGACACAACAGGGAGGTTCGTCAAAGGTCTAGACATACGTTCCGGGCTTCTGGTCCTGGAACGGCTTAAACTCGACAGTTTGGACGCCCATGATTGCTTGATAACAGTGGTGTATCAATGAACCAGGCTGTAGGGAAGAAAAGATAGATGAGAAGCTATAATTTCGAGGAGAATTGTTGAGGAGGATACGAAGAGGAGAAGGAATCAGAAGATAGCGGTAGACGACTGAGACAAAAAGAGGGGAGCTTGGGGGAGCTCCGTGGTGGGGTTCGATGAGATGATATCACTCAAGCTAATGGAGGGGTCGGCCAATTGGCACTGTACATTCTGGGCACAACTAGGTGCAGAAACACAGTCCGTTACAGTATGCTTTGTTTCGTTGGGAAACAACATTCTCACATCAAGATGAGATCGGTCCCCATGATGGAAACTCAGAGAACATAATATGGCTATAACTGAACGAGAAGAACCAAGGCTAAAACCTGAGAATAAGTAACTGGTGTCCCACTGGATCCTCAAAATGTTAGACCCATTCAAAAAGAGTATTTGATCTGTCAGTTATGAACCCAAGTATTGCTCTGATCATGTCATGTCATGGAAGAGTGAGTGAATGCATAGCTAAGGAGCTCAATCATGACACCTCGAAAAGTCACATCGACATGAGGAACATTGGCCAATCGATAACCCACCTTTTCCCATGAAAGACTACAGAGTAGGATTAAGCCATTATTTTCCCTTGTTGGGTTTGTTCTTGGCGGGCACAACGTCAAACGTCGGCCTGAAGATGACCTCCCTATAGTATCTAGCCTCCTCGATGCTCTCCAGAATGTCATCCCTCGCCTTGTGCAGACCCTTCTTATTGGGAACCTTATTCACAATCCTCTTGGCTGCCCAGCGTCTTGCAGCCTCCTTGATAGAACTCACGTCAAGAATTCTGTGGTGCAGATGTCTCATGACACGCTTGTAGGGTTCACGTCGCAGAAACGCCCTATCGCAATGCACGCTGTTACCCGCAAGAAGACCGCGTTTGCGCTCAGGGATGAACCGCGTTATGTATTCATACAGAGCGTCTGCGGCTTGCTCCGGAGTAGTTGTTGATTCGAGAACAGCAGCGGTGAGGCCAGAGTCTGCGTGTGTCTTTGTGCACCATTCGTCCATCTGGTCAAGACGGGACTGGGGGAAGTGGATAATGGCGTGGAACCCCTCCTCATCAAGAACCTCGAGGTTTCCTGTGGTGATAATACAGTAGATCTCGATGATTTCGTCGTTGTCTTGATCCAGGCCAGTCATCTGTCCATGAGGTGAGCTGAAGCCCCTTGTACCACGCAGCAGCACATACCTCGCAGTCAATCCAGACAAGAGGATCATCGCTGGCGCTCTTAGGCTGGTTATCGGCCTGTACTTCTGCTACTGTCGACATCGTTGTGAGTTTTGAGTGGTTGCAATGTAACGTTGATGTTTGAATCTGGCTTTTCTCATAAGAGATCGGTTCTCGAGTAGTGGGGGCATGATCCATTCAGAACCCGTTAGACTTCCAGTTAGTGCATACCTACAGTTAATCAATGCGCTGGAACGTTGCGTGTATTAATGAGCTCTACATCATTGGCCGTCATGGTCAGCTTCAACCACACGATATACGAAAACAATTCCACAAAGAGACAACTTTCAGCCTCAACTGAGAATACGTATTACAACATCATAGTTCTTTCTGTTTGTGATTATTCAGCAGAGATTCCCCATACGACAATAGTTCTCTCCAATTGTGCTGCCTGCGAGGCATCTGCGAATTGTCTCAGATGTCTGGCTTCTTCATTTAATCCCCCTCAAGGCAGATACTCAAATTTACCAGCCTTCAACACATATGAACAAACATTTTCGTATTTACACACTTTCAACACTTGATTCCAGATTATTCATTGCTTAACATGTCTGAACTGAAGAACCTGTTAACAAAGCTTACCAAAGCTCAAGATGGAGATGCCGAACCACAGCCAGAGATTCTTGTCTCCAAACCCCCTCCTAAGCCTGAGATGTCAGTGACACCACCTCGTTTCCTCATCATCGGTGCTGGATCACGAGGGCAGAACTACGCCGCTGCAGTAGACAGCGTATCCAATGGCGTTGTCGCCGCTGTTGCTGAACCCTTGAAGTTCAAGCGCGAGTCCCTCGGTCGAGCTCACATCTGGGGTGACGGTTCCCCTGGAGAAGGCCAGTCTTTCCATGACTGGCGAGAATTCTTTGCATATGAGCAAGATCGTCGAAGGCGAGCTGCTTCGGGTGAGGAGAACGTACCGGAAGGTGTTGATGGAGTCTTTGTTTGCGTGCTCGACGAGATGCACCGTGAGGTTATCGTTGATCTGGCACCGCTTGGGTTGCATATTATGTGTGAGAAGCCTCTTGCGTGTTCCCTTCAAGATTGCATCGACATGTACAAGGCCATGCGTCCCTCCCAATCCACCAAAATCTTCTCGATCGGCCATGTGCTGCGATACAGCCCACACAACATCATGCTCCGCAAGCTTCTCATTCAGGAGCGTGTCATCGGCGAAATTTCAAGCGCCGTCCACACAGAGCCCGTAGGTCAGTGAAAATGGCACAAAATCGGAGATCCCCTCGATAATGCAAGCCGATAATTGATATGTAACTGACTAAAATACGAATAGGCTGGTGGCACTTCACGCACTCATATGTCAGGGGAAACTGGCGCAACGAGAACACCACTGCCCCATCCTTGTTGACTAAGAGCTGCCACGATATAGATCTGTTGCTCTGGCTGCTCTGCTCTCCTGAGAAACCAGGACAGGGGGAGCCACATCTCCCTGAAACGGTCTCATCTGTTGGGAACCTTCATCTCTTCAAGAAAAGTCGTAAGCCCAAGGCTGCAGGATCGGCAACAAACTGCATGAAATGCCCCCTCGGAGACGAAGGGTGCAAATTCTCTGCAAAGAACATTTACCTGGGCCCCAAACTCAAGGGCTTGCAGGCCGGCAACACAAGATGGCCGATCAGTATCGTCGTCCATGACATTGAAGATTACCCCTCCCAGCAGAAGAAGGAAGAGATGCTGATCAAGGCTCTGGGGGAAGACTACAACGACTCTACACCAAAGTCGGAGATCCAAGCCCGTAACTGGTTCGGCCGTTGTGTCTTTGAAGCTGACAACAATGTCTGCGACGACCAGTTTGTTACCATTACCTGGCCTGAGTCCACCAAGCCTTCAAAGACAGCTACTCTGCACATGGTGGCTCAGACAACAAAGATCTGCGAGCGTTACTCTAACTTTTACGGCGAACATGGCGAGGTTCACGCTAATTCACGCCGCATCGTTGTTGAGGACTTCAACACCGGCGAGGTGAAGACATATCATCCTCGTGTGGAAGATCTTGGCCATGGTGGCGGAGACTTGGGTCTGACACGCCAGTTTGTCATGGCTTGTGATCGTGTCAAGAACCATAGCTGGGAGGCACCTCGTGCTCAAGATGAGTTTATTGGATGCACTCTCGATGAGGTGCTGCGAAGCCATGCTATGGTCTTTGCAGCTGAGGAGGCGAGACTTGGCCGTAAGGTCCTTGACTGGGAAGAATGGTGGAACAAGGCTGTTGGAAAGCAGATGGAAACTAACAGACATGCGTAATATGTCGGCTTAGCAGTGGATCTCTGAAGTCATGGTGACTAACGGTCAGAATGGTTTTATTATTAGCATATTCACTTTATGACTTCACTAATTGAGCAAGTTTGACTTAGGCATTATCATGTTTTTAGATTCGTCAACTAATAATCCATTATGTTCGTTCTGAGAACAGAAATATTCCAACCCATGCAGTCAAATATTCATGCAAATCCCTTCAAGTGTCAAATCTCGCTCGTCTTTGTAAAAAAGAACCTGCTATCTTTATGAATCGCCCATCGTCCAGAATGAAACTCCCATTACTCCCATAAAAACCATTAACGACACATCTAGCTCAGTTCAGCTCGGTTGCCCTCATTTCCCAAAGGTTGAACAGCAGGTAGTTCCTGAACATGCTGTTGAGGGGCGCCGTCGGGGCCGTCCTTGTTGGGACCCGGGCTGGGCGTGAAATGAGGAGGGGGTGATGTGGAAGGAGCTCCGTAGCCACCGATGCCATACTGAGAAGGATACTGTGTTTGCTGAGGGTACTGGCCCTGAAAGTTCTGGGGTTGAGGAGAGTATCCGCTGTATCCAGGCTGTTGGTACCCTTGGGGTTGACCGTAGGGAGCGGCCAATGAGGGGTCGTATGCCTGCTGGTAGCCACCCTGGTAGTTTGAGGGGACTCCAGAGGGGTAGGCGGCGTTGGAAGGCGATGAAGGAACGAAGCTGGGCCCTGGGCTCTGGGGCCCTTGGGCCATGGGAGGTTGGTTTTGTGTACCATCGCCGGGAGTAGCAGCAGTAGCAGCAGCAGCAGGAGCTGTCTTGTTGCGACGGCGGAACAGAAGAAACCCAGCTAGGCCAACGAGAGCGAGAGCAGCGACACCACCGACAACACCACCAGCAATGGCGCCAACGTTGGTACTGCTACCGCCACCACCGTTATCAGCACTGGTGGAGGTTGCCGCAGCACTGGTCGTTGTGGACGATCCGTCGTCGGTGGTCGTAGAGGGGTTGTCAGTAGTGGATGAATCGTCGCCTGAGGTCGAAGATAGAGCTAAAGGGTCAGACAAAAGCAGGACAGAGGTGCCGTTGCCGGCAGAGCAGTCGAATAACGTGAACTCGTCGGCACCTGTGGTCGCAACCCACTCAAAGCAATTGGGACGATCGCGCTGGCCACTAAAATCAAGTTAGTAACAAATCAATCGACCTTGCCTTTCTTGATTGAATAGCAGGCACGTACCAGCAGAGAGTATGAAGGTCTGAAAAGGATGTGCATTCGTCACGAGATCGCGAGTAGGGGATGCAAGTTGTCTTGACCGAGTTGCAAGATCTCGCAGTATCACAGCAGCCAACATAACCATCGGACAGGGTGCAAGTGGCGGATAAGGTGTTCGTACACGTAAAGGAGTCTATGGCAGGTCATGTTAGTTTAGAACACTTGGAGATCGAGCCCTTGGTCTTGTCTGTCCAGGGCCATGTCTGCGGCTTCGCGAAGAAGCACGCCCAGGTATTGACTCACTTCCTACTGTATCGTAGCCACAGGTATTGTCTGACTCGGCTCGTTTGCCCAAGGCAAAGCCCATGTCCATGGCACCGGCAAGTTTGGGGGCACCTGTCGGTACCGGCGACCATCCCATGGCGACCTGACCCAGTTCAGCTTCCTCCCCAAATACTCCAGTCTGTCGAGGAGGTTCCCATGATCTCTCTTGGTTCGACTTCAACCAAGCGGCTGCGGCGGTTGAGCTAAGTGCTCCTAGAGCAAGGAGAGTAGCAGAGCGATGCATCGTAATCTAGTGTTGTTGTACTTCGATTCGATAAGGGGAGAGATATTTGATCGATATTCTGGTGGCTGAGGAATTCGGTTTATCTTTCGGGGTCTTATATGCGACTAGTTACGTGATTTCTGCTGGCCAAGGGGCGAGAGGAGTTTCGTCCTGTAGCTACGGGATATCTTGCGGTGTAAGTGAGTTCGTGCCCCGCGATGCGAAGCAATTCAACCGTGTTGGAGCAGTAACCGACTTCACAGCACAGCAACGATATGTATTTGACAAAGAGGAAGAGTGCAGTGAGGCAGGGGTCAATGGGGGTTTTGTCTCTCGTCCGCCTGTACTATTTGGGGCCAAAGGTGCAATTTGGCCCCGGCGAAGACTTGCAGGCCATCGACATGCTGTCTGTGAGGTACATTGGGCGCACCGTCCAAGTACATCCACGCAAGTGGTGTCGGGTTACCTACGACAGGGGTGTGCCTTGAATGGGACTAGACGAGATCAATGGCCACAGCCCCAGGGGTTTTTCTGTCTTCTGAGTGCACCAAAATCACAGCCCCTGCTCACTCTAGTGAGATCCTTGCGCCTAGTGGCGTTGCTGGTTGGCGATCATTGGCGCGAGGTATCTTTAGTGCATCGAGCTGAACCGACCCCTGTTCGAATTTACAAGCTTGGTGGGTAGTAACGTTAGAATGGGGTTGCGACTTACAAGGGTGTGAGCATCTGTTCAGCCTTTTGAAACTCAGCCCCGGTCTGGCCCAAGAAACAGCCCAACTCTCAAGAGGCTCAGTCTCTCGACAGATCAGGCTGAGTATTGACTCAATAGAGGTAGGTAGTCACTGAATTCTATTAAGACCATCACGTGGAAAAACAAGTGACTGAAATATTGTAAGAAATTAAGTTTGTTATCTAATCCCCGTATTTCTTGTAAACTCATAATATGTTCCCTTTCCGACCTTAACAACTGCATCCACAGCCCTCACAATTTCCCTGAGCACAGGCAGCTTCGCCAGCAAAGGCCTTCTTGCAGTCGCTATCATAGTGACAAGAGACCCAGTTTTCGTCACCCCATCCCCAATTCCATTTGGCCCAGCACCATGGGCCACTATTGTTTATGTTTCCATTGCCGGTGCCGCACTTCCTCCAACACCATCCTTTATCACAGCCGTATTCCTTCTTTCCGTTGTAGCACGCTCGCTTCTCCAGTAGGGGGTTTTCGTTCCGGCTGGTGAGCTCAGATGCTGCTTCTGGGTTGGATGGCATTGCGTGGACGCCAATGACACAGTAAGCCACGAGGCTAGCGAAGGTTATACTGATTTTCATATTGAAGAGACTTGTTTGGTGTTTGACAGTAGCAGGATATGAGATGGGATGATATGAGATGATTGAGGGAGTGAGAATGTGTTGAGGATGATGGATATCCTTCACCCGAGAATCATCCCTCCTTTATACTTGATCTTACCTCTTGACTTACACCCAGGCTGGTTCTGGCGCAGGGATAAATATGGTTATTTCTAAACAGGAGTCTCGTGGACGCTGAAGACGGACCAACAGCGTGATACTTCTACGAAAGAGGATAGCTGAAGAGAGAAACACAGACGTTCTACCAGGTTGTTGAAGATTGAGTCAACAACATCATGCGACTGAATACTCGAAGAGGTCAAGTCAGTGAACTTCTGAGCGTTTACGAGGCAGATCCGGATGTGATAATAGAACCAATAGCATTATACTACTACGAAAAGAGGTGGTTATGGATCGTTCTGCTGGGGTGCTGGAGACAGAGACGACACACGAGCGAATATGAGCCTGGATATGGAGTAGGCGTATGGAGTAGAAAGGGAATACTCCTCGTACAGCACCCCAATGTTGAAGACAAAACCAACAACATTACCAGGTTGTTGAAGACATAACTAGCACACTGATGGATCCAATACTAGAGGCGAAAGACTCACCGTATACCTGGAGCGATCAAGTTTGTCCAGAATTCCGTGCATGATACTGTGAGATATCTGGCCCATATATTTCTATTAAATAAAAGAAAACTTATGTAAAGGCATGTATAGAATATGCTCCAAGTCCCTAGGGCCAGGGCACGTAATCATCTCTGTCAGTCTGGCTTGAAGTCTTTAGCAGAGTGAGGTAAAGTGGTTTGACGGTCAGCTTGGCGCTAGATCGGTCTCGATTCACTTCTGTATGTCATGCTCAATCCCAACTGGACTATTTCGACCAGGGCTGATGTATACAGAGAGATCCTGATGAGTAGGCCATATACGGAGCAGATCCAACAGCAATATCCTTCAAGTCAAACCCAATTTCGCCGACTTCCGAAGTTTAGGCCAGAGGTGAATGCATTCAGTAGGAAGCATTCTGTGGGTTGATCTTGTGAAGAGGCTAAGTATAGCTGCATCTCAATACAGAATAGACAAGACAGACTATTGTGTGTACATGCAGGAGACCGGGCGGCTGTGATGAAGGGCCCGTCCGCTCTGGGTCATGGTTTACTAACATATATCAATCCAATTGGCATCGTTTCCATTCATATCTTCAGGCCAGTGTAAGCCTCCTCCGCAACCGCAATGATTTCGTGCCGATGATGCGGTTCCCCTGTAATCAAAAGATAGAAATCGGACCAGAGACTAACATCAACTTTTCCCATATGAGTGATAGCTGTGAAAAGTACCTGCGTTGTACGACAGAAGTACCTTGAGAACCCGACTAGCAGCAACAGTGCAACGGCTTACAGCGCACTAAGCATCAAGGGTTCGCCTCTACCTAGCCATTCATTGGCTGGCGGGTTAGACGTGGTCTCCCGTGATTTCCGTTTATTTGCCTGGCTTTTGACGCAAATTGCCGAACTGGGTATGCGAGCATACGCGCCACGCTCATGAGTGGTCCTCGCACAGGTGGCCCAGAATAGTATGTTGCTCGTAGATACCACAGCACCAAGGGCGTTGAGTTAAGCTTGATAGATGGAGCCAGAGGTTGGCTATGCTAAGCTTAACCCCAGCATATGGCCTAGGCACTTTAGTTTCTGTCTTCTCTAACCTCGGTTTTGGTTAATTGTGCTTCCAACTTGTCAGACAGTGTCCATCTGATGTGTTCTTTGAGGTGGCATTCATTTCACCGCCAAGAGAGTGGTTGAAGCGCCCCGTGCCGAACAGTGTGGGCTTCTGAGACCCTATTACATGGGTTGACCATGGATAATAAGCCTCTCGGTGAGTGGCAGACTGCTCCAATGGCCAGAAAAGCCCCATTCCGCTTGGTCTCCATAGACGGGCAGTCACTAAAATCTGACGCTGGACAACAGCGTCGGGTTCCCATTTCAGCCAAAATATGGCTCTCTGTGGACTCGCTGCAGGGCGTGGATGCCGGCAGGGGGGGCGGAACTTGGGGAGCTCATAGGAACAGGAACTAACCCTCTGAGCCTTCTGAGGGCGTTATCATCTTGATGACTAGCCTTGCACAGCATAGCGTGCAAGGCTTGGGAAAACAGTGATGCAGCTAGGATTTGCTAATCTTATGAGACGATATTTCGATCAGGGCAAGATTGACAGTGAGAACGATGAAATCTTTGTCCTGGCGGAACGTATTCCCGACAAACGATACCTCGCGGAATTAGCCATACTATTGGGAACAATTAACTGTCGCATCACAAACCACCAAAGAGTGTTTGCTGTGCATCATAAGCTCATCATGGGCTAGGAATAGAACGTTGATCGATAGCCATGGCCTAGAACACGGTAGTCAGTCTTCGGTATCCATCTCCTCGTTCTCTAGTTGGCCGTTGTATCTCAGCCTTGAATTTCTTGGCTTACCACAAAACATAGCCACGGAAAGATGATACATACGAAGCTAATTCTCAGGCTAGTGCACAGTTGCACACCTTAGATGTCTTTAGCAGCCAGAGAACGCCCTGCAAATAGTTGTCAACAGTAACTTACACTCAAATGCCAATACTTACCGGCAAAGCGCCATAAGCTGAGTTATAGAGCATCTTCTTTCGCACCGACAACTCCGTGCTCTGTCATGTAATGTTTCCACGGAGTCTCCGCATCGCAAAACGAGAACGCACGCATGGAAAGCGGAGTCAAGACGACGGCCCTTATCGACCTGGCTTTGCCTTGTGGAGTGAGATGACCCAGAGAATTATAGCCGAAACGGCAAGCATACAGTAACCCCCTGTCGAAGGATCTGGGTGCTTACCAATGTTGCCAACACCAACACTTGAGAAAAACTCCACGGAACAGTGAGATTCCAAAGCTTCAAGATGAGACCGACCTGCGAAACACTGATCAACATTGACCCGTGCTTTGTAACAGGAATCTATGGTGAAAGTGGTAGAGATAAAGCCTGATTGGCTAATTATCATCCAGAAGCTAACCGTACAGAATCATATTTCTCAAGGAACATGGCGTCTCATGCCATTTTCTTAAAAGTGCAATATTCTTCATGGAGCCAGATAGAGTATAAAGAAACAAGCGTTTCTCCTTCTATCAAGATAATCATCACCATCAACCGAGCAAGCAAACAAAAGATCAAAGTTCTCAAGCACCACAAAACAACCAGCATAGTTGCAAATCAACAAAGCACTTCTCCCCAATATGGTTTCCGAAGCCAAATCACTCCCTCCCGTCAAGAGATTCATCGCCACCCACGACTCAACGGAAACGCCATCTGGTATGAAACTATCCCCATTCAAGTTGAAGGGAACCGCAGCGGTGGTTTCACGACCCACGTCTCATACGTAAACGAAGATGGCACCAACACACTGACAGGTGACAACGACCTCAAGTCATACAGAGAAAATCCCACCGATAAGGACATTGCTCCAGCTTCTGGCTCTGCCCTACGTGTTGTCGACTTCTGGCCCGGCTTCCCTGCTATCATGCATCGGACTGCAAGTGTTGACTATGGCATTATCGTTGAGGGCGAGATTGACTGTATCCTCGACAATGGGGCTACAAAGACCTTCCGCAGGGGTGACATTATCATCCAGAGGGGAACTAATCGCGCTTGGAAGAACACTGGAACTGAAGTTTGTCGCATCTGCTTCACCCTTTTGCCTGCGTCTCCCGTCAAGATCCGAGGCAAAGAGCTCGAGGTACACGGCTTCGCTGATTTTCCGCGACTCGCAAAAGAATCGACCGTCTGATTGGGTGAACATCACATGCTGAGGGAGCCAAAGCAAGTGCAGTAAATAATAATCGATCATGTCACATTACTGTGCACAACCCATAGCTTGCCCATGCGAATGCAATTCGACTTTTGTTCTCGGTCACCTATTCCACAATTTGAATACCGTGCCGTCTCTTTCGATTGTGTGACCAAGCTCCTACCACCCTTTAGTGATTTTGTGTAATTCCGTCACGAAAGCGAAGCACAGCGGCCGGCGTAGGTCATTCTTGATACGCTCGAATCGGCTCTCGTCATGTTTGGTGACGAGCCCATGCCGTACCATAAAGTCTAGCATCACCAGTCCGCAGTTAGGCTTCCATCGATTGCTGCTCAGGCTTTCCGTTACTTGAGATACTCTCATGGGCTCAAATCTCTCGATTGCGCTCTCCATCTTTTGCGGTCGAAAGCTTGGGTTGGTGATCTTGAGATCGTAGACGAATCGCAGGCCGGGTTCGAGGTGATTGTTGTAGAGGTCACCCGCACTCTCGTCTTTGAGATCGAAAAACGTAATGGACGAGGCCCTCTCTACGGTCCCAACAAGGATACGCCTGTTCTTCTTCTTGCCTTCATCATCGCCCTCCATTTCCTCAAAGAATACTTGTTGTGTCAAGTGGTCGACGGTCAATCCAGCCTCCTCTCTTGCCTCACGTGCCAGCGTCTTGCAAGGAGCTAGCTGCCCCTCGATCGTGTCGTTGGTATCCGCGCCTCCAGCTACGATCTGATCTAGCATCCCAGGATAGCTGTAGTTGGGATCTTTGGAGCGATGTGAGACCCAAATTTGATCAATGATTTCCTTGCCATCTTCTTCCTTTACTCTGTAGACATTGAGATGGACGCCCACCGTTAAGACCCCCAGGACTCCTCGTAATGGCAAAGGAATGCGCAAGGGCAAGGTGTTGACTCCTGGATCAGCTAGGTGTATCGGGCAATACTCTTGATCTGCTTCCTTTGTCACCTTCCATAGACCGAAGGCGGGGAACTTGTCTGCGTTGGCGGCTAAGAGCTTCTGAAATGCGATTTTGCAAGCTTCTTCAGGAGAGGGGATGTGGGAAAGCCCCTCTGCAGCAAGGTAATTGTTATTCCTTATGATAGTAATTCTCCGAACTTCATCGCCTTTCTTATTAGCTGTTTCACAATGAAACCATTGAACGTCCCACTGAATTTTCATACGGTCTTCCTCCCGAACATATCCAACAATTTCGTCGATACCTTCGATGAATAACTTCCACAGACGTGCATACTCCTCGAGAAGGCTAGCTTTGTTGGCCCTCTCGATGACTCCGTACAGAGTACTCATGGCAGGTATCGAAGTATGGGTATTGGTATAATGCTGATAACTGTGTTTGCAACTTAAAGGTGGTGCTTCAATTCGCGGTGAGGCTGTAACCAGAAATGGTGCCGGATGGGCAAACTTTGTTGAAGCCATGGCGAAGACGTTGGTAACTTTCATGGAAAGGGCAGTTTTACAACGTAGGGAAAGAAGGCTCCAGTGAATGCAAACAGCCGTGCCATGAGGTCAGTGAAGGAAGGATCGTTGTTGAAAACCAGCCAAAGCCTTGCAGTGAAAAAGTCCGTTTGCGTTTGCATGGATTTGATAGATGAATATACTAGATAGCCGGAAGAAGGTAAGGTAAGGTACTGCCTGTCTACCACCTGCAATTGGATATTCAGTCTGGTCCGTGAACCGCAGCCTCGGGTGGCCGCTGCCTTCTTGCCAACAACTGGATAACAAATCTTCGCGATGTGGGCAGGATAGGCAGTAGCAGCTACTTGTCTGCGAGGTGTCGACGCGTAATATCCCCTTAATACTTGTAGTTCACAGTTCTGAAAAGGGAATCAGGTCACCCTCCCCTTGCAGCCAGACGAGCTTTCCAAGTCATGAGGACGACTGTGTTTATTTGGTACAACATGCGGCTTGTGTTATATGTGAGCGCGTGCTTGAGTAATTGTGATTGTGGTTTGTGACTATTGGTGATTGAGGGGTTGTTCCCTGCATTTTTGTTAGTGTATCTCGATGAAAGTGCAGTTGCAGATCGGTTAAAAGTGTTTCAGGGTACTAGTAATGTTTAGGACGTACATGCGGAGTACACATGCATTTGTTCGCACTTCTTACACCCAAGAGAACTGAGCTTGCACGAATTAGAAGTTAATTAGCTGGCTTTGTACCCGGACGAATCGAGCATGAAGTTGGAACCAACCTACACTAAGAAGGTATTGAGAGGTCCTAAGAAGTCCATTCAATAGGTAGTCTCACATTTGTTGCCTGTACCTTACTTTATCTCACACTCGATAGGTGGTCGGTCTAGTAGCGGGACGGAACAAAAGCCGGACACCCGCCCGCTCGCCCGCAGAACTGGGCGCTGATGGCGCTGAGCCATAGCCGAGCGAACTCGAATTTGAGACGAGGGATTAGGCTGGGCAATACAATGCAATGTTTTCCATCCTGATCAAGTTTTTATTGTTCTTTGGCTATTTTATCTTGCTCGGCTTATTGCTGTAGTCAACGATTGTTATTCTGATTCTTCTGTACACCCTCTTGGTTCGGTACCATTGACCACTCCTCCGGTTCCATCTCATCCCAGTAGAGTGGTCCTCACCGGGGTTTTGTGCCTGTGACACTACATACGAAATCAAGTGTGTAGAATAAAATAAAATGATGTGATGTGATGTGATGTGAAGCAAGTAGAGCATTGATGAATGCTGTCCGTCCTCATGCGCCTGTGGTCCTGTGCCGGTTGCCCGTGTCATACCCATATCCATTCCCAAATGCACTATTTTTGTCGAATTTCGTTTCTTCGTTTCAATTTCCCTCAAGATCTTACATAAATAAACGCCCTGAATATCGATATCGTAGCAAAAGCCACCGTTGAGGTGGTCTGTGGGGAATGTCTTAATGAGCCGCAGTGTGACGGGCTACGCCAGGTCCCGGATATGCTGCTGCCTTTGCGATAGAGTGATCGTAGAGCCTTGCACCAGCTGAAGCCGCTGCTGCGGCTGCTGCTGCTGCAGTGGTAGTATCCTCGAGACCATGTTGTGCGAGTACCGGTGTAGATAGTGTCGCCGTTGCGGTACATAGGTTACATAGCTCCATCTGAGGCTCAGGGGTAAGGCAGTAGAACGGGCTCGAGCATTTACGAGCGCAGCGGGTGAAGTCGATGACCGTCTCACCAAGACTATGGCGGCAATCCTTGCACATCCGCTGGGCGATTACGGTATGGCACATGTTGACAAGATGTGGCTGTACAGTGAAAGAATATGTAGGAGGAAGTATGCAGTAGTATGTGGTAAACGTATGTAGGCACGTTGTATTTGTAGTTGCAGTATGTAAGGATGGATGGAAGGGAGGGATGATATGTAAAACGTTGGGATGTGAAGGCAAGGTACAGAAGTAAGGTTGTTGATAGATAGCTGTGAAGCTTAATCAAGAATGATTTTTGAAACGGACAAAAGCCTGATTATTTAGCTGTAACACAGATATGGTGAGGCCTCGTTGTGTATCGACAACGTAAGCACGCAGAGGCGCAGCTGCGAATGTTGTTTATATTGTTGAAGGAGGCTTGGACGTATCTCAGGCATAGGTAGAAGGTGTGTCGAAGATTGATTTTATCCAACCAGACAAACAGGGAGCAGGGCAGGATTCCAGGGGGCTCCAGGACCCTTTTTAACCTTTCGTAAATCTTCCGTAAGATTCAACTAGAAGTCTCGGGGTGTAAGTACCACGAGTGACAGTTGCATGACGCACGTAGGCAGGGTAGTAATCGTTGGGATAATAGGGTTAGGCTTTGATCAGAAAAGGGAGAGGGAAACATCCAGACAACCCGATGGCCAAGTATGTGTTGTGTGAATGAATTAGAGAGACAGCAAGTGGGAGACAAATTGGAGGGAGTATGTGTGTGACCACAGAACGCCATCATATGACTGTTCATCTCCTCAAAGGGAATACTCGGAATAGAATTGGGGGACCTACAAATCACTTACTATCGACAGACAAGGAAGGCAGTTGGAGGATGAAAGGGTGTGTGTTGAAGAGCCAGCGCCAGCTCAGCATTAATCGTCTGGCCTCAAGAAATTGTCTGCCAGAGGTCGTGAATTGGTAGGTTGAAAGGTCTCATTCAGAGCCCAGACTTTTTTGTTTTTCTGAAAGCGTGTGCCGTGTGCCTTCTTCTGCCAATAACCAAGAGGGAACGATGCATCCGTGACCAGCAAAGGGAGCTTTCCCCGCATTGTACCGTCTGCGAACATCCAAAGGCAAATAGAGCCTTGACTAATAAGTTGCAAGGGACGATACGGAGGTTGCCTTGGCTCTGAAGCTACTGCAAGGATATGCAATCACAATGAGGCACTTTATTGCAACTATGTCCCCCATCAACGGGTATTCTCGCCTTTCTTACAAGAAGCAAAAAGAGCACGGTTTTGTCTGCGGCTTTGGATAGGACGACACGCGTCTCGGCTTGTCTTTTCCCCTCTCTTGACTCCATTCCTGGGGGATTTTTTTTTCGCGGGGAAGGTCTCTGATAGGTATGGCCAAGTATGATCCATTGTAACTAAACTTGGCGCGCACCCCAAGCTTCGCATTCTAGATGGCTTTTGCCTCTTACACACATAACCAGGGTACCTTTTTTCCTTTTATCACATGGCATTTCATGATCTCTTATCATTAATGACCTGACTGGGGAGCTTGTATCACTATTTTCACGTCATGCCTCATCATGGCATCGTGAGTAATATTGTGCATTTAGCTTCATCAAAAACGATACCTGGCAAAGGGCTTCCCATGGTTTACTGCGAGATGTTTGCCCCTTGCTGCCTGTCAAAAACACGGGATGATGTAGAATCTACGTGAGACAAGGGGGGATCGTCCGCCTGCAGGTTTGTACACACGGTACTTCTAGAAGTCAACATCCAACAAACAACCAGTATTTTCTATTACTTCTATGGATTTCGTTCCAGCGTAAATCGCCGGCCCAATACCTCCGCCCATCATGCAATAACAATCTCGATCAGGTTTCACAAAGGAACATGGCTCTCAGCTGATATATTTGCCTGATGCCCACTTAATCAATATCTTGAGTATCAGCCAGTATTTGTCTTCAAAGGCTCCGTCATCCGTCATCAGGAAAAGCATTTAACTTTGTCAAGACTTATCATTACGATGGTCACCCAGAATCATGACATGGTCCTGCGTGAAGCCAAAGCACTGGAGTGTCATCTTGTTTGAGGCGCCGCATATGCATTGCACCTCTTCCGTCATATTCTAGACCAGCCATCTTCATTGACTTTTATCCCAATTGGTCTCCCCGGATACTGCTGAGTGGCCCTGTGAGCTTGCTATGGACGAATTGCATGAGCAATAATCTCCCATCTCAACCGCCAGGATTTGGAAGAACGTTCATGACCGCTTCGCTGGCTCCATTCGATCCATTGATAGACAGCTCAGGGTAACCTCGAATTGATCTGACGGGGTTTAACTCCTGAGAGGCTTTACAGCCTCAGTTATTGTTTGGTGTGTTGGATGAGCTCTTTCTTTAGGTTGGTTCCTATAAGTTCGTCGTCAGAGTTGCCAGCGTTGAACTTTCTAGTCCCATAATCAAGGCCACGGCAGCGCCATGCCGGAAATTTTTACTTGAAAGGCTAGACGGTCTTCATGTTGTCACTGTCTACTTATTAGAGAACGCCAGAAGAGGTGCGACACACTTTGGGGCTAGTCGCGTCGATCTTGTTAAACCTTGTGGTAGCCTCAGCCACTTCTGATGAACAGGTTTTGGATTTTATCCTCCAAAGCTGTTGATCATAGCTGAGCTCATCAATTCTCTTGTGGTGATGCTCGTGGTACCGGAGAAAGAACCTACCTAGTCTAGGCTGTTGCTGCGTTCCACCTTGGCAGACTGGGGAGTTCACAAGGCTAGATCTTCGCCATTCAAACCTCAAAGGAGCAGGGCTGGTCATATGATCTTGCTCGGGAGCCTCAGGTATGGTTCAAGCTAGAAATACAGAGGAAGCGATATCAAGGTCGACGGCTTCAGAATCTGGAATTATTGGTTAATTTCCATTCCATCCAAGCTTGAGATGGAACAAATACTCAACAATCACCCGACAACTGTGTGCCAACCGCTTGACTACAAAGTGGCATAATAAGTTTCGAGCAAGGCCAGTGAGCCGCCATGTAAGAGACGAGAAGAGGTTACCAGAATCTTATTACTAATAATGCGCTGATTGAAGTGTATTGGAAAATGTTGTGCTGAGTTATATGAAACTGATATCGCTCCCGGGTAGGTTCTTCAGCGACTTTGAGAAGTTCAATAGGTAATCTATCATGCTCTTTCTTAACTGAGATCCGACACTCACGTACCCAATAACCCCCGAAGACAGATATTTATCTCACTTCTGATTAGTTATAAGCTCATGAGAAAACATAAGAAGCCGAAGGGGAGCAGCAAGCCTGCGGAATTATTTATATAAAAAAACGACTTTTCTTATATATATATAAGCCTCAGGGAGCAAGAAAACTTCTAATATTAAATTGAGAGACTAAATTAAACTGATATAAGGGTTTACTAAAAGTATATGGAATTACCTAAGCCTTTCTACTACTCAGAAAAGATATTGTAAGTTTTCTTGCCTCTCTTTGGCAAGTTCTGTTGATTCTAACCCCATGCCATACTTGTAGTGGAGTAGCCAATGGTAAACATCCATAATCCAATTGGTTAAACTGTCTTACGTAAACACCTCGGACCGGCGACAACCTCACTTGTTGATCTTGGTGCGGCTTCTTCCCACGAGAGCCTCATAATCAATCGCTCAATTGAACGCTGCCCAACCCGCTCAATATGTTCGTCGCACGACAGAGGGTAGCCGGCGTGGCTCGCCAGCTGCAAAGGACGGCGCGAACATACGCCTCCGATGCCCATGCCCATCACAAGGCCCCAGAAGTCAACGAGTCGTTCAGCGTACGTCAAGTCACACCAGCTTGCACCACGGAGCCCGCTCCGACACCAAGGCACTTGGATGGCTTCGATTGAAAATAGTACTGATTATGATCCCTAGACCGGTTCTCTCCTCGCTGTTGGCGGTTTCTTCGGCTCCGTTCTCGTATACCAATTCGCTCCTCAGGAGGGCGAGCAGTCCTCGATCCTCAGCCTCATCGACAAGTACACTTCCCGTGGAAAGGACTGGGAGGATATCAATGCGCTCCACACAAAGGCCATGGAGCAGGCTGGTTACGACCGAAACCTTTTTGAAAACGGCGGCAATAAGCACCGATTTGTTGATGTTGCCTATCCCGAGTTCGTCCACCTGATACCACTTGCCGTTAATCGATGGAGGCTGCCACCTTCTCTTCAGTGACGGAAAGTAACTGCTGCAAGAGCCATGGCTAATCAGAGAAACAGGGCCATGACTTCGTATGCTCCCCGAAACAATGTCGCTGGCCACCTGGCGAACATGGACTACGTTGTTGAGCACTACCGACAAAAGCATATTCAGGAGGAGGAACGGAAAGCGGCCAAATTGGCACAGAAGGAGGAATAGGGTTGTAAACTACCTAGCCACAAACCAGACATACCTATGAATTCATTTTCCTATTAAGTTATAACGCAGTTTCTTCCTAAATTTGGTCCTACCTATCGAAGCAGGTTTCCCTTGCGTGCTCGTCGAATGACCCTCCACTCCTTCTTAATGTCCATTATCAACACCATTCCCCCAAAGTACTTACTCCTTGGACGGTGCTTGGACCTTCAAATACTCACCTACCTTGGGCTTAGCATTAATCATTCATCCTGCGAAGTCGAGCTATGCATTGCCATTTCTCTCTTTCCAATAGGCACTTTCAACAGTAATTCATTGACATCAATCGCCATCATCCGCCTTGGACCCAAACAGTCTTTTTCTAGTTCGAAGCTTATCTTACTATAGTAGGAAACTAGCAACATGGCGGCCAACCAAAGCGACTGAAGTGATAATGGTAAGAACAAAACAGACACCTACCTATGACATGCTCACACCATTGCCATAACGCATGGCTCAGCAACCACGTACCGGTGAACAAGGCCCCGAAGACGCAGACCCTGCCAACTCATCATCAAACCCATGGAAGGTTCCTGTATCGACCAAACAGGAGAAGAGCCCAATAGCAACGAGTCCTCACGATGTGAAGCCCGAAATCGGTATCGAAATCCGCTATACAGGATTCAAACACAAACGTCGAGTCTTTGCCTTTCGTGACCTTCCCCATGGCCACGAGATCATCCGTGCAGAGCAACCAATATTTCTTGACCCCTACGACGATCCAATTTCAATATAGAATCAGAAGGATGTGGATCACCATAAAGAGCTTATAAATGCTTTTGCTCTCTTATGTAAAATGCTGCTTTGCGACTTTAACGTAACAAAATCTGCATGCCTCGACAAGTTCAAACGAGACAACGCCTTCAAGGACCGTTTGGGTACCGAGGCTCTTTCTTGGGTTTGGCTTCCAACATCAATAATGCTTGCCCAGACTGCGCACAGGCAAAACCCATCGTTGCTGAAGCTTAAGGCATTACAGTGACGCTTGTCAAGGATGCCAGGGCAGGCGAGGAGATATTCATTGACTTCGGCGAGGCCTGAACACACTTTGACTGTTCACTTTGCAACACCAGGAACCTATATGGAAGACACGAAAACGCAAAAAACGGACGAGGAGACACTGACGGGGAGGAACCATAAAGTCCGTGAATGGACAGCGGTTCTCAAAAGACTTTTTGCAAATCTTGACCCGCGCAATATGTTCAAGGCGTCCAAAACATCATCTCGAGAACTCAAGACCGAGGCTTTCCATGAGGTTTCTAAAAGCATCATCACAATTATCGAGCATTAATGGTAGTCGAGAGTAGTCATCAAGCGGACAATGCTCCTTTATTGTACTAATCATGGTACCCATTGTCATCAGTGTTTTTGATAGATGTTTTGCCCATCTACCAGAACCAGTCCTTTTCGCCCAAAATGTCCATGAATGCAGAAACCACCCGAGACCGCAACCTTCTTACTTGAGGGGAATGAATCGAGAAGAGTGAGTGGCACCAATACCGGGCCTACCGTGCTTGACAGGCTTGCTAGAAGGAGGTTAGTCACATTTTCCCTGGTTGGTGGTTGATGGTGAAAACATACTATGAGATAGAGAACTCAGCCAGGTAGTGACCAACCATCTCAGGCTTGATCTCGACCTGGTTGAACTCCTTGCCGGAGTAGATGCCAATGACACTACCAATCATCTCGGGGACGACAATCATGTCTCGGAGGTGGGTCTTGACGAGGTCGGGCTTCTCGTTGGGCTGAGCCTCCTGCTTAGCCTTTCGGAGCTTCTTGATGAGACCCATGGGGCGGCGCTTCAGGCCACGGTTGATCCTGCGGCGGGCACGAGCGTGGACAACATCGCGAAGCTGGTCGGAGGAGAGGTCGAGGAGCCTGTGGAGGGGAGAAAAATCAAACATCAGCATGGAGTCCGTTCGCTCGGGGGTGCGTCCTCGCAGTTCTTCATATTCCAGCATCGAGGCGCAGAAATCGTGCAGTGGCAACATACTGATCAAGGTCGATTCCTCGGTAGGAGAACTTTCGGAACGCTCTCTTTCTCTTGAGCTCGGCAGCCTGCTCGGCGTCCTGTCATCCGGAACACAAGTCAGTCAAGCTCTCTTTGTTTTGTGTTCTCTCCATCTCTCCAATATCGTCATCATCATCGTGGGTAGCGGGCGGGAGTCGAGGAAGCCGCGTCGGCGGCGGGTATATGTTTTCTATTTCCAGAGGGGAAGGGATATATCGAGAGCACACGTACGTATTCGTCAGCCATGTTCGCGGTGTTGTGTTGTTGAATTCGCTGAGCGGAAAACTGATGGCCTGGCTGGGGTCGATTTGAAGGCGGTTGTTGCAACAATCGCTTAGGCGCACAGGGAAAGAGCGATGTAGGGTTCTTGCCCTTCACCCCCTCATCACGTGATCATTTTAAAACTGTGATTGTGGAAATCCAGGTACCTAGGTACGTACCCTGATTATGATAACGGAAGAAATATGCTCCGGGATTCCGATTCTTTATGGGGTCGCGAAGCTTTTATACCAAGGGGAGGCAAGAACACTCAAGCCCTTAATCCTAAGCAATAAAAAAGATTAGGTAAATTTAGCATACCTTTTGCTGAGTTTATTTTAACACCTTGTATCAAGGTCCGATGTTTTCTTTCTCCCCGAGGTGTACCTAGGTCTAGTAGATACACCATGTCTCGAGTATAGGTATTCACATCGATAGCTTCCAGATTATGTAAATTGAGATGACAGTGATACTATCATGTTGCTGATCATTGTGCTTTAGTGAAGACATCCAAGTGGAATGTTCTCGACCTTCATAGGACAAAGGTCCATTGTAGGAGCAATAGTTATACGAGATAGGGTGATGGACATCACATTTAGATCCTGTAAAATGTCATGAAGGGATAACGTAGACTCGGCGGGACCGGCATTTAGGTGTCTTGAATCTTCAACTCCCGGTGAACTTGTTGAGCTGGCACTTGATCTTCAATCATCTAGCCGTATGAGTGGTTGCCCTGGCTGCCTGGCATGTGCGTGCTGTAACCTTATTGGCAGTTTGCTGTCACCAGCCATGATCTCTCGGCAGCCTACCGAGCTTCTGAGCAACTCTATTCCCTTTTCCCTCTGAAAATCGTCTGAGAATAGACGCTAATTTGGATAAAGAAGCGAGCAAATCCAGCCAAGACTCGCGGCTCGCCTTCTTCAGCGTATGTTGTGATTATTGATTCATTGCCATCTCTTCATGGTTTCGTCCTACATTGGCGGTGCAACGCCAAGAGTATCAAGTTTACTGGGCGTTGTGCTTTGACAGTCAATTGACACTCATTTACTTGAACAAGTCGAGTCAGTTCCTCTTCAGTAATGAAAATGTAAAAGTGAGTTGAGAAAGTAGAACGGTGAATTGATCTCATGACTGATAATTACAGCCAAGACGGAATTTTCTGCCTATTTATGTAGGGAATTGGGATTGGTTATTCTTGGTCGCGGCTTGGTGTGCATATTCCAAGACTTCCAAGCCGGCGTATTCGGCACAAACCAAGGCGGTCTTCATTTCCCGCGTCAGAGACTCTCAAATGCCCAGAAATTCGATACTCATCAGCCAAGACCGTGGCACTGGGCCAAAAGGCTCGGCTTAGGCTTGACGAGCCCACTATGATGAGCACTGGCCCTCGTAAGCTACGGCATGGTCATGGCCATTGGGCCCCTCCCCTAGAGAATCCATTCGACCACACTTCCGCAGCAACCTATGATGGCTTGCGCGTGTCTTATGATGGAGGCTTTGATGATGACATTCAGTATAAACTTATACCTTATTTGAACGACTGTCCATAGCAACTACGATGGCGACCATGGGCTGTAGTCAGGGAGAAGCTCACCTCACCTGGAGCGAGGTACTACTACGACAAGAGGACAAGGCGGCAATGCCCAGAACTCACAGCGGTCAACGTGGACGTGTTTCGGTGCAATCCAGGCCTTGGCGTTTCTCGGCACCCACCCGTGATAAGATTTCGCCAAGCCTTCAAAGGCCTCAGAAGGGGGAACACCAACGCTACTGTACCCGTCTTCTCGCTGCTGCTGCTCGGCAGGCATGCCATGGACTTGTCTGCTGTCTGCTTTGCTTTGCTTGGCTGGTTCTTGTCGTTTCTTGGGTACGAACCTTTCCTTTCCTTTCGTTCACTTGTCACCATTTCTTGTCTTTCCCGCCTGTGGTATATATCTATCCCCATCGGTTCGTTCCTCTACAACACATATGCCCGGATGGCCTTCGACATTGTCAGAAACGCTGTCCTCGATATTCTTCACGCGCGTCTTCTTGTCTGCAGCTGAACTATAGTCAAGTCTGCGCGAAACCCCACACTGTAGATTGTCTGCCCAGCGAATCTTTCACACGCCCTTTTATCCAACGAGAACGCAAGCTATTGGTCGCACTGCCGAATGGACAAGAGTGACGATCATCATTGATCCGCCGAGTTGACGGCAAGTAAAGCACTTGTGGTGCGGCTTGTAGTAGAATCGGCCTGGCATATAAGCTCGATGTTGGTTGCATTTACTGCAGTTCCTTGTAATCACCAGAACCATGTCTTCTTCGATCGAGGATGATGAGTCCACATCATCTGGGTTATCGTCAATAGCCCCCGCCGCGCCATCATCAACTATCTCTCTATCCGACCCAACGCCTGCTCCGACAACACTTGTAATCGCACCTAAGCCTACCAATGAAGACGACCTCGATGATGACGGGATATTCCCACCGATGACCACGCATTGGACCGGACCCGTTGATTGCACATGGACATATGATGCAAACAAGGTACCAAGGTCGGGCTCTGATGGCCTCGCAGCAATGCTTGACCTGCAGCCAATTGCTGGAGCGAAGTCATTGTCTTGCTATCCTGATGCCATGTTTGATAAAGGCCTTACGGGGGTTTACAGTCCAGGCACATGCCCTCATGGATGGACCACCGTATCACTGCGCGTTGATACTAGTGAGAATCGGGACGACGAGACAACGACAGCTATTTGCTGCTCATCGTAAGTCATGAGGGAAAGCGTTTTCACATACAATTCTAATTGCAGTAGGGAATACACTCTGGACGGCAATTTGTGTAAACGTTCAGTTTCATCCGTGTTAGCAGTTCCTTACACGTACAACCAGACAGCTCAGACTTATGATGCGGTGTCGGACACACCGACAACTTTATATGGTGCAACAATTGCTGTTTATACCATAAGGGCTCTGTTCAAGGATAGCGATAAAGATGCCCTTGGACTCAAGGATGAGGACGATATCCCAGGTACTGAGCATCATGGCCGATCCTTGTCTCTGGGCGCGCGCATTGGTATCGGTGTTGGTGTCGCGGTTTTTGTACTGCTTGCGCTAGGAGCACTTGCCTTTTGTCTCATCCGAAGAGAGCGAAAGAAGACGGCAAAGAGACGAACACACGAGCTCGGCGCGGTGGGAAGCATGCGGCACACCTCACCAGCACCAGGAGATAATTTTTACGCCGCTGCGGACGCCAACCATCGACGTGACAGGAGCCGCCAGACCGCAGAGCCACCACCAGCGTACGAGGCTGCTACGGACTCAAACAGCATGACCGAAAACGATAGTCGGCTAAGTGAGGATACGGCGACACGGGACGAGGAGATCAGGGCGTTGCAAGTCCAGAAAGAAGCGATTCAACGCCGTATAGAAGAGTTGGAGCGTTCTGAGACGCAGTCACAAGAAGACAACCGGCGAGATTAAGACTAGAATCAAGTGCGAATGATTGAGTTCTGGAAGCGAGAAGAGAGAAGAGAGCGAGGGGTCATGACTTGGACGGGAAACGGCCTAAACACCTATGATACCACTTTGCGCGGCCGTAGCATGTTGCTATGAGCCATTTTGCCTTTTGACTACATACAATCATCTTACAGGAGGAAATATCCGAAAGTCTTTTTTTGGGAGTACGGCGGTTAGGTCGGAAAACATTATTAAAATCCATACAATTTAATACTAAAGTTTTCAATTCCTGATATACCAATGCTTATAACAAAAGTTCCGACCTTTCGTCTAGTTTGCAATAGAGCCAGTTCTTGATGTTAAGCAATAGTTCACGCCTTGTCAGAATGACCATTATGGGATTCACTCAATAACGCGATGTGTGCTGATTCAGATCTACCAGTCAAGAGTTCTATCTTATACGATAGAAGTGGTAATTACCCAGTGTTCCCCACCGTCTCCAGGCACGATCAGTTACTTCGTGATCATCCTGGGCACGCCTCGGGGAGCAAGAAACTTGAGACTTTATAAGAGGATACTATATAGACTTATCAGAGAGCCGCCCAAGCTTAGGATAACTTATTGAAACATCATTATTATGTAGAGTCAAGGGTCTTGGCCTAGAATTAAATGGAACCACACGGGTTTGAGGCTTTTGGGGTTGAGTTTCCATCGTCAGTTTCACTTCCTATTCCGTAGTCTAGAGACCACCCCTCTTTAGAACAGTCGAGGTAATGGATGCACTGTTTTTACAAAGTCGGTATTCCTAAAGAAGTTCTTAAGATACAAATGTATACTTGCCATGCCTCAGTAGTTGAGGCAAGCTACTCGTGGAAGTACGAAGGAATCTCGGCCTCGCATCCTTAATCACGACAAAGTAGCAGTAGGTAGCTAAAATTGAGATATATATTATTTAGAATCGAAGAAACAAACAGTGCTGAGTATTGTTACAAATACGTGGCCCACAAAATGACACTGAAATAAATAGGTAGATACCTGAACAGTTCAAAATAGCAATACTTCAAAGCTGCCACTAATGTACTCCGTACCCATAACGTAAACTAACTAAAACCGTGCTTCTCGCGACGTAAATCATGGAATATCAAGTTTCGTAACATGAGAACCTAGCAACTTCACCTCAATTAACATGTTGGCGATATATTGGATAGCCACTGGTGAAACCGATTTGTCAAAGGATGAATATCCACACGGGAACAGCCTTTTGTTATCTTATTGTCTTGAACAGACCGCTGACTCATGAAATATAAGCAGCCTGAGTGGAGTTCTGGCTCTGGCCTGCGTATGTCAAGAACTTGACTGAAGAGTAGGGTCCTCCATTGCCTGTCTTTTTGCGACCTTCAAGAATGAACTTGATAGAGACAGCTCTACCTTCGATCCCCTCAACTCTCAACGAGGTGGCCGCTAATTTCTAGTGACCTTCTACCATGTGCGTCTTTCTTCTTGCCGCAAATGCAGGGTGCTTGGTCCACGATAATTTCTTGTAGAACTTTTCGTTAGCTATGTTCCCTGTGGTGTAGAAACTGCTGTACGTACAGCTCTACCGCAGTAGAGTAAGATGCCAGATAGCAGGGTTGGTCAGAAAGTCCTTAACATATAACTCGGGAGAGAGATTGGTGTTACTGAGAAGGAGATAAGCGGCAAGTCCATTGCCAGAGCTATGTACCGAAGCAGGTATGCTGTTCGTATAGTCGATGAGATTGTTGCACGGTTGGCGACTGAACTGAGAAACCTTCCGGCCTCTCAGAGTATCTTGGCCAGACAGCGCCAGCCTCTCGTTGACACGCCATGCAGTCATTCCGCCTACATTCTGGCCGAAAGTCACCCATTCGTGCGCGAGAAGGGCCCCTGTTCTTTTCTTGGTAGCGATAACGCTGAATGCCACATCCGCAGCGTGAGTCTAGCCTGCTACGTGCTGGAATCCGACTGGCATAGTCCGTTGCAATGATAGAGTGTCCGAGTTGCACTCAAGACTATGGTGCTTGTTAGTCGTAGTACATATATACAGTGTTTTGTGGTTTGTGGGTGCGCAGGTAGAGGCGACGCATGCATTGCCCTGTGTCCATACCAAGATCCTCAGCTTTTTTGACACCATTTGGTGGCGCATATGGGATAGGAAGAAATACGCCCGAAGCAACAATCTTTCCATCAGGGTCCTCACTTGCATATTAAAATATTGAAAGGGCTGCACCAGAAGGCATCGTCCAGTTCGTGCTGGAAATGGTAGTCGATGTCTTGCCATTGTAGAACATCACCGGGTTTGGCTGTCGAGCTGTTCTGCGGAATATGTCAGAACGGACCATGACTGAGGCCGGCAGCTACCCGATTACCAGCATTTATCTCCCAGCCCATAGTAGATTTCTTCTGGCATTCTCCCTTACAGTAGGGGCTTGTTGGTGCTTTTGACAGGTGGGCATCTCCAGGTACAAGGAACTCAAGGCCAAGGAAGTGAAGAGAAGTTAAAGTAGCATCTTGATTATCCAGATGAAATATTGAGAGAATGGGACTCTTAGATGAAATCATAGCCGATGGTGTTGTAGGAGTATTCGTAGTTGTATATCAGGTCTATTCACTATTTTGGGCTTGTATAAGGCTTCACCACTAGCAAAGCTGGGCGCATATCAGGATGCAAATTTGTTGCCACCTACTCACCCAGGCTTCCCACCATCCTTTCCTAATTGTCCTATTATTAGGTTTTTTTTTAATGATCCTACAGTTCACAGGTCTTTGAGGATATGAAGTAGTCGTTCTGTGGGGTGTAAATTGCCATTGTAAATCCACCGTCGGATGATTTTGTGGACATTCGCAACTAAATATGACTGACTCGTAAGTGATGGAGCGAACTTGATGTCATTATATCCTTCTCAATTGCCCCAGTATCTTTTCTCTCTATATCTCATGTCCTGGATATTTGCGGTATAAGGGTTAGCAATAATACCGCCTTAGATTACCAATACCGAATCATCATCACCGTCACCGTCACCAACTTTACACAACCAGCCTCAATGACGCTTGTTTTCATCGAGTTCTTAGCTCCCAATGACCATAAGTTGATTGAGACAACTGGGCTCTTCATCAACAATGAATTCGTCGAGTCTCAAGATGCAAGCACCCTTGCCGTGGTGAATCCTGAGTAAGTAGCAAAGTTTCCTGAAGTTTCTCTATGATGCTCTTCAGGTTGTCTCTGGCCCCTTTCCCATCACCGACTGGTGCAAATTATCCGGAAACGATAGAGGCAAGCTCATGTTCCGTTTGGTTGACCAGACGAAGAACAATGCTGGGTCTCTTGTAGGTGCCGAGCCCCTCAACATGGAACAGCATACAGTATTGCACTCAAGGAGACATCGAGGACGCCATCGAGAGTGTTAGCTATTTATTATGCTGGATATATGGACAAGTCCTTCGGAAAGTTAACAGCACTGGTTCCAATGAGCTTGCATATACGCTCAAAGAACCTATCGGTGTTTATGGCTCGATAGTTTCCTGGAACACCCCCGTCAATGTGGCTAGTACTAAGCTCGCTTTGTCATTACGTTGTGCAACACTGCTATTTTGAAGCTTTCAGAGGCTATACCTCTCTCTGTCTTCTATCTGGTCACATTAGCCAATGAAGCCGGTTTTCCAATAACACTCATGCTTACGAATACTTACCGTGCACATACATATGTATCCCAGCAACATGGAGCGGCCCACAAAGCTCCACTCCCCCATGATGAATGTATGCATAGATCCCTGCTAGTTCGATCTAGCTAATCTACTCTTCCAAACCTTACCTAAGGATAGGTACGAGCATCACGAAAAACCCTCTGCTGGTGGTTTTGTGGTTGAGATGGTGTGATCTCTCTTCTGAACCTGGTCACTATGTCTGGTTGTCTAAGTAATAGGATGGTCAGTTGCACCGCGATCTATCAAAATCTCGTGTACGGAGTATTCGTCAGATGATGTACTAACACGGCTGCTCGTTAGATGACTAGGTAGGCTGGAGTATTGATGTGTGAGTGCAGGAGATTGGATAGACGCAGAATCGTTTCATGTAATTCCTGAGCGATCGTGAGAGAGTTGAACGGTTTCTCACTTTCACCTACTTGTTAATACAGGATCCTGGCTGATTCTGTTGAGACTTTGTTTCTTTCGGTTTCCAATCTAGTCCGGTCGATTGCTTCATGGCGCTGAGCAGGCAAACGCGAGCTATCTAATCAAAGGTGCCGTAGGACTATTGTATAAAAGTACTGACGGACTGGAAGTTTATGCGAGAACATTACCGCCTCTAAGCCATGGGAGTAGGATTTTGCATGCGAGCGACTCCCGTGAGATGAACAAGTCTACCAAGAAACCCTACAAATTGGACTAAGCGGGAAACGCCAGCTCTGGATTTGCTTCATTAAAAATGACGAGGTGACCACGCCACATTCCTCTATTACCGAGGAATAAGAGAAATGAGGGCTGCCCTGGAGAATGCTGGAGTTCAAGTTGTGGATGCCTAGCTGTTCGATGATACAGAAGGCATGTGGGAAGTGATCACACATATTCTCAATGTAGGTGGAGAGAAGGATTCAGAGAAATGATCACTGAGTCTGAAGAAACTGTAATAAGGTGATTGGTAGATGTTCTCATCGTACCTTCATGGTATCATATTACCTCTCCCCACGGAGCCATGACGTATTGGCTTTATGAGGCTGTTTCCCATATCCTCGATTGGATATGTACTACAATCCCTGTTGGGCATGTTGGCCTCTCTAAGCATTCAAAGCTCGTTGAAGGCGGGGGTTCTAACTTTCTGTCGAGTTTTGATCGCGATAATTGGGATGTGTGTAAGTGTTCTTTGAGGGTCGACCCTTTGGAGACCTCAGGAGTCACCCTTTTCCTTGTTTGTCTGCCTCTGCTGAACAACAATACAGATTCCTCGGAGCTATATTCAGATGCTCATATTTGCCTTCAGGTATTAGGGCAGAAACTCACGGAAGAGAAGGCCCTGGCGTGCTTAAGAGCTATTGAAGTATTATTGCTAGGATCTTAGCAGGGGGACCGTAAATAAGAGGTATAAGGAGATAGTCAGTAGAGTGATACCGTCTTTGCTCTAAGTAAGAGAGTTACTCGAACAGAACGGCCAAAGATCGTCCTATCACATCATGCTTTCCAGTCTAATGGGATATCCAATATTTGAATAAATATTGGCTCCAGAGAGAATCTCCATAGAATATTCTTATAAAATCCCGTTTAAATACACTGTAGCTACTCTTGTAGCATCTTCGGCGGACCCTTTCCGCCTTACGCGGAGGGCGGATAGGGTCCTTATATATGTTCTCTCGACGAAAGACAGTGTGGATTTTATATCAGACTGTTATACGGATTTCTAGGGGTATGCGAACCTCGCAATTGCTGAACCCAGCAGCAGTGCCCTGTCTACTGGGCTCGGCCTGGGTAGTGTCACTCGTAAATAGTGTCATCCTGGCTAGTGCATCAAGGACAGATTTTCGAGTATAGAGAGGATTAGGTTTTGCAATTCTGGCTCCATAATCAACACCTACTCATTAGCTATAGCCATTGCATCCACTGTCAGAACAAAGGTCAGTGTAGACTCTTCAGAGAGCTATCCCCTAAGGCCTTGATAAATCTATTTCTCCCTCTATACTCGTATTTGATCATGGATGCCACGACGTTAGTCTAAGTTTTGGTTCAAAGGACAACAAATTAAATTTACCTCATGGTCTATTTCTAGTACCTATAACAGCACCGAGGCCAAATGGAAGCACATTTCATCAGAACTAGCAGCTATTACCGTCGAACCGATGCTTTCAGCAGGTAGTCAAATTCCCGCCCCTCTGGAGTTTCTCTCCTTTTTGCCCAGAATACGAGATCTAGCTGGTGCGGGTTTGATATCCGATGAGGGTGCGACATCTCACCTACATCTTAATGGACTTCAAGGACTCCACAAGATTAAGCCTGACATGAAAACTCTTGCAAAATCATGGGGAAGGCTTACGTTTTGGAGCCGTTAGAGGGCGCTTCGAAATCATGGCTGTCTATAAGCCAAGCAGTCAGAAACCGGGCCATTCTGGAGCACCCAATAACAATGTCACCACTATGTCGGCTACCCTTAGCTGCAACTGATCTGGTCTCCAGGGGAGGGGAGGGGCTGAATTCATGGTGTCAACTAACTGGGAGACACTATTCGAAAAAGGATCTCAGATACATGTGCAGCACATCACTTTTCTGACCTTCGAATTACTGGCTTCGAGAGCGCTATAGGGCTACACTTCCTTCACGGCAATGGAGACCTATTAAAAGAATTTCTCTTCTGTCACAAGTTGCAGCATGGGATTCATATCGGCCGCAGAGGTTTCCTGTTCTGAATATGTGCCACATGGGAGATCATGTTCAGCGGTTGCTAGCAGCATTTCAGAAGTTCATAGAGGAGTTTGCTGAGATCAGTATATCTTTACGGTATTATAATGATGGGGAAACGCAAAGATTGCCTGGGAACTGTGCATTAATTTGCTATCGGGCTCAAGAGGCTGTCCAAAGGACCTGTCCTTGCCATCGTGATTTGTAAGATAGATGCTTAGACGAAATCGGTAGTGGACGAAGGCAGGCTTGTTATCAAAAAGAACCATATCTCGACATTAATCAAGTCTACAATCTCACCAACTCAATGTGGAAAACTTCAAATTTGTTGGCATTCTTAAAACCTCATATTAGCTATAATATACTATCCATGATCTCGAGATCTACTGAGTCTTTGAGTCGTGAGGTCAAATTAAAATAGATATCAGGGACACATGGATCAATCGATTCGCCGAGAAGCTTCTCACAAAGGGCCTTGCAGCTTAGAAATATACGCGCCATTCCTAAGTTATCCTCATTAGCAAAGCAATATTTTGAGCTACCTTACTGGAATGTGGACCTACCATGTCCGTGATATCCACCAGCCAGATACTGGCCTGGCTTGCCTGGGAGTTCTCCTAAAAATGGGAGAAGATCCTTGCTTAGGCCCATGATGCCACTCCAAGAGAAGGCCACCACATCTTGATGGCTAGTTCCAGAAGACCCTCTGGACTCTTCCCAATCTCTGAATATTCCAACTGGTGCATCTCTGATGTAGGACTCGACTTCAGATACGACATGACGGTCGTCACAGTCACCGAAGCCTCCTGAGGGGCCTTGGGGATGAGCAACCTCGCCACCGCCCCAGATCAGGTACCTCTCAGTATCTGATCTCTGGATAAGATAGTCGTAGTTATCATTGGATATAAATGCAAAAGATGTGGTGAGGGGCTGATCCATATAAGTCGGTGAGGGAGTGATGGCAGAAACATGTCCTTTTAGGGGGATTATTCGTCCATCAAGTTCAGGCAAGAGGTACGAAGCATAACCGTTGGTTGCATGAATAACCTTATCTGTCATAACATCCCCTCGTGGTGTTGAGACCCTCAAAGCTCCTGAAGTGTTGGGAGAGACACTTGTGACAGGGGTATTGGTGTGTAAATTCAGTCCCAAGTCGAGCCCCTTGCGCAAAACGGCGACTGCGAGTTTATAGGGCCACAGACTGGCAGCTGGGAAGGTTATTGCACCGTAGCAGTTCTTGACCCGCAGAGACTTCTCGGCTTCTGCTTTGCTGAGTACGTGAATCTCAGACACATTGCCGCCAGATTCCTTGAAGCCATTGTAAGATGCCAAGCCTGTTTTCCAGGACTCGGGGGTTAGGTAGACATCGGCTGAGCGATACTGTACCAGATCAACTTCCTCAGCTAGATTGTTCTCTTGGATGAATTTTGCGGTTTCTCTATAGTTAACGGCTTCAAATTCGCATTGAGCCTTTGCAACATCAGTGCCGTGTAAGATAGAGTACGATGAGAAGCCACGATAGCAGTCGGGCTTTATATGGCCGCCTGAACAGAGGCATGGTAAGCAACATATGTTGGTAGTTCATTGAAAGGTGTAAAGTCTGTCACTAACCATTTCGTCCAGTAGCACCACTCGCTGCGTTGCGGGCCTCCAAGATGACTACAGACTTTGGTCTGTTTGGTGAGCTAGAACTGAGCAACTGATGGGCAATGAAAGCACCAGACAACCCGGAGCCGATGATAACAACGTCAGCAGAGGTGGGAAAGCCAGCCCTACAGTTATGACTCCAGTCAGTTTAGCGTTGGTATAAGAATAACTCTTTCAAATTCCTTCGCTATCAAGCCCAGGTCAAAGGGTTATCAAGACTTTTAAGTGTATTTCATAGGTTGCTGCTTACGATTGGTAGTTATTGATCACCGGGTCAGGCTCGCTCTGCCAGAAGGATTTAGTCGGATTATCAACTGGCAGAGACGCCAGATAACCTGTAGATGATTGCATCAGGTCTGGTTGGCTTAAATCACCTCGGAAGTGATCGGTGAAGTAAGAAGCAGAGAGAAGCGATACTGAGGAGCCGAAACAGTCTTGTTGTTTAGCAGTTGCTAATACTGCCGATGTCAATAGCTAGCCCTATTTATGTGGATGGCTAATGGCAAGTTGTGATATCGTGCCGCAACTTGAATGCCGAGATTGTGATAGATAGATGCTTCATACCACAGGAACAATCCGTAGAGGCATCCGACGGCCTATTTGTGTGTATCTTGTTCTGGACGATCTGGACTAGCGTGTGTCTCAGTTGAGACTATCTATCTACGGATCCAACGATGATTACCCCGCGATCAGATAGAGCCAAAGCAGGGTTAGGTGATACCTGAAAGATAACTGTATCTGGGGTTTGCATATTGGCCAACAATGGTACTTGACCTTGTCGTCTCCAGATGATATATAACCTCAGTGGTGCTTGGGAGGCTTGCTCCCTGATCAGAGGCTCGCATTTCTTATGAGTCTCTGTCTCCTTTTATCATTTGTCTCTATTAGCATTTTTCACCTTGAATGAATTATGGGCACCTCTGTTTGAATCAAAAGCTGGTAACTCAACGTGACACCTATCAAGGATAGATGCCATCATGCCCCTAAGAAAACGATCCTCATAACCCCAGCGCCCGACTTTGCTGAAGATACAGTGAGTAGTTCACGACTTCGATTACAGCTCTTCATAAACAAGATCTTTTCATTCACTGGGTGCGATGTCACTTACGATGGCTATGGCTTGTAAGTCACTCTATTACCTCCTCCCAATCCCGATGATGCTTGAATCAAAGACACCTTAGAAAGCTTGCCGAATACTGGTAATTGCAAACCTATGTGTGGTATCTCCATAGATTCCTCGTACCAAATTAAATAAGGCGGCTATTGGCGACTGATTTGGTATGAATCGCGGGCACACACTTCACTTCAAGTCAAGCAATAGTAATCCGGAGCTGACAAGAATATTCTTCAGAGACTGAATTGTCCCTTCGTTCATTTTTCTCTATGGGCTCTTTCACAATCGCAAGGTTTTGCTCATCGATGCCTGTCAATGATGCCAACTGCTGGTGGATAGTTGCACTAGCACCTCCATCGACGTCCCGTCCTCTGTCTTCCATCGCAGGCATGGCTAGCATCATGGATGCCCTCACAAGTATTGCTAGTTTTGCTTGGGCTTCGCCCAGCTCCATCTGCACCATAACCAGTCTCTCTACCTGCTGGGTACCAACCAATCTTATTATCTTTGCATTCGCCACAGTTACTTGTGCTGCATGGTTCCTCATGGTGTCTACTAGGATGGATAAAGCCAGCCTTTTTTTTGTTTGTTTTTGTCTCTTTGGGTACACCTCCAAATCTGCATCCTTTCTTTTCATACATTATCGTTTTGATTGACTTTTAATAACAGAAACCCTTGTGCTCGTCTCCTCGCCCGGTTTCGTCATTGGACTCCCCGTCGCTCAGAATACCCAAGGTGTTCCTTTCACTTCCGTCGCTACTGTGTTTGGAGACTACACCAGCTATAGTGACTGGGGTAAACCTGTTGGTATTCTGTTCACCTTCTTTCATACCACCTGGGTCTTTAGTGGTTGTATCGCACCATCAGCCATGGCGGAGGAGAATCACAATGCACGAGTCGCTGCACCTCGCTCCATTATCAACACATATTGTCTACAAGCAGGTATGGGTATGTTATTCTACACATTGCTAACCTTTTACATCCCGGGTATTGAATACCTAAGTCTCCCATCCCACTCCTGAACAGCGCCAGCCCTGGCTGTGGCAGTACAAGACATCACTCAAACATGCAACTGTCAACTAGGAACGCTTTCCTCCTGAAGCAAAGTACCTAGACTACCTACAGCAACCCCACACTATAATTACTACTCTCTTGTAGCTCCCGATGATCAAGAAATGTCAAGGGCGTGGGGAGAGCGAGAGCATGACCGTGATTTAAACCAGGAAGGATATAGGGCATCACGGAACGGAACATATATTGAAAGAGTGAAGCCTTGGGCGTTTTCAATGTGAAAGATATCTAAACATTTCATTTCCTGTCTGTTGCTCTACTGTCTAGTCCATTGCTAGCTACCTGCCTAGTAGGTATCTGGTTTCTAATCAAAATCAATGTATTTTATTTACCTTTTCTATAGCTGCTTCAATCATATACCGGCTCCAAGTTGCCCTTTCAACAAGCTAAAGAAAGGCAGTATAAAAGCGCTGGGTCTAAGCAATAGGCCTCCAGCGACTTCTCCTGGTCAGGTGTTATTCATTGAGACAGATCGGCGGGCAATATGATACCAAGATTTGCTGCAAGAGTAAACAACTTCTGATACACAATCTTAACAAACCCGTGAAGCGCAGTACGTCGAGCCAATGCCTCACTAGAGTACCTAGGGTTACTGACCACGACTATTAGTTACGCTTTACCACGGATTCTTTTTTTATTTATTTCAAAGCAGTATGGAAACTGGGTTTTTTATTAATGTATACTATGCCGAGAGTATTAAAAATATCCTGCATACTACTAACCTAGGGTAGCACCTACATACTCCGTACCTACCTACCTACCTACTATACCTAGTGGGCTTATATATAATTAAATGATGGAAGAGTCGTTCTAAAACGATATCGATATCAGAAGTTTAATCCTAACTCTAATCACTAAAGCGGTATAGGTAGGTACTGGAGAAACAAAACGAGGACAGAACTCCTTTGTGTGCTCCAAACCTATTCCTATACGGAGGGAGATAAGAAAACTCAGGTCATAAATCCAATATTGGCACTTGATGGAGTTTATAGACTTTTCCCTGGCAGTATGTCCCTTCTACAGTGTGGTTCTGTTTGTAGCCAGGGAGTCTATTATACTGCGATCTTTGCCATCTGTACAATTCTTCGGATCACTGAAAATTTCGTCCCGAGCATGATATGCTCGTGCCTTGCCTCATTCCTGAGGTAGATATCTGATAACTAGCCTAGAACAATGGTTTCAGGCACCGAAAAGCCTCAGCTACAAGACATTCAAGTTGGGGCCAAATTGGATCTGTCAGGTAACATGAAATGTCTATGAGCATTGAGTCTGGCTGCTCTAAAGAGGCAAGGAAGCATATCGAGATATAGTTACATTGAAATACAGGCACGGACGAACATGTGTTTTTTTAGTTCAATATCTCCCCCACTCTCCAATTAGAAACGACATGTCGCAATTCTGTAGCTCAAAGCTACGACATAGTATTTAGGTACTAAAGTAGGTAAATGATAGAGATACAGTGTATGAAAGCCAATACACTGCACCTGTGCGATAGGGAGCAACTCTCTATTACTGCCTATCGCTGGATCCAATGCCAACAAACCATTCCCGGGTGAACAGATCCCACCTGAATGCCCCTTGCAAGCGCAGTTCTCCCACTGTCAAGGGCCCCCAGGCTTCCCTGTCAATTGGCGGTGAGAGGCACCTCGGGTACTCACTGGCACTGCCAAAATTTGCCTGTTGCACATGTACCGCCTGATAGCTCCGGCGCGCCTAGCATGTTTGTTGACGACCCCGCCACCAATTGGATGTCTCACTGCACCAGTGCACCCACAGGTTGGAACCTCCAAACACCCACCCCGAAAACCATCACCACCTCAGGCCCCTTCTTTCCCTTCCCCCTTCAAGCGCTGCGCGCGTACAGTATTTCTCTCCCCATCTTTTTCTCCCCCGACTTCAACCTCTCGTCTTAGCTTCTTTAGCTTCATCCAGACAAAATGAAGGGCGAGGTATGTTTACAATTATGCTGTAGCCCGTCTCTCCGCTGCAGTGCATTGCTTCGCTCTGCTCGAGATGCCCTTTGTGTGTTCCACTTGGTGTCTGGAGCTGTGCAGCTGGGCCGCCCCCTTATTATCCGTTGAAGCTGCTATCCGACCTCGCGATGCTGATTCTCTGCTATATAGATTCTTCACCTCCACCTGGGCCAGGCTGGTACCCAGCTCGGTAACTCTGCTTGGGAGCTGTACGTTGTCTCCCTGGATTGTCAAATACCGCCACGGTTACGAACCTGAAGCTGACTGGCCTCTGAATAGCTACCTTCTCGAGCACGGTCTCGGCCCCGATGGTCGCCCCGACCCCAATGCTCCCGATATTGGTGACCCTGGTTCTTTCGAGACTTTCTTCACTGAGACCAGCAGCGGCAAACATGTTCCTCGATCTCTCTTCGTCGATCTTGACCCCTCTCCTATTGACGAGATCCGAACTGGCGAATACCGTAATCTTTTCCACCCCGAGTTGTTGATCAGTGGCAAGGAGGATGCCGCCAACAACTATGCTCGCGGTCACTACACCATTGGCAAGGAGATGGTTGACAATGTCATTGACCGCATTCGTCGCGTCGCCGGTGAGCCTTTTCGATTCCCCCTGTACTTGCACTCAACGCTAACCGCATAATTCAGACAACTGCCAATCTCTTCAGGGTTTCCTGATCTTCCACTCCTTCGGTGGTGGTACCGGCTCTGGTTTCGGTGCTCTTCTCCTCGAGCGTCTCTCTACCGAGTACGGCAAGAAGTCCAAGCTCGAGTTCGCCGTCTACCCTGCCCCCCGAACCTCGACTGCCGTCGTTGAGCCTTACAACGCTGTTCTCTCTACTCACAGCACTATTGAGAACTCTGACTGTACTTTCCTCGTCGATAACGAAGCTGTTTACGACATCTGCCGTCGCAACCTCGATATTCCTCGACCCTCATACGAGCACCTGAATCGCCTCATTGCCCAGGTTGTCAGCTCCATCACCTCCTCTCTCCGATTTGACGGTGCCCTGAACGTCGATCTCAACGAGTTCCAGACCAACTTGGTTCCCTACCCTCGAATTCACTACCCTCTCATCAGCTACGCCCCTGTCATCTCCTCTGCCAAGAGTGAGCATGAGAGCTTCAAGGTTCAGGAGCTTACCTTCCAGTGTAAGTCTTGCTCATATTGTAGGCGCATCCTCGAAGATACTGACTCCCCACAGGCTTCGAGCCCAACAACCAGATGGTTGTCTGCGATCCCCGAAACGGCAAGTACATGGCTGTCGCCCTTCTGTACCGCGGCGATGTCGTTCCCCGCGACTGTAACGCCGCTATCGCTGCCCTCAAGGCCAAGGCCTCATTCAACTTGGTTGAGTGGTGCCCCACTGGTTTCAAGCTTGGCATCAACTACCAGAAGCCCATGGCTGTCCCCGCCGCTCCTGAGGCTGGAGGCCTTGCCCCCGTCAAGCGATCCGTCTCTATGCTTTCCAACACCACCGCCATCGCTGAGGCTTGGTCCCGACTCGACTACAAGTTCGACCTCATGCACAGCAAGCGTGCTTTCGTCCACTGGTATGTTGGTGAGGGTATGGAGGAAGGCGAGTTCACCGAGGCCCGAGAGGATCTCGCTGCTCTGGAGAAGGATTACGAGGAGGTTGCTGCCGATTCCTTCGAGCCTGAGGAGGAGCTCGAGTACTAGACAATCGCTTAAGGCGAGTTTATGTAATCTCTTTCGACTTCTTTGACGGCATGTTTTAAGCGATAGCTCGGACAGGGCTCACGCCCGCGAAGCAATGTACAGAAAAGAGTTTTGGAGGAAGTTGTTTAAGATTCCCGAGATTTTTGAGGTGGCACACATATGGGGGTAAAGATGTGTTGGTCACCAAGCACCAGAGTTTGGCTCAGGGTACACCGTTAGTACATGGTCTTGAATGCTGGTGCCAGGTCCTGATAGACGAGACTATCCCTCGACGCAAGCTTGGTGCCTTTGTTAGCAGGCACGTAAAATTGATGATATATCCATTTTCATTAAAATAGTTTGGCGCACTACCTCTTGTTATGTCGTTGATAAGGAACCACTATCACACCAACATACTGGGCTAGCTCCAACGAAGTCGTCGTGATGTAACCATGATTTGTAGTAAGATTCCGTCTTAGAATTCTGAATCTTAACACAAAAAAAACAAGTACGTACTTAAGCATTGAATACATAAGCCAGAATTAGTGCTTTGTATACTGGCAAACTCTGTACAACTCTATGAACTTTTCACCACCCCGATAAGTATACAAGTAAGTACCTTCGTCTCTCATCTAAGCGGCCAGAACTGGCCAGGGCAGCCAATGCCGAAAAATCACTCGCAAACTTTCCGGGGCGTGGGGCCCTGTTTTTTTAACAACACCATCCTCGTCCTCATCTCACGTATGAAAAGAGCACACATCCCACATGTCAACCACTAGCGATATGAGTGCTATCCACTACAAAACGCTCAGCTCTTCTTCTTCCACTCGGCAGCTCTCCTTGCGCCTCGGTTCTGGGGCCTGCCAGACCTGCCCTTACCCTTGCCCTTCTTACCAAGTTTGAGATCTTTGGGTGTGCCGTCTTTAGCTGAAGCACGGCGGCCTTCAAAAACGAACTGTTCCGGGCCTTTGATGTTGGACGGAATGTTCTGAGCATCCTCGGAAACACCCTGTGTTGAGGGGCGCTTCTTGTGGCGTTGCTGCACGGCGGCCGAGCGGCCGAGAAGCTTGCTTGTACGTCCAGCCATGGACTGCTCCTCAGGTGTAGCCTTATGCTTGTATTTTGTGCTTTTGGCGGCACCGTTATGAATGACGTTCTTGCCCCTGGCTCGCTCCTGGGCGAGAGCTGTCTTGCGAGGATCCTTGGCTCGAGTGACTCGCAACTTACGCGGTAACATGGGAGGAAATTTCTTGCCATCAAGGAGTAAGGCCGCCTCAACATCGTTGCCATCCTGAAAAATAATGTTAGCAGCTGATCCCATCGAAGTAAGTAAGACAACCATGGACTTACATAAAATTGGACATAGGCGAAACCCTTGCCTACACGAGTCTTGGAATCTCGGACTACTCGGACGTTTTCAACCTTACCCTGAGTGCTAAAAGTTCGCCAAAGACCTTCTTCGACATCGGATGGGATCTTGTTCTTCTTCTTTTCCGTAGTGTCACCATCCGCGTTGGTGTTCAAGACGGTCTCATCGTCAACAAATCCGAGGTTGCCAACAAACACACATCGGCGGTGATCTGTGGGACTGGGGTGGGCGACGTTGTCGACTCTCAGGTGTCTTTCGAGGACCTGGGTACCATTGAGCTCTGTGGCAGCCTTGCGAGCAGCCGCTGAGGTTGAGTACACTACATATGCATTGGCGGACTTGGTCGTCGCGTCCATTAGGCTCTTAGTAATGTAAGCTGCACGCTTAGGGAGAGAGCCACCTGCGAAAGCAACGGAACGGAAACGCAGCGACTCGATAGTCTGCGGAGGAGTGGCATCTTTATCCAAAATGGATGATAGATGGGCCATGAGGGTCTTCTTGGCAGCCTTGGAATTGATGGCTTCTGTGGACACGTTGGCGAGGAAGACTGTTCGCGCGGCCTTCTCAAGGTCTGATGATTTGGTGTCCTTGGCGAGGGTCTCATGGACGGGAATATCACTGTCGTTGCCAGCGTCCTCATCCTCCGCGACAGCCTTTTCGGTCTTGTTCAGAGCGTCGTTCTTTTGTCGCTTGCCGGCGCGCTCAGCTTCCTCCTCTGCAACAAGTTTGTCCAGATATCTGCCCTCCAGATCGTCGTTTTCGTTTTTTCTCTTTCGTTTTCGATCCTTCTTTGACTTATCTTCTGTCGCATCAATAATGTCGTCGAGCTCCACTGGCGCATCCTTCATGGGCTCGTCTGAAGATTCTTCCTCTTGCTCTTGCTCGTCTTCGCTCTCCCCCTCTAGCCCCGAAGCGTCGGACACACCCTCTTCCTCGTCCGAGGGGCCATCTTCTTCGAAAGTCAGCTCCTCGCTAATCTCGGAGAGGACCTCATCGTCGGCGTCTGGTTCTTCGAGCTGCACCCTTGGCTTGGGAGTTTCCCGAACCTTTTGTTCCACCAACGTCGAGTATCTTGACTTGGCGGGAGCCTGGACAGGGCCAGCCTACAAATGATGAGCATGGATCAAGTCAAAGGGCTCGATGTCGCAAAACTTACACTGGACGCAAAAAGAGCATCGAGGGTGGGGTCCACCGCCTTGGAAGAAGCTGTCAAGCCCTTTGAACTGTTTTTTGTTAGATCTTTATCCGTAAAGGTATCAAGGATTGGCAACTTACCGTTTTGCCATTGTGTCAGATTCAGTACTGTTTGGGCTGAATTGAAAAGTTGTCGACTCCCGTGCACTCTTTTTGACCTGCGACGGAAAAAGACATGAGCCAGAAAAAAGTCCCAGGTTCAGTCCAAAAGACCCACTATCAGATTGCCCAGGACATCGTCGTTGGTTCGATAACCCCAGCCAATGGATAAGCTCTCGTGGCACTGACAGTGAGTATTCTGCCGTCAAGGGCCGCCTTTTTACGGGCCCCGTCATTGTCTCAGCAGGGCCGCTTCGGCGCTCGCCCCAAGCCCAGAGGCACCCAGGGCAGCCAGCGCAAACCGGGGCCGCACCGTATCCCATTCCTCTCTCTACTCTCTGTTCCCCTCCACCAGCCCAACTTGTCGAATATAAGTTTCCTAGCTCTTCCTTACCCTCGAAGTCCCCTTGAGAATCTCTCATGCCAAACAGAGGTCGAGCCAATCGGTTGTTTCTTAGCTCATATTCGCCTTTTCACGCCCTTGCGTCCTCGATCTAGCGACCATTCCTCGTCACCCGTCACCACGGCCGCGCTCCCACGAACTTGCGATCAACCAAAGCCCCTTTCCCACCCAACGATACGAGCAAACACAATAGTTTCATCGAGTCAATATATAGACACGTAATCGCGTTCTTTTGCAGCCATGGCTGCCACTGCTTCCGCACCTCCGCCTCTCTCCTCCCCAGCGCTTGGAGTTGCCGATCGTGAGGACAGCAACATCTCCAGCCCCCTCAGTGAGGTTGACACGAAAGATGAGAACGACGAAGACATTGAGCAGATGAATCTCGATCATGATGATGAACATAGCGTCAGGCGCAGCCCTCGAAAGAACCCTCCACCTACCTCAGACTCGGACAGCGTCCTCTCTGACGCCCACTCCGACGTACCCTCGGACGGCAACGTTACAGAAGCTGAAACTGAGCGACTATATGATACGCCAAAGCACCAGAGGCAACGAGACGTCGTGGTAGACCAATTTAACGAGGGCCAAGTCTACGAACACACTCCCAGCAAGCTACGCAGAACCGCCAACCTGCACAACGACGACGAGGATGAATCTGCTATAGACGACGATGATGCTTCTATTGGCTCCCCTACAATCGGTGAAGATTCACCAAAAAAGCATACGATTGCACATAATGCTGAAGAGGAAGACGAGCACAAAAATGACGCCCAAGAGCGAAAGCGGAAGCGTTCACCCGCCGCCGATCAATCAGAAACCGAACAGCCGCTTAGAAAACGAGCGAGTTCAGAGCACGCGACTGATGTGAACACTCCCCAGCAGCCTGAAGAGACTATTCTGCAAGAATATGGGCCCACCCCTGCACATGAAAGCACCGGCACACATACACCTGCGGAAGACACTGATGCTTCTCCCCAGAAGAGATCTGCCAACCGAGAGACTGACCTAGCAGAGCGTCTTTCACGTGCCGTAAAAAAGAACACCCGCGGATCCAAACGAAAAGCAGCTGCAGCTGTTGCTGATCTTGATCCCGACACTGACAGCGGAAGTCATGATGGCACGCGGGACAGCGCTAGAGGAACAGACGTGGATCACCACGACGAAGTGGATGCCGATGCAGACGAAGAAGTTGACTCAGCTACTGCACATGACGAAGAGCGTAAGAACAAATTTACCCATGATCCAGGTCATCATACTTATTTTATCACAGAGGAACGAAAACAAGCCGCTTTCAAGGATTGGACTGTTATCGAGGAAATGTTTGGGGTGTTTCGTGACAGGTACGTTGTATCGTGAAAGCAAGCATATACCCGCTGACGTCTTGTCCAGGCTCTACAAAGACCGACTTGAAAGACTGGAAGTGGAAGAACAGTCACTCCTTGCCAGCGAACCGACACATCCCGAGTACCTAAACATGAAGCAGTGTTTAGATGACCGACTAGAACAAAAACTACGCGAAATAAACAACGAACACGAATATCGCCTCAAGGCTCACGAAAGACGGTCTGTTGCCCAGCGAGCCCAAATATGGGGCCAGTACTATCAAGCGGTTCGTGAGAAGAGAGAAAGGACCCTAGAAGCACTTAACCAAGAGTGGTACGACATCCAAACTGCAAGGCGAAGCGCACACAGCTTGCAGGACTGCGGCTTGCTCTACCCCAAGGATCCCGCACAACGTGTGCGAAATGCAATCGCCTACAACACCGAGGTCTCAGCACTAGCTACGATTGCAAAGTACGAAGGATTCCCCGCAGGCCCCGAGATGACCGGAGCGACACCATCGGAACTGGAAGATGATATAGCTGCCATTGAGGTACGTTGATAACACAGGTCAGCTCCCAGAGCACTGAGCTGACTATCGAAAGCGAGCCAAGCGATCACGACATAAGCCAGTAAACCAACGACGCGAGGAATATTATGCTCAGCCATTTGATCGCCTCGGACCCGCTGGTGAACAATTCCTTCGAGAGACGCCGTGGGCCAATCCAAATCATTTACTTCACAAGATGCACCCTACAGGTGCTTCAGCGGAGGCACCAGCAGACATCATGATTAGCCGTGACGCGTACCAAGCTTCTGTGCCTCCTGGCGCCCAAAGCACGCAGTCTCCTTCACTCTCGGCACGACTATCGGAGTCACCAGAATTGACAAGAACGTTGCTTAGCCCGGCTCATCAAGCCAAACGGGTCGGCAACAGTCTACCTGGAGTGAACCGCGGCACAAAAACAGCAGCTACATAGATGCTGAGTGTATAGGATTCGTGGTTGAACATGTCCCTCGGATAGGACTGACTTGGTAAAACTATGGGGCATCTTGCTTTTGTACTCGGATTTTGTGATACCCAGGGGAGATTATTGGTTCAGGTCGCGGCGGACCGGGCTGTCCTTTTCTTTTTATTTGGACTTAAGCGACATTAGAATATTGCATTGTCTTCGGCAGATAGTATATGTCTGTCTACTGCCATCAGTCGAGGAGAACGCATCTACTTTGTAGGCAGTGGACAGCCGCTTGCTTGAGAGTCACTGTACAAAGGTCTTCATATACTTATACACACCCTGCACAGAATAGCTGGCAGACCTGTTGTACATGAAAGGATGGGGAGTTTTCTGGGCGTTTTGCGTTGTATCTTATGAATAGCAATGCTGCCTTTTGCCTTCTCATTCAACTTGCACCTGTATGGAATCTCCTGCGTTTAATCGTACATGTGGCCGGACCACTTATATGAACTGTCTACTTGGGGGCAGATAGCTTCGCGGGCGCATCTGGGACCTTGACATCTTCGAAATTGTCTTGACCAACGGCGTTAAGCGTATACCAATCTAGACCACGTTAGCGGAGGATGATAATCACACAAGAGTCTCTCTCTCTGCATACATATGCTTCCAACAACAGCCAAAAGACCAAGCCCTGTCACGGCATTCTTGACAAGATAGGGCCGTCGTGCTCGTACAAGTGCAGGGCCCTGTCGTAGGCGGCGATCGTAGTATGTTGAGTGCGGACTGTTTCAGAGTCATAATCAGTCCACTTGAGTGAAGACTGTTATTGAATAAACAAACCTGGTAGGCATTTTGGATTGTCGAGTTGTTAATTATTATGAGAGTTATCCTTCACCAGATCGCGATGCAATTGAGGAGGGCCAATTGCTTAAATGTTGCGAGATTTGGTTCTACCTCGAATGTACTCTCAGTGAATGTTGATGCGCCTGTACTGAGGTAGGTAAGAATATTTGCGGCTAAATATCGGCCGGAGGATGACCGTGACGTCTAAGGTGAACTTTCCTGAGGTGGTAGGTACCTAGGTAGTTCCAGGTTCTTTGTGGAGCTTGTTGCAAGGGTCTGTTTCCGTTTCCACGTCCCATATTCTTTGCTTTCGCGTCGCCAGTTCAAAGATTCAGGTCTGAGATATATCAACCCTAACAGCGACAACGTGGAACGAATCCCGGACGTGTATTACGACGCCACGGCACGCGCGACTTCCGATCCTTTGATGAAGCTGAGTGGTTGATGCAAAGCATGCACAGCTACAAAGCTTAGCCTAGTCGCGCGACCACGGTTCAAGAGCCGCATCGGCATCTTCATCTACGAAAACCACTTCATTGCGCACTGCAGGCAGCCTACAAGTTCATTATCCGCCGACACCTACCGCCGCGACCGAGAATTTGTCCAACATATTATGGCGACGAATCTTTCTGTGTCGGACCAGATCCGGCAGCTTGATGATGCACGAAAGTTGGTTCTGGGAGATGTGAAGTATTATCCCAGTGTTGTCAAGGGAATACTGCCTATCATCGGACCAAGTGCAGCGCTCGAGCTGCGAAGATGGGGCGCCGAGTTTCTGGCTGAAGCTTTTTCGACGCCCGCTCTACCAAATGGAGAAAAGGAGACAATGCAACCTTATGTTCTACCAACATTGGAGTCTATGCTCGAAAATGAGCGTGAAGATCCTCAAGTTCTGCGAAGTGTGATCCAATGCGTTGCCAGTATCTATCCCTTGGCGATGAGATGGATGTATGATGAGACTGCCCTGCGAGATGCAAGATTTAGCTAATGTGACTATGTAGCATCAACAATGGATACGACACAATCACTTGGGAAAGAATGGTAGCTGTGAAACAAAAGGTCCTAAGGATATGGGACAGTGCCAGACCTACCGTGAGAATCTGTTGCATCAAGTTCGCGCAACGTGTAGTTCTGGCACAGACAGCGGCGACGGGTTCTGAGCTACGAGTATGAGTCAGTGATCTAGATAAATGGGGATGTCGCTAACGTATGGAAACAGTATGGTGGTACTCTGGATGTCTCGCTGGATAAAGTCCCTCCAAATCACCAGTCACTTGATCCTCGGAACTTGGAAGCTGAAGCATCCGGGCTCCTGGACCGAATGTTGGCAACTCTGCAGGAGAGCAGGTAAGATAATCGCTTTTGACTGTAATTGCCCATGTAACTAACTCTGCGCGAAACTGCAGCGATGCTCTGCTCGTAGACGCAACGTTGAACTGCATGTCTATCCTCGTGAGGACACGACCAGAAACCTCGAACCGGGTCATCAATGCACTTCTCAACTTTAACCCCCTCAAGCTCGCAAACTCTCCACTAACCCCCAAGACCCGCGTCATGATTAGATCTATGGAGAAGACAACTCGAATGTTGCTCATCCATCTTGTGAAGCGAGATCCCAACAATCCAATGTCTCCTAGGATACACCAGCACGTAGAACGCATGATGCGTACCATGGCAGAATTTTTTGACGATTCTGGACGGAAACGTCCCCCCGAGCCAGCACCACAAGAAGCCTACGACGCCAAACGACCGCGATTATCCCCAGCACAAATTCAAATACCACCACTCGGCCCTGGCCCTCACAGTCTGGCAGACGTTTTCACTCTCATCGACAACACTGCTCTCAAAAACTTCGATATCTCGCAAGTTCCCGCTCCTTTAGTCGCCAGGATCGCTGTCACCACACTGTCGAGACTCGACCCCCAGATATTATCTAAAGCAGTCGATGGTATTCGTGGCCGTCTCGACGCCCTAGCCAATGCTCCGGCTCCCGAGTTAAATCCGAACACCGCCCCGTTGGGTGTAGAGGAAGATGATGATGACTATGAGCCTGATTTCTACCAGGCTGAGGACACAGAACAGATCCTCAACAAGCTAGATAGCTCACCCATGCATGATGCACCAGCATTGGATGATGGCCTTGCACTGAAGTCATTCCATCTTCACCAGCCTAGCGCTCTAACCCCAGAAACGGCATTGACAGCAGGCAACGGAACAGTCACCCGGGTGATCGAGATGATGAAGTCACTAGAAGACCCAGCCAAGAAGAGCAAGGCTGGCTTCAGCAGATTGGCAGCCAGTTCTGGTAATCGGGATTCTTGGATGACAATACTGGCACGACTAGCAACTCGCTCTGTGGCCGGCCTCGAGGAAACCTCTATCAAAGAAGAGGGTAGCTCATCAGCACCCCAGTCTCTCAGCAACAATATTCGCGATGTTTTATATTCCTATGTGATGGAGGACTTCCGAAAGCATATTGATGTGGCGGTCTCATGGCTCTGTGAAGAGTGGTACAACGACAAACTACAACAGAACAAGGGCGGCGATCGACCCTTGTACTACGAAAAGTGCTGCCTGCGTTTGATTGATGGTTTTTTGCCATATCTGCACCCTCAGGACAAAGTGTTGACACGATTCTTGAGTGAAATACCCGAGCTAAACAAGAACCTCCTGTCGCGCGTGAAGCACATGTGTCGCGACCCCAGCGTTGTTCAGCTCGCTTTGACAAGTCTTTTATACTTGGTCATGATGCGGCCACCTGTCAAAGAGATTGCACTGGACACAGTGCAAGATATCTGGACCGAATGTAAGTCGAATTGGAGCATCGTCTCATGATAGTTGCTGACCCGTCACTAGTTGAAGAATCAAGACCTATGGCAGGCAAGTATTTGACCAAATATCGGCCAACTTTCATGGAGTCTGCACGAAATGCCGCCAGTGATTCTGGACAGTCTGCATCGCCTGCTATTACCGCTTGAAGCGGGCTGCTAGTTTTAGCACCGAAGTCATGATGGATCGCTTAATGGAAAGTGCAACGATACGCGATTGTCACTTGATCTAGTTGTATCAAAAGATGTACATCGTAAAGATGACGGGTGGAGTTGCTCTAGCCACAAAACCCGGCTAGCAAAGGAATGGCGCGACGTTACTTTTCAGGCACACTAGCTACAGAAACAGAAGGCCTGGAGTGGACAACTGTCTCAGGATGACAGAAACTGAACCACGGAATGAGGCATTCAACGGCGTTAAAGGGCAGATACAGGATTGAAATACCAGTCGATGATGGGGAGTGGAACGGCATTGTCTGTTTCGTTACAAAGCTGTAAAACAATTTATGGGGCGCGCATCTATCGTTACACGCAGCCAAGCATGGTTTTGGGAAGAAGATAAGACGTCTCGATGACAGACCTGGTTTGATTTGTCTATGGCAAGACATAGTAATCTTGTCTCAAGTATCATTTTGATGATGAAGACCCAGAGCCGCCATTCTTATAAAGTTAAAGATGGACCTTTGGCCATGAGAGAAACGGCCATAGGTACCAACGCTGAGCTAGGGGAAGAAATGTAAACATCGGATTGCGTGTTTTGTGCTATGATGGAGGTTGATGTTGCTGTGCCATCAGGAGAACATGGTTGTTGGGGTATATAGTACGTACTATAATAGTTATGGGTGGTTCTTAATGAGACCCGTGACGTTGGTATTCTCTCAAGTCCTCCTTCAGATATGCATGAATCGCTTTTTGTTTTGTTTGTTACTTCTCTCGCGATACTGATCGATACCGATGCTTCCTTAAATTCGATCGATGCATGTCAATATTTACCTTTTCCGTCCCTCCAACCACCTCAACGGTAGGCACCTTACTGTAACGGCACAAACGGGGACCAGACGGGAGCCAGCGGGAGCCAACACTATCACGAGGTACGTACTGCTGAAGATCAAAAAACCCCAGCAAGTTCTTCCCTTCAGAACAAAAACAAAGAAAGAGACCCTTGTCCCCCGTTATTATTAGTGTGGGTTAATTTACGTCTGTGTTTACGTTGCGTACCCAGTCATTTGTTCTTAACATTGCAGCAAGAGCGTTGCCTCACTTTCTCTGCTTCCTTTCACACTGCCTTGTATTTGTTTTGTTGCCTTGATGCTGATAAGTTACTCCTTTTTATTTGTAGCATTGACCAACCAACCAATACCTACTTCGACACAAAAGGATCATACTGCTTTAGATACATGAACTAAAGTCAATTCTGTCAGTCGTTGCAATGCGAAATCGTCTTCATAAAAAGGATTTCTCAATTCACAAAGACACAGCCAACGGTATGTTCAAAGCTTGAGCTGAGATTGGTCCTACATGCTTTGTTAGATATCCTCATATTACTTACTGTCTATGCACTTAACTACCACCTGTCAATGCCTCATTATCCACTCGAAACAGCTCCCCACACCTTCAACTGGGGCGCAACTGTACAATTCTCGTCCCGTTCCATCCTATCTCCTGCTCGTCTCGTTTGGTCTGTCTGGCTTGATTTGACCTGACGTGACTGGGCTTCTCACGTCAGCCTTGTCCTCTTTTCCACACTAGCGACTTTTCTATTTCGTTTTCCCTCTTCACTGCATTCATTACCACTTCTATGAAGCAGCGACTTGCTAACGCCAACCTATTCTTGTTCAGCCGCCGCCATAGTCGCAAGTAAATCCACCGAACCACATGCTCCTCCTTTGGACGAGGAAAAGACCTTGACTCCCGTTTCTACCGGCGCCATCAACAGCATGAAAGCCCGGAGCCCTGCCTCCTATAAACCGGCCGTCGCCAGGTCCAGCACAATTAGAAGCGTCCGGAGCTTTGAGGGCTCCGAGTCCAGCCCCGAAAGCAAATACAGCAATTTCTCCAGTAGCATAAACAGTACCACAAGCGCCCTGTCAAACTCCAACTCCGATTCCAAATTCCACAACCAGACACACCTCAAATCCAAGACCGAACACGACACACATACAACGACACCGTCGCGCTGGAGCACCGGTGCTGCGCGCGTGGTTGAGCCTACTCCAGATCCAGATAATTCCGCCATGTCAGAAAACGTTGAAGCGCCAGACAGTCAATGGGACTCGACAATAGGCAAAGCCGGTCTAGGAAAGACCGGTCGCGTGATAAACAAACTTGTCAGCGACAACGAGGCTCTGAAGCGCGACATAAAGATTGAGCGCCTAAAAGCGGACGAGGCCAAGCAAGCGGCCAAGTTGGTTGAGGACAAGCTCGAACGTATGGTCAACGATTATGAGAGCCGACTACTCGAGGCCAATGTTACTAAGACACTGCTGGCTCGAAAAGAACGCCAGGTGGAGACCTTGCAAACAACCGTCGAACTAGAGAAGAAGAAGGCTATAGACGCTCTCCATCGCGAAAAGAGCTGGAGGGAGGAGATGGATAAGACGAGAAAAGATGCAACGACCCAAGTCGAAGAAGCAACTAGCTATGCGCAGTTGATGGAGGGTCGCTATAATGCCATCTCGTCCCACTGGCAGGACCAAGGAGAACAAGTCAAACGAGCCGTCTCCAAGATGAAATCCGAGATCGACCAACTCAATGAGGAGCGGCGAGCTGACGACGACAAAATCCAAACACTAAGAGATCTGTGCGACCAGCAAGATAGCAACATCAAGCAACTTCGACACGAAAAGGAGGAGATTGCTCGTATGTTTGAGGAATACAAACAGAGCCAAGAACAAGGCCTCAAAGATATCAAGAACAACGCCAGAAAGCGAGAAGATGAGCAAGAGGCTTTGCTAGAAGCTTCTAGGGAAACTCTCAACAAGCTGAGATGGGCGCTGAATGTTAAAGAAAACGTTAAGGGCGCGCAATAAGAATAGCTAACATTGTTGCGCTGCTACCCGTCAAACGAGTTGCGGTGTCCGCAGCTCACTTATTTGGCAAGCTACATACATCTCCCTGCATGTGCGATTTGATCGGCATTTACCTCTCGTTGGCGAGTCGACTCCCCAGTTCCTTGACTTTACGCCTACGAACACTTGATGACCATCGCTACCTCGATACCACTCCTTGTATACTCTGCTCTTCTGCTCTTTAGACACATTGCATGGCCTGGAAACTTACGCTGGATTTGAATTTGTCTTTTGTAACCCGTCTCGGTTACTTACATAACACTGGGAAAGGACGTGCCGAGGTGTTTTAGGTGTTCGGGGTTTCTTTTTGGGCTGTGCCGATGCTTGATGCTTCACAATCGAGAAATAGTGATATATTCGGATATAGATGTGTTTTCATTCCAGGGGAAACAAGCTGTAGGCAGGGAAAAGAAAACAAACCGGAACATCAATTGGGATCTCTATAGAGTGCCTGGTTAGACACTAAACAATCACATTTATCTGAATATTCTGTTTACCGAAGTTGGCATTGCATCCATCAAGCTACGATGTTGCTGGGGTCTCATACTCTATGCCTCCTTATTCACTTTCAACAAATACAATTACCTTACTTAACAGGCCCCTTCTAAGTCATTTCTAAAAAGAATTCAGAGGTGTTAGAGGTGAACATCTATATAACTAACTTCCCTGTTGCTGCTCATGAATTGCAGGCTTTGCTCAACACACTCGCGGGGCACATTACCTTCATGATGCAGTGCTCGCAGTGTCAGTCATTCATTTTTCCCCTCACCACCCGTCAGGGAGGAGTGTATTTCATGGCAGTGAGTCACAGAGCGTTGTTCTTTTCGGCGAGGCAAAGAAAGGCAGTTGCACTGTTTGCACCTGGCTTAGCCGGGGGAGGCTGCCGGTTGCCGTGTAGGTAACGGGAGAGCAGTGGCGGTAGTTTCCTCCTTTTATTCCTGTTTGTTTAGGCAGGTATCTGCCCTCATATTAAGCACATCTCCCATCTCCGAGTTTCTCTCTCTTCTTCTTCTTCTTCTTCTTCTTCTTCTTCTTCTTCTTCTTCTCTCTCTTCTTCCTCTTCCTCCCTCCACCTTCCTTCCAGTTTTTCACCTCAGCTTCGTCCTTCGCATCAATCTTCCTCTTTTTCTCCTTACTTTCTCAAGGCAACAGTTCATGCCACTGTGTCATTGAAAACGATTGTTTCCTTCCTTTACACATGCTCGACCACTATTCTGTTCGTTATTTGAACCAAAATACCACTCTGTTTTGTATCGTCCGGCGTGTTAGCGTTACGATCTACGCTGAAGTGTCCAGCAATCTTCCTCAAATCCTCAACCACGCCTTGTTACGTGAGTATACATATCAGCATAGATGCAAAATCGTTTATTCACTAGTCGCCTTAGCACCTTCGTGTCACAGCCATGGATATTGTAGAGTTCTACGTATCTTGCAACCCTCCGTTACTCCCTAAAGGAGTGGCGCTGATATTTGCGAGTGTCGAGGAAAGAAAAGATGACCTTGTAAGTATTGAAAGCTTCTCCAAGAATTCTAATAACCTCCCTTTTTTCAATTTAGGGAATCCTTGAGGTCCTCTACGAACCTGAGATCCCTTGGTTTAAGCTCATTTCCCCAAAGGCTTCTCAACGCGAAGTCTCAGATTGGATGTACTCTCAACTAGAGGCGCTAATAGAATCAGAAGCTGATCGTGTTATACGATATGAGGACGAAGATGACCTCAGTGCATCTGCCATTCAGCCTGATATTGAAGTATTGGTCGAGGAACCACACATCATTGCCTTTCCTTCTCTCCAAACAATCCCGAAACACATCCGCAATCAATATGACGCGTTCCGGTATCCCGACACTATCAAGACTTTGCCCTACAAAACAGTCTGGCGAGTTCCCGAATCATCTGGAGTCACTATCATGCAGATTCTCTCGAATTACGAGTCCTTGGGATCTGTTTCGCCCTTCGGCCCAAGCATCGACAGCCTCCAAGTTCTTACGAAATGTGTCATTACATATAATTTCCAGGGTTCCTTACTATACATCGGCAGCAGTGAAAGCGAACAAGCACTAAGCGTTGCAATAAAAAAGCTTGACACTCTTGCCAAATTTATGGTATTTCCTACGATCACGTTGTGTCCCTTTCTAATAAGCTTAGGATGCCCCCTTGCCCCCTACCGCCCATATGATCTTTACTGAAACTTCGAGCTTCGTTACACTCTGCTACCGATACATGACACATACCGGACTATCCAGATTGACTTATGTTGGTTCCGCCGGCACCGATCAAAGCGAGGATCAGGAGTACGCATCGATCGCTAGTGCAGTATCTTTGAGAATCGAGTCTGTTAATCGGTACCGGCAACCTATACCCGATCGCGTCAAATATCCAACTACAGAGCCCGGCAACTTGGCAACTTGGCAACCAGAATTTCACCTCTTCTCTGGGTATTCATATGGAAATAAACGGTCTGGTACCATAGCTGTTAATGAGAACAAAAGACCCCAACAGAAGGGCCAGCACCAAGAATTGGAGAGCATCGACAAAACCACCAGCCCTCAGAGAAACCGCAGTTGCAAACATATCAGCACTATCAGCACTGCAGACTTACCACAAGTTCAAAAGTGCTTAGAAGCTCCCAGGTACCACGCTCGAATTCACAAGGAAATCACTAATTGGCTCTACAGCATCGAGTCCAGCGGAGATGGTGACCATCTGAAGCCACCCTCATTCCCGATAGAGGACAATGGAGAGCAAGGCCAGGGAATAGCAACAGACTTACCATGTGACTCATGTCCCGAGATATCGCGAAGTATTGACGAACTACGGGAGCCTCGGTTTGTTAACACTAAAGACGTCCCTCTTATGGAGGGCAAGATCAAACCTCAGATACCGGAATCAGATTACCAGGCTTCTTTAGGCCAGATTTCGTTGGGCTTGGACTCGCCAGAAGACAGCCTCAACCTCCTCAATTTTCCCAACCCTTTCGGCCCGCAGGCTAATGCTACAAGGGATTTGATGGACATTAATGATGGCCCCATCACAACTCCTGCGCTTATGGATAACATCCCTTTACACGGTCGCGGTAACAGACTTCAGACTGCATCGGAGGACCAAGTTGTTCATTCTGAAGTCAAATTCGGCAAGAGAAACCATCAGGAGAAAAGACTTTTTGATACCATGAGACAGAAAGCTGCCTCTGGGCTAAGCTGGGCCAACGTAGCCTCAAAGAAGAAAGAAGAGAAGCGAGACGATAAGCCCACACTCGGACTGAACGCGCCTGTCACAATCATCCCTGACAATAGTTTTGCAGCTTGGATTTCAGCAACGCCAACATCTGAGGTTATTGCCAGCCTCAGCCATATCCCGCCCAAGCAGAAAGAAGAGCAGGTCAAGGACAGGTCAAATTCAACTGAGAAACTCAAGCCTGACCCGATCCCACAGACCTTCCACATTGCTCCAGGAATGGACATGCCATCGACGGACCATATGGAGTATAGCGAGATTCTGTCACAGGCTGAGAGCAAGCTCAGGACGTTGGTCGAAGTTCTACAAATAGTCCCAGGGAAAGTGAGCATTCAAGCTCAATTTGGGCGGCTTTGCCGCAAAGACACATTTCCTGCTTTGGTCTACAACGGTCAAGCGCCATCGTGGGCTGTTAATAAAACCGCTGAGGCTCTCAACACTGAGAATCCGCATATGGGGTTTTATCCCATCCTCACAACAAGCGGGGCAGAAGCAAACACAATCCCTCAAATGTTTGGTGGCAGATCCCCATGGCTATTGGCGGAGAAGCGAGTTTACTACGAATTCTACTGCGTTGCTGAGAAGACCCTTGAGGCTGTCGTGGAAGTTGATGCCGATACCTTCCAGCATCAATACTTCTCCCCGGCGGCTGAAGTCTCAAAAGCTTTCGTTCATTGCACTCGGCGAGCATGGGATGTCAAATTTTCTGTCTCCCGCATGTATATGGAGGGGATGGCCGATGATATGGAAGAGTTTGCTGCATCATTGGTGCGCTCCTTGAGTATCGAGTGAGTCACTCAGCTTAATCATTTGTTATGGTGTCAAACTAATTTCTTAGAACGAATGAGATGGGAGAGCTCGTGATCAGTACCGAACCAAGGAGCACCTCGAATTTGAGCGTTGATAAGGTCAGAATATGTCACGAAGTCCGATACCGAAATGGAGGGGCGGGACCTAGCTGTCTCAAGGTTACTATGATACGAAGGGTTGAGAAACTTCCTGGGATTCCCAGAGGAACTTATCGGGGTCAGTCAGTTCCAGTAACACCCCCCGGCAATGGACAGCCTGGTCAGTGGTTCGAAACAAGCATTTCATCCATGCGAGCAGAAGAGATATTCCAAGAGAACATGGGTCTAGAATTCGGCGATAAAACACATTGGACGCCAGAAATCCTACAGCACCAGGGCGTTTTCAGAGCCATCTCTGAGCCTGCACTGCAAATGGTCAGCCAGATGGACCATGTCGGCGATTCGAACTCCAACGGACAAGGCCCTCGCACTGATCGACAATCGTACAGTGCTGCTCAGGATTTAAAGGACCGGCAGAAAGGAAAGTACTTTTGGTGAAATGCTACAGGATGATGTTTGATTCAACACGCGGAAATGGAAGACATGGATTGAAGTATGAAGTATGAAGTGTGATGGAGATGAAATGGATGGATATCGGAGTTGCTGAACACCTTAAGTCAAAACTTTGAGCTATTATAAGATCGCGAAGGCAAATTACGTAATTCTGTACCTCAATGCGTCACCACTGTATCCCTATCTGAAACACTTTGAGCAAGTTATGCCAGCCTCTAAATTCGTGACCAGCCAACATACGCGATGGTATTCGGTGTTGTTTCAATTACCAAAGCTTACATACGCTTCATATTAAAGGCTTTAAATAACACGGACCTAGGGCTTGCGAATCCTGTTCATATAAACTGTCGGTAAGACATTCTTATTAGTGTTGATACCTCGAGCTTCTTTTGTGCACTTTGATCTGCATCATAGAAACTCGCATTTACAAGTCCTTGTATAAGAAAAGATATACACCGCCTTGGAGGCATCCAGTATAAAAGCAAAGCATGGCAGTGTTTTCAAATGCATAACTACCTGCTTTTGAACTTGCAAAATCCTCCATGGGTAGATACCAGAAAAAAACAGGAAAAAAAAGAAATGATGTGATTTCGGGCCTCCCCCGCTCGGCTCGGGCCGTGATTCCGATCTACACGAGGGATCTCGTGGTTTTCCAGCTGGAGAACTCTAATGTCGAACTGATCCCTAGTTTCATGTAGATAAAAACCAACTTACTAAGCTCTTAACTCTTGAGCCTAGGGTAGATTGGTTATTTGGCTGTATGTACCTATGGGTACGAATAGTAAGGGTGGTGTGGACATGGACTTTTACTCTGCTCACTTCAATATCTAAATGCTAGGATGAACCTACTCAATGGTGAGCTTAAGTTATCGACAATTGAAATATTCACCCATTTAGAGATCTTCTTGGGAAATAGGTCATCACGGTTATCGGAGCCGTCATTGACCATGTCTGATAACCAAGTTGCGAACCTCCTCTTCATACAAGTCAACGACTCCCCATGACCAAATCATGGCCACTGTCTTGCGCGATCCAGTCCAGTACCGGTTCGGAGTCGGTTATGGAAACCGAGCTAGTAGTATGAGAGCTGGAATTAGTAATAAATGAATGACTTGCGAGTTACGTCATAATGGTATATGCCCCCTGTTGACGCCGTTTGCATCGTTGCGATGGGTTACCGACCCATAAGTATGGACGTGGGCCATATCATCTTCCCATGACTGATGGAATCTATAGCAGAAAGCCTCTTCTTGCAAGGGCCAAGTTCGTAGGGTCGCGGATCTATGTATTAGTAGGCTGCTCAAGCATGCAATACATCAGCGTTGAGAGGCTCGTTGAATATCGTGGGCTCTCAAAACTGATTCAGGCCGCCATAAGTAAAATCAGGCCGTCTTAGAAAGTCAGCTAGACGGTATGTGCGATATGTGGTGAGGTTGTTAAAATCAAACACATGACGATAGTGGATGTTTGTTTCGCTTCGATTAAATACTAAATTCCTTCCCAACTCTTCCCTGGATGTGATCAACACAATTCCCGTGAGCTTCTCTATAGTCTTCTAGCATGGACTTGCATAATATATTCGTTCAGGCCATGGGGGGAATCGCTCAACTCCTAGCGTCAAAGTAATCATGTTATACTTCGTTTCGCAGCCGTATCGCCAAAGTCTATCCCCCAGCCCCGCTTCCGTAGTTGTATTCATAAGGGGAGGTGTGTCAACATCTTCCCTCGTTTCGTCTAATCGTCCAGTTGGTAGACCAAGCGAGCAATATTCCAGCACCAGTTCGCCGTTGAGTCTATCTTTTTCATGTCGCGTAACCAGTCTAAATATACTGTCACAGTTTGGGAGGCTTCCACATCGAAGCGTTGCCCGCAAAGCGACGACCGGACCCGACTCAACATGGGGTGCTGCTGCGATAAATGTAACAGAATTAGAACACCCAGCAGATTCTGTGACCAGAAGAAAGTAATCGGCACGAGCCGTTTGTTGGTACATGGGGGTGATAAGGCAATGGGCCACTTAACGGAGGCTTTGAGACATTCGGCCGCACCTTCAGCATCTTCTCGCGTCATGCCCTCAGGGTGATGAAGAGCCTTGAAAATGCAGGGTCTGTGTATAAGGTATTTGTTGTAGCTGTATCGTGTTCGGAGAAGTGCAGTTTGTATGTCGGCAGCGAACGGATACGTGGCTGGTGGGGTATCAAGATCCGGTGTAAACATGTAATTGCTCTGGATAGATTCTTCCGTATATACGTCACCAAAGGAATTGTGTGAATGATCCGCGAATGCCACATCCTGGTTATCCTGCCATCTAAGATGGCTGGGTAGCATGCCCCTCCACTGGTCTAGCTGTGCGTCGAGTTGTTTCATAACAGCTCCGGTCCCGGGACTCGAAGAGATGTAGGGAGCGAACCCCGCAAAGGGTAGAGAGGCATTTGTGCCAAAGGCTTCAAGGCATCATTAGTGTGCGGTTGCTAAGACTGCCAGTGCATAGTTATTTCGACGTACTCTTACTGAGAACAGAATGGAAATTGGCCGAGAGCCTTCGGAGAACGATTTGAGAAGCGAAATGCTCATGGAAGTGTGTTTGTTGATTGACGATATAGTCCTCGTCAGTCATCGGTCCACTAAAGTCAGGGAGACCAATCGATTCCTCCAGCTTTTCAAGCCCAGTCAGGGGTAGTCCGAACTCCATATGGAAACACCTGTCCTTATTGTTAATATGCCTTCTCATGTGGTTATCAGTTACCTACGTTTCCATGATTGAACAGTGCCAGAAGGCTCGCTTGACCAGATCTGTTTGGGGGCCGTGTAGTTCGTCAGGTTTGCTATACATATAATATCAGAATTATGCTTCGTTGGTTCATGACGATTGTGCCTCCCACCTCGTTATTAGACCTTGGCAGGCCAAAGACGCATACACATTCATCCTCCAACATTCCTGGCAGATCAGTTAGAAAGGGGTATTGGGGTGTGGCACAGGTACCGACTAGAGCTTGTCCGCAGCTTGAGTAGTAGAGCGAAGCAAGTGTCAACATCTGCACATTTTCCAGGCTGACTTCGCTCATAGCAAACCCCATCCTTTTCCGTGCCTCGTTGAAATAAGCAAGACCAGGTGGCCGATCGATAGTACCTCCCTTGATTCCAGATGGTCGCTGCTTGTAAGCCGAAATTGGCACTTCTGATGTGGTGAGCGCCACCTCTCCAAGAGCAAAGACAAGTAGTACAAGGGATGAAAGTGCTCCCTCTTGGAATCCATTGTTGATTATTGAACTCAGTATGTTCGAGTTGAACCACTGTCTATCCAAGATAGGATGAAGCATGTTAATGACATCGAAATAAGCCTTGCTTAGTCTTTGCATGGTCTCCCAGTCCACACTTGGGGGGCTAAGATTGAGAGTCGACGCAGAGCCTGAGAGGTGCAGGGGTATCTGCAGGGTGCTGTTACTTGGTATCCCTACCGGTTGGAGTCCGTCGGATGGCAGAGTAACGTTTGAGGCACGAAGCCCTCTCGGAAGTGCAGGAATCTCGCCCAAGGCGGATGGAGCCTTCTGGCCAAGGCTTTCGAACATCTGGCGCACAACGGGCCATTCTGACATCTTAGACACAGACGAGTCGTAGCGATAGCCACCTGTGTCACGGTTGGGCGTTGGACTTGTAGGATGGTTGGGTAAGGATGTGCCTGGAAGAGGATCGTGGGAGTCGGGATCCACCAGTAGCGGCGTGTTGGTGGAATAAACGGCTGGAGGTTGAGTAGTGGTGAAGAGGGGAGGAGTCGTATTTTCCCGTTGACCAAGGTTGTCAATCTTACTTTCGACAGTCTTGAGGCGGTCTAGAATCTCAACCAGAGTTTTATCCTTCCTATGGGCGGAGTTTAGCAAATTGCAGTTGTGTTGAGAGAGCAGCCCAGGCAACGACGACAGCAACGCCATATTCAGGTCAAGCTCTGCATCCTCGCCGCTTTATCAGGCTCCCGTAGTAACATACTTTGTTGGTTGGGGTTCTCGGTATCGGCATTCGAGCTTGAATCTCTGGCATGTCCCGCACTTTGGCCTTTGTTCATCACATCTTTGTTTTCGGTTGCGGCACGTCTCACAAGCCTGGGTCGTTGTTAGTCACTTGGTTCGGCAGTGGAACACTCAAATTGATAGCATGAATTGAGGAGAGAATAGGAAATATATCAATAACACAGATATCCAAAGCAACTGGAAGCTACGAATGGAATCCGAGATTGATATTGACAGAAAACGTCGAAACGAAAGCGAAAGAGGTGAAGGAACGACAGACAAAGGCATTGGGCTCCTGATTCAATGGCATGGCAATCAAGTTCAACATACCTGAGCTGCAATGGCACCGCGCTCTTTTCGATTACTTTGCGGCCCAGGTCCTGGAGAGAGGTTGCTGGATGAGGATAGTCCTGGATCCATAACTAGAAGTGGCCGTATACCCCCATGTGACTTTGAGGAAGCAGTGTTTGGGAAACAGCAGCTCTAAAAAGCTGGCTAAAGTAAACTGAGTTCCCGGGTGTAATCGGTAGGCTCCATTGAGTTAAACGCCCCTCGAGACGAAGGCTGGTAGAGCGTTGAGGTATCGGTGGCTGTCTGTAATCGGGAAGCGAACAATGTCGCGACGATTTCGTGAACTACCTGGCGTGGGTGGGAATAAAATAATGAGGGGCAGGACAATTAGAATGCACACACAAGGGAACTGGATGTGGGCGACGGTGAGGGAAGATTGGGGATTAAATTGGGTACTTGATGACGGTTCCTGAGATGCAGTGACGAAGTTTAGATCAAGCTGCGTCTTAATCCAATGTGCAGGGGGATATGGGCTTTAATAGCAACGGGAAAGCTAGAGGAGAGGCCGCCTTGTAGTTGGGATTTGAGAAGGCATATCTTTAAGAGAGAGTTTTTGAGAGCGCACGAGAGAAGCAAGGGCGCGGAAAAGATTCTCAAAATGGGACTGGCAGGATGTGAACAGAACTCGACCGGAGCCAAGCCCGGCTCCGACAAGAGACGAGGGGAACAGATACAAGACCTTGACTTGAGTGAAGTCGAAGCTTGTCAGGTTTCGGTGCTAGAAGCAATTGGAAATCCGTCGGTGCGGCCAAAAAGCGCCCATTTGAACAGCCAGTGGGTGGTGTGAGGCAAGGAAAATGGAGGGTATCAAGATAATCCAACGTCCTGTCCCATCTCGCCATGTTTATGAGGAGCCTAGCACCACGCGGCTGATGCACGGTACCATACACTCCTCGAGGCCATACCGAACCGTTAATTGCACCACACCGTCCGAGCTCAGTAGCCCACCATGGATGGATGAATGAAGCAAGCTTGAGCCGCCCGATGAAGTTCCCTTCTTGACGACCCTGTGTCTGCTGCATCCATGCCGGCGGACGTCATTGCCGGATCTCTTAACGGGCCGGGGGATCGAGCTCCTCTCTCCGGCGTTGGTTCCCTCATGACAGCTTTCTAGATCCAGAGCCCACACACACCCGATCGATGCGTGCGCACACACACCAGACATCTAAATTGACCAAACCTGCGGCGAACAGCGTTAGAAGCTCTGGTTTTCTAAAGGCACGCTCCCCTTGGTTTGGCGTCACGCCACCATCACCACTGCTGCTGCTGCTGCTGCTGCTGCTGGGTACCTAGTTAGAACGTGATCGTCCATAATCTGCACCAACCATCCGGAGCTGGGACTAAGTGACCACTCTCCTGGGGACCTTTTGCATGGAGTAATGCTTGGCCGTCGACCTCATCACCCCTTAAGCAGTTGCGACTACTGCCATGACTGGTTGAGCTGGCTTGTGACTGGTCATCATCTTTCCCGCCCTGTTTAGCGTACGCTATGCGACAAAAGAAAAGCGGTATATTTCGCAGCAAATATCTTATTCTTCACAGCCATGCGTGTGTCTTGTGCCTGACCTGGCCTGGATTGGCTATGATGCTTGAGTAAAGGGTCCATTGAGGCGTCGTTTTGTGTCGCGTTAAGCCGATGAATGCATACCTTCATTTTTCCTACTAGGTACCTTTGAGACTGCAACAACTGTGAGCTGGATCTCAACCCTCGTGATAGGAATGGTTTAGCCGTAGTAACCCTTGGCTGCTGTTCGAATACGGCAGTGTGCCACAATCCCAGTCATTAGAGCTCATTCGTTGATGGCAATTCGTCAAAGAGCCATTCCGAATTAGCATTTGGCATCTATGGGCATTCTCGAAGTCCGATGCCGTGTTGGAGGGGCGGTAGGGGTTGTGCTAGGTTGGGGAATAGCCTTCGTGGCTTGCCCTAAATGTGAGCTCTCCCAGCTCGTAGTCGAAAACTGACCGCCGCCGTATATTCCCCTAATTATCACAGTGAAATAGTTCCATTCATCACGAATATCGAAGACATTCGGAGCAAGTCCTTCTCTAGGCACTTATGCCGGTGTAATAAGGCTGAGCTCCTGCAGTGTCCTGAGTTGGCAGTGATCGACAGGCTCATGGCTGCTGAAATGACAGAGGCAAAGACTCCCAAGATCTGTCTTTTGATTAAACGAGATCAGAGCCGCAATATGCAGGGGATCGGAACCCAAAGCCAGCGCTGAACCAACCATGGTGTTGTAAAGAGGGCTTAATATCGATTATCGAGCTCTCCTCAGCTGGGCAAGGTATCATGAGCAAACAACTAGTTTGGCCGATCACTCATCCAATTCAAGGTGGCAGCAAAATGTTGCAACTTGTCTTATCACAGCCCAGCGACTAACATGAGCGACCAATGAACAACTGATCACCCAATTGCGCCGGTCGTTGCTGGCTTCCAACACCTAGGTAATCAAATTGACGTCCCTGATGAGGGCAGAGCTTTGGAGACTGCTGAACCGAAACGACTTATGATAGATTTACCTGCAGGCACCCTTGCTTGGATATTCGCGAACTGTCAAGAAGTAACTTTTCCCTGGAGGAGAAAAGACTAGTACGTTACTTTTGCTGTGTTGCTTTGATCTATCCCGCCGAGATATTCTGATATGGCTTACCCAATGAATGAATGTCAAGAAGTAACCACTCTACAACAGGACGAAGCAATCCACTGCCAGCCTTGGCAAGTTAGTGCTTTGGTGACAACGTTAGGTCATACTGAGAGAGGGTGTGGAGTTAACCAACACATCGATCAGTTCAGTGTTCCTGAAGTCAATTCAGTAAGTTTGCTCCTGATAAAGTAAAATATAATTAATCCAGGTACGGAGACGGCGAGACATTTGGCTACCATGCGTAGCTGCTCACTTTCGCATCCAAGCTTCTGCAGGCGAGTAAAATGCTGTCGAGCTGGATTCCTATCGGAGAGGTCGAGACATGGCTGAAGGAGTCTCCGAATAAACGACCTCAAGATTCAGCAAGGGATGATCCATGGGGCTGTCTGTGGGCTGCCCGAGACAAGGGTGATGCCACCCATGCAATGCATGCCCAGTGATCCCCGCAACGGCGAGCTAGTCTTGAAACTGGCAGACATGGCTGCTGGTGTCTGGCTACTGATTAACAAGAGCGAAAATGATGGGATGAAAAGAGAAATCCGGGATACCAAGTGAAAGAGATCATCATCATTCGTCATTATGCTGAAGTGGGGCCTTGCAAAGTCTTGGCTTGAGCTGGTGATCTCTTTGACGCTTGCGGTTTGAGAAGAGAATAAGTCAGAAGTCGTATTCAGGCTGAAATGACTGTGTAAAAGAACAGTGAGGAAACCTAGGATCGACCCAATGTCTTGGTCGTACCTGCCAGACCCACAAGAGCATAAAGAACTTACAACGGGCAATTAGCATTTGAGTGGCCGTTGAACCGGCCACCTACGTAAGCAGCTCGGAAACCCCTTCAATGAAATGAACTAATACGTAGAAGTTACATAGCATGAACCCGTAAGTCGCTACTTCCCTGTAAGGTAGTTTATACTTTGAAATGGTCCCATATATTGTGGCAGTGATTTCGAAACTTGGCTTAACCTACGCGTTTTCAAGGGTCCTTTGATTTGAACAGACCAGACTCTTTGACCCATTGCCAGGAGCTCACCTGTTTCATTGGACAATAGCTGAAGACCCCAAAGAGACACCCACAACACAAGGTTCCAACTGGGGTGATGTTGACGTGCAGCAGCAAGAGATCAGCCTGATCATCGTTCGCTATTTCCACAAGCTCACAGTGCTCTAATACTGTGTTTGTGTTGACCTTTTGGACGAACACGATTGCCTTGCCTGAATTCCAGGTAGCAAATGGGAAGTCTAAAGAAGGTGCAACGTGGCCAGAATGTTGGATTCCGCCAAGAAACTGCTTCTGTTCGGCAGTTGAAGCTTCTTTCACTGTCGCGGTGCAGAGTATAGGGGTGATGAGCTCCACGACCCAAACTTTGAGCTCACTGTACCCCGGTAATTCAATCACGGCAATTGGAGAAGCAAGCGGAACCCTCGGTCCATCTCCACCCCATATTTACACGAATGCGTCCACTTCTGGTTGCTCGTGCTGATAGTCTCTAAAAGTATCGACGACTTGACGATACCATTTTGGAAGAAGTCAATTCAGCCAAACCCGTCGATTTGTCCCCGAGGAAAAGAATTTCCCACTGGGCGTTTTCCCCCATACCTCCTCGCCGCCCTTCACGATTGAATCGCGAGTGTTTGTGACCTCCACCAGAAGCGGAGGGTGGGTTTTGTCGCCGCTCCACTGTGCTGTCCCTCAGCCAAGCTCACTCCCCTGATCGGTACTCCATCTCTTCAAGATGCCTCTGGGGATCCTCGAAGCAAAGGGGATCGAGCATGTTCCTGGTGCGTACTTAACGTCACCCCCATACCGATATGGAGCACAAAACCGTCCATCGCCGATAGCAGAACACACACTTTTCAGGACATGACGAATTGACAGATTGCCTAATCCCATAGGCACAACGCAGTACTTTGATGATCCGTCTCGACCCCAGGTAGCTGGCGAGCATCATGGAAGCCTCAAGCGCGTACAAGTTGGGACCGAAACCATTATCCTCGTACGTATTGTCTGCCCTTGGGCTTGTTGCGCGTACGCCGGCTGACGTTGGCACGATCCTCAGATCCCTCAGCCTTCTGATGACCCAAACGATCCGTTGAACTGGTCGCTTTTGCGACGCGACCTGATTACCTTTCTACTCTGTTTCGCTGGTATTCTCGCTACCGCACTCGGCCCTATCCTCGCTGCCAATACGATCACAATCTCCCTGCTCTTCTCGAAGGACTTCACAAAGGTTGCCCTGTTGACGGGATATTTCCTACTGGGTTGCGGTGCTGGCGCTATTTTCTTCGTTCCGTCCGGCCGCATCTGGGGAAAGCGACATTTGTTCCTCATAGGTATCCTCATTCTTATCGCCTCCAGCGCGTGGGCCGGGTCTGTAGGAACTAATTATGGAAGTTTCATTGGAGCCAGAATTGTTCAAGGCGTTGGTTGCGCACCCTATGAGAGCTTACTCAATGCAGCTGTGGGTGACCTCTACTTTGTCCACCAGCGAGGAGTGAGAATGGCCTTTACGAACCTGGCGGTCTTCGGCGGTGCCTTCTTCACTCCCATCTTGGTGGGCAAGATCACTGATTCAATGGGATGGAAGTGGACGTTCTACTTCGTTGCCATCTTTCTTGCTGCTACGCTCCCGGCCATTTTCTTCTTCTGCCCCGAGACGGCATATCGACGAGAAGCCAGTCTGAACACTGACACTACCGGTGAGCTAGGAATAGAATTGACTACCAAGGATAAACGTCAAGCGCCGTCACCACAGGCAGAGTCTGGATCTTCTCGTTCTCCGGAGCCTACGCAGCACTCCGCTGGTTTCACCTTATTGCCTAAGTCCAATGCTCTTCAGCCCATCGGCCATTCTAATACACCTAAGAAGACCTTTCTTCAGTCGATTTCTCTGTTTGATGGCCGGAAGACGGATGAGCGATATTGGGTCCTTTTGCTACGACCGTTTCCCCTCCTCACTCACCCAGCATTTATCTGGGGCTGCTTGATTCAGGGAGCCATGATCGGCTGGACAGTATTCATCGGAGTTATTGTCGCCGCCATTTTCATAGGGTCTCCTTACTACTGGGATGAGGTTGATGCCGGCTACACTTACACGGGCCCATTCATCGGTGCCGTCCTAGGGTTTGTCTTGGCAGGTCTGCTCGCTGACACAAGCGTCAAGTACATGACCAAGCTCAACAATGGCATATACGAACCAGAGTTCCGCATTCTTCTTGTGATCCCCATGATGATTATTGGGGGAATTGGTTTATATGGGTTCGCCTTAACGGCACCTGGTGTGGTAAAAAAGGAATACTCATATGTCGTACCTTTGATCTTTTTCGGATTTGAAGTCGCAGGAATGGTCATTGGTGCTGTGGCCAGCTCACTTTACATTGTTGATGCCTATCGTATGTTTCTCTGGTCGTGTAAGCGACTGTCACTAACATCATGGCAGGGGATTTGGCCATTGAGGGCTTCACAATCATGATCATATTCAAGAACTTTTTCAGTTTCATCTTGACCTTCTTTGCCTACAATTGGATCAATGATGGTGGTATCGAACGAACAATGCTGGCGATCGCCTCGATTCAAGTGGTGGTATGCCTTCTCAGCATCCCTATGTGTAAGTCGGTTTCGATCGCGCGTTGGAGAAAATTCTGACTTGCTATAGATATCTACGGCAAGCGGGTACGAGCATTCTACTATCGCCATGATTTGCTTGATATGACTGGTCTTCGCTAGCTGTTTGAGCAGTTTCGAGGAATTAAGATGCTCGATATATCATGAGTTGGTTAAAAGCAACAGATGCGTTTCTAGAGTACCCAGGGTTGGGTGATTTTTAATGTTTATTTCCTGCTGAGACTTCATAAGAGAGCATGTCACGATTCTTGGATATTATTATTAGATCATAGCCATGAGAGTTCGGCGACATAGTCTTAAATACAATATTACACATCAATTTCTTGCGTAATGGCTATTCTGGTATCTGGAAGCGAGAAATCACAACATCGCATAGGTCATGTATATTCTGATCAAAAAACGTTTACTTTTTCACTACCTATCATTTTATATTCACGCCTTGACCGCTCCGGTCTGGGACGCGCCAGCAGCTGCAAGCGTCGACTTCTTGACAAGACGCAGGCCGCCAAGCAGAATGAAGGCAGCTTGGACACCCAAAATGACGACGAGAGTAACAAGGGCGCCAATGACGCCAGCAACCGGCTTCGAAACACCGTTGCCAGAGCCGCCAGAGCCTGATGGAGACGAAGTAGAGTCATCATCCGAGTTGGTAGCACAGTTGCCGTCGTTGTTTCCACAAAGCTTGCACCAGTGCTTGGTGTCCTCGATGGCGAAATCGGACATGCCAGTCTTGAAGTCCTTCCAGGAGATGGTAGCCTCATCCTTGCCAAAAAGAGGGAACATCTTTGGGGTGTGTTCGGCAGCAGTGCCGTTGGCAAAGTAGAAACGGACACTGACGTCGTCGGCAGTAGGGTTGGTGGCGTTGGTTACGAGCTCAAAAGCCATAGATGAGGCGTAGTCGACGACTCCCTTGAAGTCAGAGCTGACCTTGTCGAGGCCAGCAAGACCGAAGAAAGACATGAAGGCGGCGTAGGCACCGAACTGAATGTTGACCTTGGGTCCCTTCTTACCCTCTGCAAGGGGCTCAAGAGCCTCAATGATCTGGCCAGCGAGCACAGAGCCAGCAATGGCACGGACAGGCTCGCTGCTGTTGTAGGCGAGGTTCCACTCATGGATGGAAGCGAGGTTGTAGAGCTTTTCCAGGGTGGACTCATCGAGCAGATCATCAGAAGAGATGCTAGAATTGTGAATGCGAGCAACATTGATGAGATCAAAGACTATGCGAGTTAGTAGGGGTCCATGTGCTTGAGATTTATCCATGAACTTACTGGTATAGGCATTCTGGAAGTTGGCCTCATCCTTGCCGTAGGTCCCATTGATGACAGGGAGAAGACCCTGATAAAAGCTTTCAGAGTCCTTGTATACTCCAGCGTACTCAGGAGAAGAGAAGTAATCATTCGAGCTCGCCTCAGCGTTGGTGCAACCACTGTTGCCCTGAAGCCAAGCACTGTTCTCAGAGTTCTTGTCGCTAGCTGCGGTCTCTAGTGAAGCAATGGGGATGTATTGATATCCGCTCAAAGGGGCCTCGACCTTGGATCCATTGGCAAGAGTCTCAAACTGCTTAGTAGGAGGGTAAAGTCCCTGCAAGAACACAAGAGCAGAGTTCTGAAGCACAGCATCGACAGGAGAAGTAACATCTAGCTGAGACAAGACGGCTGACTCGGGGCTGAGGCCAGTGATCTTTCGTGAAGCATCCTTGCTCACATAAGTATCGCGATACCAAGAACCGGAAGAGTGAACCTCGTCGGCTCCGAGAGCTGTGAAGTTTACGGGCTTCCAAGCCTTGGCAGTGCGATCACCGTGACGGTGGAAGACGTAAAGGCCAAGGACATCTTCGGCAGCAGTCAAAGAGGGGAGGGAAGCTAGAAAGAGGAGGGAGAGGGGCTTGGCGTGCATTTTGGTTGTGTGGGCCGTTGAATGAAGCTATACGCACTTGCTCGTAGCCACTGTTGACGACAAAGGGAAAGGAAGAGAAGAGAAGCAATCGAGAGAGAACGAGGAGTGGATATAATATATATTTCTTATCATTAGCTATTACAACAAGATAACGTACGTTCTCATGAGAGTCAAAAGATATGGGATCGTGGGTATTTCCCCGCCCCGTTCGGCTCTGAGCGTGCCGCGTAGCTGCAAGGTTATGCATAGTTCCCACACAATGGATCTCTCTGGGTCAATGTTGATTCTCTAGTTGAGCTAATTGAATCCTCTGGACCCTCTTATTTCTGGATAGTCATACCTAGATAGGAAACTCTCTTCACACCATAATCATGATGACTCTGCAGACCGAGTTTATTTCTGGAGCTTGATTCTCGAATGTTTTGTGCTAAGAGTGTCGAGTTTAAAGACAATGGAAGATTTAGATACCTATATTCGAGAAATGGACGATTGCTGCTGGGTAGAGATCATATCGCTCTGTTTCGCCTGTCAATTGCACGATTAGAGCATATCATCCGTCAACGAAAAGCGTTTGAGAGCTCAAAAGCGACCCTCCTTCACTGGCCTTGCCCTAGCGGACACTAATGCAAGCCCACACCAGCTTATCAACCTGTCTCTGTAATCAGTTAAACAGCCACAATTGGCTTTTTCACAAGCTTCCAGGCACTTTTGCCCCAAGAGTGGGAGAGAAGGCAAAGACTCACAGCGGCCATCGGAGGCAATTTGATTGGATGTCGGCCGGGTCGCGGCTCTAACGGGGTCGATTATGCCGTACTATCTCCGGCTCTTCGTTCATGGATCGAATCGTGAAATGGCATTTGGTATTTCGTACGGGGTTCGGGTTCTTTTTCGGAATGGAGAATATGGGTTCACAGGCCATTTCCTTATCAAGTAACGTTGCTGTATAGCATAAGCATGTAATGTGCCACGCAGGTAGATCAAAGGGCGTAAAACCGGCAATCCTGGTCTTAAGAAGTTTGGGGTGCAATTATTTTTGACAGATATTTAATAAACCATCATGATGGAAGCTAAGATCGACTCCATCAAACCATCCACTTCCGGAGATGTCAACGCCAAGGCGGATCCCCAATTGGATGTTATCTATCTTCCCACAATGAGTATCTCCGTCACTTCCGATCCCCCAGGGCTCTGGTCCAGCTGATAAGATAAACTGATTCTAGCCAACGCTTGATCTGATATTGAAACATTGTAGCTTATTTTATAGCATCGCCTCATGGTCCTCTATATCTGCCTCGTCAAATGGTAATCTTGGAGCTTGATCTATGTCGTATAACAGCCAGTATCCTTACAACTTGGCCTTTCCGTTCTTTCTTGGATCTCGCAGGTTCTTTGAGAACTCTCCGTTGAGGATATAATCCGGGTACTCCATGCCAGCCTCGGTTCCCACGCTGATGGCTCCCTGGCGTCTCCACGCAGCGCCGTCAACAGCCAGGACTTGTCCACTGACATAGCTTCCGGCGTCGCTGAACAAAAAGACTGTCGCATCTGCGATATCCCGTACAGTTCCAGCGCGGCCCAGCGGGATTCCCTTGGCGTATCTCTTCTTCTCACTTTCTGCATCGCTCCCCAATCTGGCCAGACCCTCAGTGCCATCGATACCTCCTGGGGCAATTACATTGCTTGTCAACCCTCTTGGTCCATACTCCAGGGCAACGGACGCCATGAGTGAGTCGATAGATGCCTTAGCTGCAGAGACGTGTGCCTGGAGGGGCATGCCAGTGTAATGGAAAGTGGCAGAGACGTAGATGATACGAGGGATTGGGCTCTTCAGGAGATAGGGCATTGTCGCCTTAATTGTGTTGAATGTTCCCAAGACATCGATGTCCATTACTGACTTGAACGCATTGGAGCTGAGGCCTTCAATGGGAGCGACAAAGTTGCCAGCTGCACCAGCGCTATGATATGCATTAGTATGTTATATCCAGGCATGGTCAAATTGAAGCCTTACATGGCAAAGTCGATCCCTCCAAGCTCTTTTACGCATCGCTCAGTAGCAGCCTGAAGACTGTCGATCTACGTACAGTCAGTATCATCACAACCGTCGTCAGCAAACGACACGCGTCATACCTTTCGAACATCACACCCTCCGATTCCTATGACTTTGGCTCCCTCTCTTACACTCGCAATGTCTTTAGCCGCAAGCTCTGTCTTCTCGACACTTCGGCCAATGATGCATGCATTTGCACCCAGACGAACTAATGCTCGAGTCTGCATGCTGCAAATGCTTCCTGCACCGCCAGTCACAAAGACAACGCGGCCGTCTAGACGGTTTCACATGTTAGCAAATCTCTACCAAGAATAGATTAGATCGTCTTGAGACTGACTGAAGATCCCATCTCGCCAGACGGGGCTGAGATACTCAGACTCGGGGACGGGCATTGTGATTGAGGTCGACACGTGGCTCAAGGGTACTTCAGGTGATGCAAATACTGGTTCACTATTAGTTTCCAATAAGGTGATGTCGAATGAAGTCAATTGTACTGCATATGATGAAGGTAATCTGGAGAAGTGATTAAATGGACCGTTCGGTTGAAGCAAAGAAGGTTCAGGGGCGGGGCCGTCGAGCCTCGGCTTGGAGTGGGTCTCTATCAATAAAACAGCCACATGGAATCTGGGGTTGATTTCCACTAATCCTCCGACCGCTCTCGGCCGAGTTGAGCAATGATCTAAAGGCCCGGGCCGCTTGCTACATGCCCTGAGAATAATCAAAGGACTCACTATCTCTGCATAAATTAAGCAGGTTGTTCGGTGTTATCGTCCTTCAAAATATCTATCAAAGTATGGCAACACCTAGGTTCCGTACTTACGACGATAAAGGGATGTCATACTAGACAGCATGAAACTTAGCATGTGAAGTCGGATGAAGACGTTCTGTTTCAAAGAGAAACAGGCCCAATCCAACATTCCAGTCGTATGATTTTGTCAATGTCAGGCAGCATACGCACGTCACTCTCGTTGTCTGTGCAAAGGACATGGGGTCAGGAGCTGTAGAAGAGGCGCCATGGACTCTTCTGTGCCACTCTGCACGTAGATGACATGAAGCTGGTAAGACGACTTACACTGATAAGCACTTGGCTCCTCGTAATTTAAGCTTCATGCCTAGTTCCCGCGGACTGCATTGCCGCCCACAAAACGAACAGAGCCAGGTTTGTGCATGGCCCCCACATCCATGCTCCCTAATCACCTTTAGTTTTACGAGAATCAGGAGAATTTGTAATGAGAATGTCCTGACCGTGATAAAAGCTCAAAGGCCTCAAGAGCGGAAGCTATTAGTGTGATTTGTGGCTATCCGAAGGACGTCCCAATCCACAGTCGACCCATAACGCCTCGCAAACCAATGTCAAAGTGGAATAGTCAGGGGTCAACTGAAACATCCACTGATAGCGAACACTTAAGGTATATACGCGTAAGCAGTATTCACCTGGAACTGCGCAAAAGTAACGAATTGTTTCTCTGAACACCAGATCTTGGCATCAAAATGTCCTAACAGCCCTGGTTTCGTCTCAGGTCTAGTTAAGCGCGGGGAGTGAGGTGACACTCTTCAACCAACAGGGATAAACGTGGTAGACCTCGCTTACTCTCAGCTGCATCATACGGCCCTATTGTCTCTCTTCTCCTCAATCTCAGGTCATTGGCCATAATATTCCGCCTCGCCAGTCTGTCAAACGGTTACCGGTACATCCCGCGCGGCATGCGCCTCAAAGGCTCACACAGGCGCGCTTATCCCCCCTCATTCCCCGCAGCATCAACTTTATACCCGGCCAAACTCCATATTAATTCTGGTCTTTGCCCTTTACTTGCATATTGTCTCTTATCTCAGGCGTGCGTTGGCCAAGATCAGTGGGGTCAAGGGACTCGATTGCCATAAGCGAGCTGTCAGAGCCTAAAGAAGACGGTGGGATGGCAACCTACGTCTCACTAGCATAGCATAGCGCATTCCGTCACCCGTCGTGACAGTCCTGATGTCAACGGCAATGTAACCACGCAGTAAAAACACTGACGACATCCCTGCTTGTTTGGCGATAACCAGAATGCTGCATCTTCCGAATCTGCAAAGTAAGCCATGCTTGGTTAGGCATAACAGCGATAACATGTGCCAACGGCAGCCTGCAGAACCAGCTGACAACAGTAGCTCTAATAGAAGCCATGAACAGAGTCCTTCATCTTTCGAGCGTCAAAAATGAACCGATACGAGCCCAAGAGTGGTAAATTATGTAGCGATACACATTTCATGTCAATCATAGTACTGCTGCACGGCGTGGGTTCCGCTCGCTCAACAATCAATAGCTAAGAGGCTGAAGCAGCGTCTACCACACATGTAAATTCCCATTTGGTGACCATAGATTTCTTTTAAATTATTTTCATAACGCCAAGCTAGTGTATATTTCCCGTTTACTAGTACAAAAAAGCCTCTAGGGGTCTAGCTCGAGGTTCAACTTTCAAACCTGTCGCTGGATAATGTTTTTGCTTCGCTTGCCTCCGTCGCTTTTCATGAATGCCGCCGATAAAATCGCATGTTACTTCCCTTGCCTCATCGATAGCATACCTGCTACTTGTTCTTCTCGTTCAAGCCCCTACGGGAGGCCCAAGATCCTGCTCTTGTACTCTCGAATTGGAAGCTCTGCTTCGATTGAATGGAAAGAAATATCAGCTTGGTGCCTTGGATTCCATACAAGCTTTAAACCAGGCTGTCATATTTGCAATTCCAGATCAATGGAGAATATGAAATTCGTTGACCATGGTGAGTACGGCAAGGTTGTTTCTGTAGTGCTCTTTCTGATCGTGTCGAGTCTAACATCAGCCGCAGTTTTTGGTTTCACCCACAACACAATGGGCAGCTTTCTGGGAGAACGATATAGCGTTCGTGAGGGCCCTTGGGACAGGAATGTTCGCGACTTCCATCTATAGAAGTTTTGCAGAAATGTGTCCCGGGATCTGTGCAAGAAGTGTAGATGTAATAGTTTTTGGTGAAGTCGCACATGTTGGCAAGGCGTTGGAAATAGAATGGTCTGAGAGAAAAGAGGTTAACTCGAATTTTGAGAACATAATTGATGATCGTACTCACTCAATATTCTATTTGGTGAAATAATTGTGAGTTGATCTTGTCTGCCAAGGGACGAACAGTGTCGATTCAGAGAGCTAGCTGAAGGGTGCTTGGAAGAGGTCCAATGCTACCACCACCAACAGTTATAAGAGCCGGCGGCGTAATAATTCACGGCGTTCAATCGGTGGTAACAGATCGGATGCACAGATAAGGTAGCTAGGGTAGGCAAAGTGGCGGCATCTATAATAGGCCTTGAATTTTGTGCGTGGAGGTGATGGCTTTAGTGGTGGGCTCCTAAGGTTTAAACAAGGCGAAACGTCGATCCACTGGATCTAAAAGAATGTTGAGTAGAGGCACGAAGTAGTCCAGAACAGGATGGTATCTCAAACGTAATATGAGGGCGATCTTATGGTGGTTATAGATGGGACAAGGACAAATATCAAGGATCCCCTGGAGACGGCGCCGATGAGGCCATGGCCATGGCAATCCCCGTTTCTGTCTCGGAAGCGTTTGCTTCAGCAGGACGAGGATCCGAAAGCAAACAAGCTAGAGACATTTTACCTAGTCCAGGGTCTGGTCTGTCGTGTCGAGTTCAAGCCAGGTCCGGGTCTGTGACGGCGAGTGGAGTGGGTTGTAAGTTAGTTAGCTAGTGGGGTAACTAAGCCCGCGTGTCCAACGGTCCCAAACCTCGAACGACGGGATGCATTAGTGAGCTCCCAGCAGGTAGAGTAGTGCTCACAGACCAGTTTACAATGTAATGTACACAGGCTGGTACGAGGAGCCGACGCACCCCAATGGCGGGGGAACAGTCCAGGGCAGTTCCAGATATCATTGGTTAAAAAAGATGACCATCCAAGTGAAGCGACTTCACTCCTGCTTGAGCCAGGCCTTGGGAGGGGCAAATTTTCTGAGGATGGTTGCAAGTTTGAAGTTTAGACAGAAGGCGATTCAGCACACGCCTGGGTACGCACCCATCACTAGAACCTTGTGTTAGTTGGACCCTTGTAAATTGTGACTGCGATTGGGCAATCCGTAAGTAATGCCACTAAACGAGCTTTGTTCTACCTTTTGATTTCGCTACCGATCCTGAAAGGGGCAGATCTGCTTGGTACCTGAAGCATTCCACGATTAATATTCAGCCTCGCTGCTGCAGGATAAGACATAGCTTTGAGCCTTAGACGATGATCTATGATCGGTCCGCCATAGGTACATCAACTACCCAGGTGTGCCTGGAGTAATTCATGAATGCCTTCCCTCGACGGGTGGCGTCTCATGAGCATCAACAGTGAGCGTTTATCTGGTTAAACTTTGTCCAGTGGATGGGAGAAAGTCCCTTCCCGCATCCCGAAGGGTTGCGATGTCACCTTCTCCCTAATTCCCATTCAGCGGCGTCAACGCCACAGAGCAACCCTGATGAGTTGGTTCAGCACGTTGGTGATGTAGACAGCCATGTATCAGTGTAAGTCGGATGTCAGTGAAACGTTGAGGTCGCAACAACAACTGACTCGGCTCATACTCATGAATGGTACCGAACTTCCGTTCCAAGGTGTAACCGATCGTGTCATCCATTAAATCGTGCAGCAGATGGAAGCTCGTCTCTGGGTACCAATACGGTACCAGGATTTTGTGGTATGCTAATGGCAAATTGCAGGGCTTGGATGGTGACAGTTGAGGGATGAGAATGAGTGAGAAGTGTGGATCAGAGGTGCGTTCCTTCTTCCCGGAGCGTTTCGTTATCAGCACGTTTCAAATTTTCGTCTCATTATCCTATCGATTAGAGCTGTAACTACCTACCTACTAACCTAGGTAAGGTACCTAGGTAAGGTAGGTAGGTGTCTACTAATCTACCTGATTCATCCGTACCTAAGGTACCTATGGAAGGCAGCTTCCATGAGGTATCTGTCTTTGAACAAGATCTGTGCACGGTTGACGGTACGCGGGAAGAGCCACACTGGGGCAGGGCTAGTTGCAATAGCTTACCTACACTTCCTCCTACGTTTACTACTAACCTAGGCTTCGTCTCAACTACTAACATCTGTATTATTTATGCAACTTTTAGGCATAGAAAGGCAGCATGGCCCACCCATGTCTTCTTGCTCTCGGAATCTTCAAAGGAAAGAGATAAGAAGCATGGCCATGATGTAATCGAAGCAGGTCAACGGCCATTCTTGTCTCCCATCTCCACTACGCAATCACGGTTGCAATAGAAACAAACTAAATATTCAGCTGTGTTATCCATCTAGAGACATTTTTTTACTTTTTAGCAGATCTTTGCATTACAATCAGGGCGAGTCTCCTGCAACGCAGCATCCATGTCTCGAAGCCCAACTGTCGCCGCCTCGCTCACCCTGTAACCCACAATTTCCCGCCTCGTGCTCATGTTTGACACCGGTTGGCGTCGGTATCAAGTTACGATCCGAGCACGCCGATCAACAATCTGATCATCTCACAGGCCATCAGCAGCCTCTTGGTGAGAAGATGACATTACCATTGACCCTCATGATTCAAGGCAGCCGGTGCGAAGCCCAACACAGCATAGCCAGACATCAACAGTATCATGAGGCGAGCCCTCTAAGTCCTTTGCAGCTCAAATCATCCATCAGCTCGAATCTGGGGTGAGAGGTTTCTCTCCACCAAGCTGTGACAGCTAACCAGGCCAACCGTCGGGTACCTACAGAAGCCCTCCCATTTCGTGCAGCCCTGGTCAGCCCTAGTAGGGATCTTTAGGACTCCGGACCCCACGCGACGCCAAGGCTCGGCTTCTGAGCTGAGTCTTCAACAGAGAGGATGGCCAGGAGAATTTCTGTTCCTTGTGGCCGTTGCAACCACCGACCTGACTACGAGACCATGCAGCTTCAAACTTAATTTTCACTGTCAAACATGACATGTCGTCCTGACTTTCAAGAGCCACCAGCAAGGTCACTCGGCCACGATGGGACGAAAAGTTTTGTTTGATGATATACCGAGATGTTCCTAATCTGGATACATGCGCAGAAAGGCTTTCTCACACCCTCAGTGCGACCGCGCGTGGGATGGTTCACACAAGCTTGTATGTAATTCGAATATGTGGATCTAGTTCTTGGGCATGTTATCAATGCATCAGGCCATACCACAAGAGGTGGCGAAAGCGACGCTTGACTGTTGAGCAGACTTGGATGGCCTTGACATACGCCATGGCTTCTTCATTCTTTCAAAACAGACGGCCGAGACCACAAGGACTTTGTAATGGCCGATTATTGTACCTGCCTTGGCCACAACGGGCTCCATGCATATGCGCTAATGCTGCGCAAATACCCGCGCTGACCTGACCAGGATGTTGGTGTTTGACCCCGGTTGCTTTGATGACATCTTGATGTGATTGACAACCACCTAGTGATTTCCAGAGCCAACGCATGGCTTAGCCTTAGGAAATAATGTCCTTTCGTGGAAATCGATTTGCGTAGACAGCGACATGTCGATCCGGGTTCGGGTGGTATTCAGATACTACCATGAACGAAACGTTGTGCCCGCATCCACAAAGTACTATCTCAGGCCGTTGTAGAGCCCTATGTTACACAACGCGCCTACCAACAGCGGATATGGCAAGTTCCGTTGAGAAGAGTGGAGCTGTATTGAATATGACCATATACCTGAGATCGTGATATGGAGTTGTCATGCCAGATGTAAGTTATGACGCTAAGCTTTTGATCTGTCGATTTACATGAGATTAATGGCTATCAGCAATATCTGAATAGGCCTATCGCCAAGAACTTATCCCCTACCTAGCCACTGCTCTAGTGTCATTAGTATCAACGGCGGTGACTCCGAGGAAGCCGGCCTTGTTACAGCATGTCAGACCTGGACACAGACCGGCTTTTGCTAACCTCGAATTCCTGCTCGTTGACCAATGCACCTCAACCTTCAAGGCGGAGCTGACGTGGTTCAAGCCCACATCCATGTGGTTTTGACGTTGGTTAGAGTTTGTTGTTGCCGTCTTACACGGAACCTCCTCCCTCGTAACAGGGATGGAGTGCTCGGTTTGAGGCTATTGAAGATTCTGACCTGATCAAACATTTCCGGGACCAACCCTTGCCAATCGAACGAAAATGAGAATGAATCTTTATGTCAACATACCACAATCAACTTAGCGTACCTCTAGGCTACTGTCTGTTCTCTATCAGTCTTTGCCTTGGCCACATTGGTAGATTATTAGATCAGGGCCTTGATGTCAAAGCGTCGTCCCGGAGTTTCACCATTTATTAGTGGTTCCGTCTGCATGCCATTTAAAGGATTGCTAACCTGTTCAGTATGCCTAACCGAGCCGTCAAGGCTGGCATCGTCTTGTTCACCAGTTGCTTCGGCCGACTGATATTGAATTCCGGTGTATGTACAGCTCGGCTCGTAACCGACCTGGCGGTTCAACATGCTTATGTTTGCAACTTTTCTCAAGGAACATAAGGAGTAATTCTTATACGTATCGGAGATTAAACACAGCTTTCCTTTGCCTTCTCTTTGATAATACCAGTAATATTCGATGCATAAATCGTAATCTGTGAAATCATTTCCCACGGCTTAGCACCCTCTATACTATTCCTTGACTGTCAGATGAGCACACTGTAGTATGACGCTCGGGCTGGTGTGTAGGATCAATTCATCGCAGTAATTACTATCTTTAAAGTGCTATCATGCTAAACCCTATACGAATATTGTTGCGAATGTAACAAATCAGTCCTCGTCCGTTCGTGTTGGCTTGTGCTGGAGTAGTTTCGGCCAGATCTAGGGTAGTCGGTTTGCATTAATCAGTCTCGAGGATCAATAGCCATCGTTCTCATAACGTCTCAGCATCGGGTTGATATGTAGATATGATTTGTGATGTACTGCAAGAATGAAACTTTCCTGCATTATATGCCGTGTCCTATCTCACACAGCGCGGTGGTATTTGCAAGGCATACCTGATGGCTTAATCTTCTTTCCCTTGATCAGCCACCACTTTCACATGCCCAAGCCAGGACGAATCATGAAACTGAGACCCTTCAGTGAACCAAGTATTGTCGAGTTAATAACATAGTGATAGGGTGGAACATCAGAGCAGAATACAAGAGATCCAACACTGTATAATACATTATCTATAACATCAGTGGTAAGAATACGTATCGTCACGACAGCAACGCGCTATAAAGACAAATAAGGCTCTATGAGGCTGTGACCGAAACCGGTGTGGTAAAAAGATTGACAGTGCTGTTCTTTTCTTAAGGTTGGCAGATTAGTAGTCATGATTCCCCTTCCCAACGTGTTCATGATAGGCCTGACCCAATAGTTTTGCCACACACGAGCCACACACGAGCCACAGTTGATGCGCCACTAGATGATTGAAGGGCGATGATTGGCTATGAAATTGCACGCGCTTCTTGGTTGCCACTCCTCCATGCGATCCATCTCGATCTGCTTCCATCAAGAGCTCCCCAAGCTCAACCCCCTCTCCATGGCCATCTTCGATCCATCGTAAACTCTTGGACCACAACTCAAGCACCGACAAAAACCCGTTTGAACTGGCTTTGTCCACAATCACAACTATATCTTCGTATTACTCACGACAGGTCGACGTGACGCTGAGGGGTGCTCATACTTCCAACTCCACCTGGGTGCCAGCCCAGACACACCCATTAGGATGACCGAGTCATCGCCCCGAGCGGTTCGTTTTTCAGGCACCGAAGAAGATGGCCGCATCGATAAGAACAGGAGTCATAGGCACGAAACTCCGATCGAAACCAACGGCGATCCTCATGCGACAGAACGTCAGGACGAGCTGGGTAATTTATCCCGATATGAGACATCGGGCCACACGGGGTCATTGACTTCTCTTCTTCCTGGGACGGTCATTAACGGTGCCCCAAAGTCACAGAGAGTTGCTGCTGGTGACGATGGCGCGGCCTATACACCCAATGGCTCCTGGCCGCAGCGGCCATTGGGTCCGGCGCGGACACCCTCGAACACCTACAATCCTGCCACCTCCAGGAAACCAGTTCATCCGCCAGTGACACCATCTTTCACAGAATCGATCCGATCATCGTCTAAGACGCGCCCCCGGCAGAGTGAGAGCAGGTTCCGAGCACAGGAGCGAGCATACGTACAGAAACTTCGGCAGGACAATAGTGGAGGGTACTTTTCGTCTTACTCAAATTTGAATGGAAACGATTCGGACTCGGAAGGCGAAACCCCTTCGTCGGAGGGTCCATATGACGATCGCTTCGATCAGGAGACCATTATGTTCTACGGCAACGACAACCTTCAGCCCACGGATGAGGACTTGAAAGACCCAGAGAATCGCGAAAGGCTTGAGTGGCACGGTATGCTCGAGGCCGTTCTTACCGGAGATGTCGTACGGCAAGAGAAAAAACGACTGATTGGATCCGCGGACCAACAGGCAGGCAAGAGCGCTCACAAGACCGAATTATGGCTGGGCATCCGATCCAAGGTTTGTGGAAGACATATCCCTGTCCAGAGACGCATGTTGGAGGAATCTCGATCTACTCTTGACCGTACCCTGGACGAGATCATCAACTTCCAAGTTAAAGGTGAGAGCGAAGCAGGAAAACCACCATACGAACAAGTCAAAGACATGGTGGCCAAGATTGAGATGTGTGAGAACCTATACCCTTCTTGGGCTTCACTTGCAGCAGAACATAAGGCAGCAGACTCTGCCACATTCAAAGAAGCCCATGATGCTATCATATCGTGGTACAACACCAACGAAATGATAAACACGGAACTGAACATCCTGAGAAAGTGGGTTGGGAACGATGAGCTCGACTTTACACGGACTAAACAGCGATCGCCAGCTGTAAACGGTATTAACAGCGACGAAACGTCCTTCCTTGACCGGCTAATGAAAGAAGACGGACTTCAATCCCTTTACAACGACGACAATGGGAATCTAGAAAAGGGAATGCTTGCACCCATATCCACTGTCATCAGCAAGGCGAAGAACACTCTTATTAGGAATTCCGAGCCGTTCCGCAAACGCCACCTACCTCCATACCTCGAAGAGCTTCTTACTCTTATCAGCTTCCCTTCGCGTCTCATTGAAGAGATCACCCGCACACGTCTCGCTTATGCTAGGAGAGTTAAGGAATCTGCCCAGCAAAACCCTCTCATGCAGGATCAAATGATCTCCCAATTTCAGCTTCTGCTCAAATTTGCCATCCGAATCAAGATTGAGTGTACATCCATTGCGCACCCGGAACCAGGCTGGGATCTACCACCTTGCATCGATGAATCTTTCGACCAAGTTGTACTGGAAGCGTTGAAGTATTACTTCAAGATGCTAAACTGGAAGCTGAGTGGAAACAAGAATACGTTCAAGGAAGCAGAACTTTTGTTTCAAGAATGGGATTTTGCCAACGAAATTGGTAGCCATCTGCAGCGAGGTCACATTGAAGTTGCGGAGCAGTTTAGCTCACTCACATTCAAGGCTCTCAACAGACTCAGCCAGACTTTCGAAAAGGAGTTGCAAGCAAAGCCCAAGGAAACCGCATCGGAGATGAGTAAGCGTTATAAGGCTTGTCTCGACTCCGTGCGAGTCCGCCAGCGGATGCTTCAGCGATTCACTCGAATGCTGAACGACAACTACGAGCACGCATCCGACTACAGCATATCCTTCCCACCAGAAACCATGCAAAAGTTTTACGACCAGTTGGTGGCTTCGGGTCACTTTCAAGTCGACACTCGTTTGCTTGAGCAAGACAACACATATGTTATCGCATCGCCCGAGTTACGGGAGAGGCTGGAAGATATACCCGTTATGATGGCTATTACTTCCAAGGACCAGTTTCCCGACGAGCTCGGCGAGCAATACGTCCTCATTCTCCGACCAGAAGATCCCATCAATTGGTTTGGTGAAGTAATCGAAGTACCCTTACGCGACCTGAACCTCGACCTAAAGCGAGGACACATACGCCTCTGCGCTTCTAGTCCCCAGACCCTACACAATGCGAGGAGGGCGTTCCTTGACGCTGTCGATATGCATGTTGACCTCGTGCAGGAATCGAGGTCCAACATCCACAAAGTCAACTCAAGATTGACAGAAACGAGGCGGGTGGCATACAAGCTTTCCAATACTTTCATGGACAGTGTGGAAATCATCAGAAAACAGGCTCGGGGAAAGGACTGCCAAGAACTTATTCAAACATGCTTCGTTTTCGCCACGGAGTTTGGCCAACGTTCGTTACTCTATATGGATAGCAACAGGCGACAGATGAACAATCTCAAATTGACCAAACTTGCCCTCGATTGGGTGAGCTTCATCTGCGACGACTGCGTTGCATCTGACCGAAAGACCTTTCGATGGGCCGTACTCGCGCTAGAGTTGGCCATGGGCATGACACGAGGCCGTCACATTCTTGCACTAGGCGAGGATGAGTATGCCAAGCTTCGTTCCAAGGTCGCAGGGTGCATGTCTCTTCTCATTTCTCACTTTGATATCATGGGCGCCAGATCGAACATTGCAGCAAAGGCCGAGAAAGAACGAATCGAAGCTTTGGTAGGACAGTTCCGCAGGCTTGACAAGAACCGAATGCTGAACGACGAAGAGGCTTCACGATTCATCACCGAACAGCGCATGGAGGAGCTCGAAAGGGTTGACGAGTATCGACGTGAAAAGGTTGCAGAGAGACAGGGAGTTGGAAGAGTACTGGAAGGTAATAATGAAGTCGACCGATCGTTGGCGTACCTTTCATCATCAGCCACCAATGTTACGATGCGCTGGCAGCAAGGCCAATTCGTGGGAGGCGGCACATTTGGCAACGTCTATGCAGCAATGAACCTTGATACGGGTCATCTGATGGCAGTCAAGGAAATTCGACTGCAGGATCCCAAACTCATCCCACAGATCGCCGAGCAAATCAGAGAGGAGATGGGTGTACTGGAAGTATTGGATCATCCCAATGTGGTATCATACTATGGCATTGAAGTACACCGAGACCGAGTGTACATTTTCATGGAGTTTTGTTCGGGAGGATCTTTGGCCAGTCTCTTGGAACATGGTCGAATCGAAGACGAGCAGGTCATCATGGTATATGCGCTTCAACTGCTCGAGGGTCTTGTCTATTTGCATGAGAGCGGCATTGCCCACCGAGACATCAAGCCCGAAAGTAAGTGGTGTATCATGCATTCCCAGATGTGCTGAAACTGACAACGTTGCAGATATTCTACTTGACCATAACGGGATCATCAAGTATGTGGACTTTGGCGCCGCCAAGGTAATTGCTCGACAGGGCCGCACACTTGCTGGCGAGAAGCAAGCAACAATGCCAAACCGATCCATGACAGGAACGCCGATGTATATGTCACCTGAGGTGATCAAGGGCGAGAACCCTGGTAAGCCTGGGGCCGTCGACATCTGGTCTCTGGGCTGCGTTATTCTGGAAATGGCTACCGGAAGAAGGCCATGGGCACAGCTCGACAACGAGTGGGCGATCATGTACAACATTGCGCAAGGGAACCCCCCCCAGCTGCCACCTACAGATCAGCTCAGCCCTCAGGGAATCGACTTCCTGAAGAAATGTTTCACAAGAGACCCTCGTAACCGATCGTCAGCAGTTGAGTTGTTACAGCACGAATGGATCACGTCGATCCGAAGTCAGGTCGTGGAACCGGCAACGCCAAGCGACACAAGCTCGGCACAGTCGACGCCAACAGTCAGCTCGACCTCAAGTAGGCTGGGAGGGTCCGATGGGTTTTACTAGATGCCGGAATCCAGATGAATTGAAAAAGAAGACCTACAAGAAACGCAAGTTGGGGACGACAAAGGATATGGAAATGATTTCGTCGGGTTCGTTCAAGCACCAGTCTACAACAGCTCGTCGAGTAGTGTGCATGAGCGATGAGTTTGGAGTTTGGTGCTGCTCTGTGTCATATGTACGTATTTGTAATGAGAATGGATGGCAGCAATGTAAGGAAAAGAAAGGTGCATGATGGTCATGACGGTAATATTAGACCGGGACGATGCTGATAGCATCTGATAATACATATTTGGACACAACCTACATATCTAGATAGTCTATATACCTAGTCCGTATATCCTGCACCTTAGAAACGATACCTACCTATTATTGAAGGAAAGAAATGATAAGCAATGTGGTATCATCCGAAGGGTCCGTCATTTCGGCGCTCAGCCCCGCATTACGGAGGCGCCCGATGCGGAGACGTCCACGATAAAGGGCCCGCCTGTGTAGCGAGTGACGAGTGACACGGAATAGGATATAAGCATCAATCACCCATTGCCACAAACCCTTTCCTCTGCTTTCTTCTTTCCCTCCCCTTTCCCCCTTTTCTGCCCTCTCGCTTTCCCTTCAAGTCACATGATGGAAACCCCAGAGACTATCTCAAAAGGCGACACAGCCAAGACGGCTGAAGTCTGTTCAGCACACGGCATTACGCCAAAAGAATTTTCGGAGCTCCGTGAGCGTGCAGCAGCAGCCAAGGCCACAGCTTACTGCCCGTACAGCCAGTTCCGCGTCGGAGCAACGGTTCTCTCAAGCGAGGGTGAGCTCACGAGCGGCGCAAATGTGGAAAACGCGTCGTATCCCGTGGGAACGTGTGCAGAGCGTGTGGCCCTTGGTACAGCTGTGACAAGCGGTCATCGTGGGTTCCGAGCCATTGCTGTCGCAACTGATATTGCGCCACCGGCGAGTCCATGTGGAATGTGTAGACAGTTGTGAGTTGTTACTGGGGGTGTCTTTTGAGAGACTAGATGAAGAAGATGATGGATTTGACTAACAGGTGAGTTGCGTGTTCTCGGTGATGTAGTATTCGCGAGTTTTGCACACTGGATACACCCATTATCATGTTCGATAAGAATGAGGATTTTGTGGTTGCAAAACTGCGACAGGTTAGTTGCGCTTTTTCCCCTTTGTTGTTGAGTTGGGGGTTGACGCTATGTAGCTTTTGCCAATGTCTTTTGGACCTGACCAGCTTCCACCCCCCGGAGCACCAGGAGCAAGATAAGAGAATACTTGGGACTCACGAATGTCTTGCATATTGTTGGATATGAAAGAATTACGGCGATATTATGCGAGAGCATCTGATCCTTGCGAGCGCACCAGGAACTTAGGGTACTACATCCTCTCTTACTCTGCCTCTGCATTAATGGTCCATAGACTGAGCTGCATTTACGGGCGTTCCTTGAACCGTATGTATGTGGCTGATATTGGATGATTCGTTTCAGGGCCGTCCGTGGCAGTTGGTAACGAGTCGGGAGATATGAGAGCCCTCACAATACATACATGATGGCGAACCAACAGTGCTGCATATGAGAATCACCTGTAGGACATGTCATACTGTGTCTGATCGAGTCGTGAAAGAAATGATGTACATGCGATCGTCTTGACGGATGACCTGCTCCTTGTCAGTTACAAGTTGCAACCCTCTTACGGATACAGAACACCCCGCTTGTAAGCGGTTGCGTTATTAAGGAAGCCGAGCTTTGCGCGGTATTTCTTTGTAAACCAAGAAAATCAGGATAATGCCGAGTAATGCATAGTTAATTAGTATCTACTACCTAGGTAGTTATGCATATAGCCAGAGGCCTCCTTTTGCTTCTTTGTTTTTATACGATGAGCCACCTTTCAGCTTAATAAAACAACAACGAATGAAGGTACGAAAATGCTCTACTGCTTCAGGTCAGCGAGCGCTGATACGAGAAAAGTATGGCCAACGGCATCGGAGCATTCTGTTGGCGGGAGCTAAATATGGAACTGTCATGCAGTAGCGCAGGGTCCCTGAGATTAGGACCAAAAGATGCGGAACCTGGGGTCGGGACGAGTGAGGGTTTGCTGAGAAGTGGTATTTCATCCGCGTCAAGAGAGTCAAAACATGATCCGGGGCTGTGAACTGACGGTTGCTGGTTCAACCTTGAGCGTGAATAGTATCTCCTCACTGCATTCATAGATCATCACTTCGCATGGGGCAACTCTCCAGACACGACGTCATGGCGGCCAGGGCAGACATTCCTCCAGATATAGCGTCAAAGCTATGATATTACATCCAATGAGCTGAGCCCATCCTCGTTATGGCCATCCCTCAACCCTGAGCCATCACTCATCCCTGTGCAAGGGTCTCACCAGGATCAAGGCGAAAGGGAGCGCTCACCAGTCAGAGTTCAGATTTAGGCGTCAAGCGGTTGATGTGAGTGAGAGCTGGTTGGCCCATGGTCATTGGACTCTTGACTGACTCGGTACCTTTGGGGACAAATGAGTGGCTATTGGCTTTCCGATCCAGGACGAACGACCATCAGTATGTAGCGAGTTGAGCAGCGCTAAGCACAGGAGATGCAATGCAATGGTCGTTTCCCACGGTAGCTCAGTGAAAGAATAATGCGTGGACCGGAATGGGATTGGTCAACTTTATCTAAGCCCCCCAGGTACAGGCAGACCGACTTGCAGTTGACGGTGTAACGGGCAGCACGCTATCATGCATGTTCCACGCCATGTTCATGCTTGAGCCATGTTGAGGGAGGAAAGAAAATGCAGGGTCTTTATTCCAAGTGACAAAAAGACTTGGGTAAATTATCCTAAACTTAGAGGCCTACTTGACGAGCTTATTTTATCTTCTATTTGGTCATGAGTTTTCTTGCTCTCTGAGACCATTTGAGGGTTTTTATTATTCCCTCGACTCCCGTAGGTCCCCAGTTGTTTATGTACAAAAGGCCCCCGGCTTCTCACCCGCAGAGCCCAGTATGGCGCCCGGGCCTTCGGCCTCCCCCGTCGAGGCTCCACGAAGCATAAGGGCCCCGGCTCCTGAAACCCGGGCGTCGAGGCTTCAGTGGGTAGTTTCCATGATATCTCTTTTGGGGGCGCGTGCCATGAGTGGCTGACGGTTGAAGATGAGCGGTTTGAACGGTCTACCGGATTAGGGAACCCAGTACTGAAAGTGGCAGAGTGCTCATCTTATTCGAGATCTAACTGTAATTAATGCTGGTGTCACGTTCTGGAAGGGCGGTGTCAAGCGTTGAGGACCGCTATTTTGGGCCGATCTATGGATCGTCTCATTGAGATACTCGGCGAGTCGTCGTCTCGTCTCGTCTCGTCTACTGTACCAGGACAAGCGAGGCAATTCAAGCGACAAGTTCCGGTAGGCTCCACGGTTCCGAATGGCTGATGATGCTTATTAAGAAGGATTAGTTGCGTTGCCATCTGCGTGAGCATGCTGTTGATGCGGAAACGGAATGTGATGTGACTTGAAGGGAGCATCTTGAAGGCTGTGATTGTCGTTGAACAATGCACATACATAACACACCCCGCGCGTCACACTGCATCGCATGACATTGAATGGTCTCGGGCCATTCCATCTCGTTCGTTAATATGGTTGTTATTACATCTGTTCTGATTCCTTGGTAGGAAACATGGCAGTGTCAGGTATGTCAATGGGAAGCGGTGGCGTTGGCGGATGTTGTTTTGTTTTAGATTCAAAGAGATCCTTGTATGTAGAGTCGACCTGAGGTGACTACCGATTTGCCAACGTTGCAGTGCCAGTCAATAAGCTTTGTCTAAAGCTGCAGCTATACGATAATGCAAAATACAAACATCTTATTGTAAATAAAACCGGCATTACTCTCTTTGTTCATTTTCTTTCATCCAGACTCCAAACTTTCAACAATTCTTGACCGTCACATACCCTGAACTCATCGCCCAGGCTCAAGTCCCCGCTAAGAGCCCCTACCTACCTTACCTTAGTACCTAGTGGATTCATCGCACGTTCCCCCCCAGGCCTAGGTT